>JAVKLA010000002.1:33634485-33805305 GCA_034782735.1 Sagittarius serpentarius | reverse complement strand
TAGCTTTTGGATTGAACATGTGAGACCACAGCTTCCTCCCCTCCTCTGTGTACTCCATCCATTAGCAGAGGCTTCCCTTCTGTTTTTCCTTGGGTCTCAGGGAGAACATATGGGGTCTATATCATATCTTTGCCTGGAACTGTGGTCTGGCACTCCAAAGAGAACTTGTGAATGCTTGCACTGTGTTATACACCAGGGAGTTTGGGGGAGAGGTGGGTTTGGCAAGATGTGAATCTGATCATAGGCTAAGTGGACTTGTCAGAATCCCTGTGGCTTCAGGTGCTCACAGTCCCTCCCAGTGACTGCCAGGGCAGATGGAGCATTGTCTCGTGAACAAAATCTCTTAAAAAGATGAATTTTTAAATGGGTGCCCAACAGTATTTTGGACAAATGTGGCCTCTAATCTATTGCTTTGTTTAATTTATGTGAGAGAATAAGCTGCTTTTTGCATAGTCTTTCATTCTGCCTGTTGTCTTTGTGCAAATTCAGTGCTTGGCCATTTGCTGAGACCCCATGCAAAGGTGTAAATCCTGGGGTTTTGAATGCCTATGCACTGGAAAACAGACATTCACAAATTATTTAGCTGAATGTACAGCTTCCGGTATGTATGGCTTTCCAATTCAAGCTGATGATGTGAAAAGACACAGTCTCAGAAGTTATCGGTGGCTGGAGCCATTCACTTTCTTTTGTGTTGTGTGATGGTCATTGCACATGGAGGAGCACTAGTACATCACTGCTCCGTAAGGGTCTTAGCGAAGAAACATTTAGTAAGACACTGTTTAAAATATATAAAGTAAAACCAATTAATTTCTCCCTCCCATTTCCAAACTTGAGAAGTTCTTATCTTGTATTATTAAGTTCTGTGTTTTGTTTTGGTTTTCTTCTGTTCCTTACAGATGAAGGTAGCTTTTATGTTTTCTGGAATTAAGAAAATAAAGAAAACTATGCTTTTTGCGTGTACTTATTCATGCTCTGAAATTAATTGCTTGAGTCTTAACAGAAATTGCAACTAAGTAGTAAAAAACCAATAGATGTAACAAAATAACATTTGTAGAACTTAAATGGCATTCTTTTCTATATGTTGTTAAATAGTTCATATAAAAATGTAGAAATGCACCAGTATAAATGCCATCCAGTTTATTGGTTTTCTGTATATGAATTTCCCTTATGTTCCTCTATAAATGCATGTACATAATTTATACATTGCATTGTTCATATTCTATACCAATAGCAAGCATAATTGATAAGGAAGAAAAAAACCAGCAAGTTAGTATATTTGGGTATCTTCTCGCTTGTTTCAAAATGCCCTTGGAAGTGGAAGGATAATGAATGGTGTGCTGTCGTTTAGTTTCATTTTTAAGGATGGCATGTGGATAATATCTGGTAGGCTTGAAAAACAAAGCTGCCATAGCCACAAACTTGAAGTGCTAACAGTTAGGGCAGAGAGATACAAACAGTTGCTAAACGCAGAGCTAAGACACTGGGATGGACAGCGCTTTTCATTCCAGCGTATACTTAAATGTTTTTGTTGGCTTTGCTCTTTCTGTTGGCTTACTTTTAAAGGAGGATGCAGACTACTCTGTGAAAGGAAGAATGAAGTGTCAAAAGTGGCTGGAGGGAGACGACTTTCAAAGTTATTGAATTTGTGAGTCAGTAAGTAAGTGGGCAAATGTAGTGTTAACTTAGAGGGAAGTAAATTTCATTTGTACATATTATTTTGTTCACAAAGGGCCAAATCCTGAGAGATACTAAGGATTAAGTGTTTTTTGATAAAACGTTCTTTTGTAGATTCAACTTCAGGTTGCCTTGGGTTTTCTTCTCCAGATATGCGTAAGATTTGGCTCCGTCTTTGACAACTCTAGTTTTGCTCAAATTATTTATCAAACTGCTTTGTAATGTCTGACTCAAATGCACGTTAACATTTGCCTAAAAAATGTGTTTTGGTAATGAAAGACTTTGCTTGAGATCTCTGCTATTAAATCTTTGCTGAGGGGCAGGGAGAGGCTGTGAGTTTTTTGGCGAAGTTAATAAAATGTGTGGATTAGTGAAGTGCTGATTAGTGAGCTTCTATTGTAGACAGAAACATTCCTGCCTTAGCTGAAACCCAGATGGAAAGCTGCCCGCCACAGATTGCGGAAAATGGTTTATGTTGCTGGTTTGCTGTAGTATGTTGCTGAGGTTGCAGCAAAGTGAATCTTACTAATGTCTTGAAGTGTAATTAACTCTGTTGTTCGATGTAAATATTTGAATACTGCTCATTCACTCTCTACAGGGGCCTGTTTAAAACAATTTTTGCCAAAGAACTCAAAGGCCAGTAGGAATGTGTGTGTGTTAATAAACTTCTCTTTGTCCTGGACTTGATCCAGAGCTTATAGAGGGCAAATGGGAAGATCTCATCTTATCTGATGTATTTACAGTACAGTTTGATCAAGGCTTCATTGTGCTGTCATTGTGCCTAGGATTTAGTTTAGATACGAAACAGGAGTGCAGGACGTGGACACAGCAGGCAAAAGGATCCAGGGTACTGGAAGGGCTGAGGGAGAAAAAACAAAGAGAGTTCATCAGAAAAATAGTGGGCTGTGTTATCCTTATATGTTACATAAAAATGATGGCTTTTTTTTTTTTTTTGTTCCCAGGCATCAGTTTAAATGCTCAGAAGTAATGTTGGTCAAAACAAAACACTCAGGGAAATGAAGTTGTATTTTGTTGCAATCATCATCTTTTTTAGGGGATAAAAAAATGTGCTTTCTCCCAAAAGTTTTGTCTGTTTTTTAAAAAGAAAATCCTCATTTCTGAGATCTGAAATATTTTTTTCAGAAATGGAATGTGCTTCCTTTAGGAAATGTCAAATTGCTTCCAAGGCATTTCACATTATATTCTCTGGCACTGGGCTCCCTAGTATACCTATTTTCATACTGTCTCCCATTTCTGAAGACTGTGGTCCTCCCTGCTTAAGAAAGTAAAACTGTGGCAGGGTAAGAATGCAGCCATTCAGTAGCAGATTGTCAGCTTTCATGGGCTGAGGCTACAACTCCCATAAAATACACTGGCAGAATTTCCAAATGAAAATATCTCTTCTGCCAAAGGGGATTTTTTTGTTTGTTGGCATTTTGAATTTTCACCAGCAATGCCTTTCTGTTTATCGCTGGTGAACTCTGCTTCTGAGCAGCTCTCCTCAGTCTCTGCAGCAATGAAGATGAGCAGGATTCTGTAGTAATTGCACAACGGGGGAAGCAGCACAGCCCAGACAGTGCCAGGAACTGAGAATCAGATTTTCATTATATTTCTGGCTTGCTCTAGTAATGTTCTTCGTAATTCAGTTTAGCCTATGTTAATTTTTACCCCACTGTAAAATATTCTATAATAATGACACTTATCTCCTATGAATGTGATCCATTTTATTATTTTCTGTGAAAGTACCTTGAGATCCTTGGATCTTAAACCACTGATTATTCCTGTTAATGATATTATTCAGCTTGGTCTTCAGATCACTGGCAAAGCTGCAGACAAAGGTAAGCAGCACATTGGAGATGTTTGTCTGTAGCTTTAAAACTGCTTATGAATTAACTTTTTGTTTTCTGAAGATGTGTGCTCTGTATCTGCAATGAAAATAAATACTGAGATCAAAGAGGAGCATTGACGTGATGGTAACCCAGCAGCATGGCATTTGCCATAGCTTCTGAATTGCTAGCTTTCTCTGAAGTAGAGATCCATAGAAAACAGTCACCTTCAACCTGGCTGCTGCAGTCTCTGTGAATGATGTTCATCGTGGAGATGTGATCTTTTCCTTTCTTCTTTGCCCCAACAGAAGTTGAAGGTGCAGGACAGGCTGGGGGGAGGTGGCAGTAGCTGTGGTAAAGCAGTAGTGCAACTTTACTCCCTCTTCAGAAATTTACTGCTCAGATGTTAGTGCTGCATCTTCCTGGGATCTTACTCAGTGGCTCTGAGTGGGTGACATCTGGGCAGTATCTACATGGAAACGCCCCATTCAAAACATTTAAAAAAAAAAAAAAGCCAGAAATGGAAAAAGTGGATGTGGGGGAGAGTTGTTTGGTTTTTTTTGTTATTTCTGGGTTTTTTAGCTCACGTAAATAAAAGTTCACTCTGAAGAACTACAGTCTAGAAAGACAAGGTGGACAAGAGGTGGGAAACATTAGGTCTTTCTCTGTTACATAGATTGGCAGCTAAGGCACAGAGACAGGAATAACTGAGTAACTTTCTCAGTGACACATGGAGCGGGGATAACCGAGTTCAATTCCAGGTCATTCATCCCAGCACAACAGTCTTTCCTCTCTTACCTTGACTAAAACAAACCTTACCTTTAAACCCTTTTTTCTTCCCTAATAGTGTGTTAAGTGGGGAGAGAGGAGGAAAAGTGCATTGGAGAGAATTTGTATTAGCTGTTGTTTACTCTGTAGGGATAGACTCCCAAGCTGTTCTGTTCTGCATCAGATCATCATAGAGAAATAGCTAACTTGGCTGGAGGAAATAAATAGTTATATGTGTTTGAGTAGTCACTGTATCATGTCCATGGGGGGTGTGTGTGAAAGCAGAGTCTGAGTTAGTACACCAGTCCATGTGGAAAATCCCAGGATTAGGCTGATCTCCTTAACAATGTGCCACTGCCCGTTCTGATGTGTGCATGACTGAAGGTGCAAGGATACATCTTTTCAGTTTGCATATCCATTATCTGTGGATGTAAACCTTTGGGCAGCTTGTCAAATAACTGCTGTTGACATAAACCATTGCTGTGCATGAGCAGCAAAGAGAACAGGGAGATCATTTCACTTTTAGTACTTGTTGTCATGTCAAGGAAAGTAGGAATTCCCCATCCCATAAGGGAAGGAGGTGGTGGAAGGAAGCTCGCTTGGTGGTTGGTTGGTGTGCTAGCAAACATGTCTTTCATCTCATTCCAAGGTGTCACTGGATGCAAGGTAAGCAATGTGCTCTTGAGTTTCGGAACAATACACCCCAACTCATTAATGATTTATTTTTTGAAGCTATGCTCCTTCACTCATAACAACTCTGGTATGAGATAACTTGCTGCCAGAACTTTGAGGACAGATTTACTGAAGACTCACAAACTGAGGCCTTAAACACACAGGGTGGTGCATGTGAGTCTGGGATTGTCTGGTCAGCCTTGCAGTGTCTCCAGGAGACTTACCAGTCAAAGCACTAAATCTTCGTGGTTGCTGTCTACCGCTAATTTGGTGACAGTGAGTTGTCTTTGTTTCCAATTGAATGAAAAGAGTTTTGCTAAGCTGGCTTGGTTTAAGTCTGATCTTAAGTCTGATGGGTATTCCCTGGCGGTGTCCTTGAAAGCCCTTTGGGTCATTATCTGATGCAGACTTGAAGTTTTGACCATGGTGAGTTGGTCTCCTCAATAGATCATTACTTGTATTATGCTAGAGCTTAGGAACTGACAAGGATACCGCTGTCAGTGCTGCAGAAATGCAAGTATTAAGGAGCTGACCTCTCCTGAACAAACAAGACTGATCTAGTCTAGGAGAAAAGGATATTGCGTGCAAGCACAGTGAATGATGCAAGTGTTGGAAACAGTGATTTAGTGGCACTATTTTGTTTTATAACTGTGTGATGTCTTGGGAAGAGAGCAGCTAACCAGAGCAATGGTGGAGGAGAGGAGGGAAGGATGAGTGCAGCTCTGGCAGTGCAGGCAAGACAAAAGACAGTCAAAGGGGAGAAGTATCTGGAGGATAATCTACTGTGGCCAACCCACAGTGGACAAAGAACTGTAAATCCTGCTTTGATGGTATCAAAATCCACCCACTTAGTTGTTTGTCAAAGGCTGTTTGTGGCATTTTTGGCAGAAGGGACAAGATAAAATTTTGACGTTTTTTTCTAGCGCATTTGTGTTTCAGGGGGAAGCTGGCAGTACTGCAGAGGAGGTCTCCTGAGCTGGAATGGAGGGGAAAGTCCCAGCAGCACAGCTCTCCATCTGGGCTTTGTTGAGTGGAGTAAAAGAGCTGCACTCTCTTCTTTTTATCTTGTTCCCACAGTGCCACTGAATTGCTCAGAGTACTTAAAAAAAATCTCTCTTCATGATGCTTTCCCTTCTCAATCTGTTCTGTGTTTCGGCTGTAAGATTCATTTGTGGCAGAAGCTGTCAGAATATAGCATAGTAGACCCTGGATACAGATCATGCCTTTTGGGGAACCTGTAATGTAAATAGCTCTCTCTAGGGGATCAATGCCAGCTAAACTCAGCTGAGAATCTGGCTTGGAGCTAGTTCATTTTTTCTCTCTTGCTAATTTTTCACTAGATGCAAAGCATTACAATAACATTTGAAGAGACTGACTAGGAAAGGTTGCTTTTCATATTAAATTATATATCTCATAACTTTTTCAAGTTAATGCATAAATTCAGCATCAGACTGAAGATAACTGCTTTTCTCCCATTGTAACTTTTTCAGGGCAGTATGTACAAAAAGAAATATTAATCCTTTCAGAGATACTATGAAGAATCATCATGTGAGGGTTTTTTAAGGTTATACTGACTTCTGAGAATGCAACTTCTGGATTAAGAATAAGGATCTCTGAAGCAGGAGTTTTCTATAAGAGTGACTCATGAGGCTTTTTGGAGATCTTTATCGTTGTACAAAGTGTGAGTCTCCACTGCATACTCCACCTCTGATCTGTGTGGCTCCACATCATGAGTAAGTATTTGTTTTGAGATCCCTCTGACAATTTTACCAAGTTCACATATGTGCATACCTAGCGAATATTTAAAAAAAGAACCCAAACAAGCACTATTGTAGTTTGCAGTCTTTTGGATGGTTGTGGGACCAGTGTAGATTACATGGCTGCTTGCCTTTTTCTTCCTGCTTTTGCTAGCAGAAACTGGACCGTTAAGACTGTGATCTTAGCCTGTTGCTTCTTGTGCTGCAGCCTACAGGATTGCCTCCAGACAACAGAATTTGCTGATTTTTTTAATCAAGCAGAAATGGCTCCACTTTCAAATTTTCTTAGAAGGTATCAGCAGCTGACTCAAGAGGAGGTGGGAACTGGAGGACTGTAAATGTTACAACAGTAAAAATTGATTCTCCAGGAAATACAGAAGGGTCACTTGGAGGAAGGGAGAAACACTTAGGGAAAATTGTCTGTAACAGAGCCTTCACTTTCTTCTCACTTTGACAAGAAGATACCGCATTCTGTAACTAAAATGGTCAATATATTTGGAGTGTTTTAATGGAGTTGTTGGAAATCCTATTTGGAATTAAAATTCCCAGTTTTGGGCAAACCACTGTATTTCACACCTGTAGTGTTTCTACCCACTACCACTTTTGAGGGATTCTGTTGAGTACAGAACCCAGTTATAATTTGTTTCCAATTGTCAAGAGATTCTGTGAAACACAGCTGTCCTCCTCTGACCATGGCCTACACGAATGCAACAGTTTTTCATTGAATTAAGGAAACTGAGAATGAGTATGAGGAAAATCAGTGCTTAGAGTCCCAAGGCAACAAATTTCTGGAAAACTAGGAATGAAGAATTAGAAAACACATAACTAAGCACCGTATTGTTACCTGATAATGGCAGTGAGTTCGCAGCAGTGAGACAGATTCCTCTGTGTGTTATTCTGTGTACTGTCCTTTTTCAGTTTCTCACAAGAGGGTCCTCCTTGTGTGCAACTTGGTTGTTTTGTGGCTAGTACTCAGAGGGATTCCTACAAAAGCACATTACCTATGACAGAGGGGGTATAATTGGCTTTTGTTATTTTTATTTTTACTTCATGTAAATAATTTGAAGGGGGTTTTTTTATGATAAAAAACTGTATCAGTAAATTAACGTATATCTAATAACTGGACCACCATGAGAATGTGGACTGCAAAGTGTCAGTTGTATGGAGGTATAGATACTGACTGCAAAAAGGTTAAATCTGCCTCGTATACCTTATAATATTGTAAGTTTTTTCTGTTTATTGTGTAGTTTTCAGTCTTGGTTTACTGGTTTTTCTTCCGCATGCATATTGCAAAGGAAACATGAAAAAAGCAGGCATATTGCAAGTGAAGCAGATATTTCATTCTCAAAAATGCACATTGGACTGTTCTGAAAAATTACTTTCTAGCCAGAGCATGTGAACTATGGTTATTCCCAGATAAAATGGATTAAAGCCTTACTTGAGCAGGTGTGGCTTAAATCATTGGCCACAAATACCTCCCTAACACAAATAGCTAATCTGTCCTCTTTGTGAACCAAAAGAAAGGGAGAGAGAGACAGGGGAACCGATCAAAATTTTCTTAGAATGCCTGCATTAAGGTCTTTGGAGGTCTCCAAGCAAAAAGGACTGGGTTGACACATAGATGTGAGACGTGCTAACAACATAGAAATGATGCTGTTAGTGAATGCGTGGGTGTTTTCTTCTTACCTTGAGAGCTGAACTACTGCCCCTCATAATACTGTCTGTGTTAGTGAAGGTAAAATCATCTGCCTGAGTTAGATGCCTCTGAAAATTTATGACTGCTTCTCTTGTGATCCCCGCTGTGTCAATCAAGTATCAGTGCAGGCCATTTCAGTGCCATGTCTTATGCTAATATTACTTCACAAATCTGGCTTTGGTTTCAACGGGTAGTAAATTAATTTTTCTCCTCTAAACTACTTTGTTCTGAGATTATGTGATTTTTTTTTCAAGTAAGGTCTCCAAATTGTCCTTTTTTTGTTTGTTTGCTTTGATAGCAGTAGATGCATAATCATAATACCAAAGCAAATAAACAAGAAAAAAGGCACTGTCCAGGGATACAACTTCAGCTGGCATAAATTGTTAGAAGTCATTGTGGTACTATCACATTTTAGCTGAAAATCTGTTCTTTTTCAAGTTATGATCTAAGCAAGCACCATGAATACTTTTCAAGAAATAATTGGCTATTCTTCATTGTTGAAAATTATCACAGTACTCCCTGGGAACTGCATGAACCCTTTGCATATCTATTCAAAAATCTCTGAGAGAGGACCTGCTAAGTATAGTTTGTACGAGGGTTATGCAGCCCCTGTATGGATCCTGCTGTAGGATAGAAATGCATCACGACTTTCAGCATATTTATCACACCCTGCTGGTTAGGGAACTGAGAACTGAGGCATAGGGAAACCAGATAATCTTCCAGAAGTTTATTTTATGTCTCATTTCAGAATGCTCACACCAAAGCAGAGATGAACTAAAAATATTTTGCATATTAGGACAGAACAGTCCACATCTGCCTTTCTCCCAACACAACCCTCAAGCTATTGCTCTTGGCCCTGTCCTCGTCTTGTACATTCTCATCTTTCAAAACCTGCAAAACACAAAAGTTTACCTGGTGCTCTCAGCTCCACATGTTCCTCCTGAATATTGGTGCAAATTAGTTATTTTGTATTATTATTTTCTGTCAGCTTCCTGTGTCTTACATCTGTTTTCAGCTTTAGGGGAGAGAAATCACAGACGTCTGTAGGTAATCTGGCTGAGAGGTGCTACGTGATTGAGGAAGGCAACTTCTTGCAAAGCCGGGGCTGTGGAGTGTGGCCAAGGTCACTTCTGAATATGGTATATATGAGAGCGAATTCCTCCATACTAGGTGGCTGCGTGACCATCAAGTTGACACTGAAGTAACTAGCCAGAACTCAGCAGTGCTGGGGGAAGGCCACGAGCACTGGGGCATGCTGGTTGCATATTGATCAATTCTCTGTACTTTCTCCTTGAATCTTATTCTAATCTTTCTTTCTTTTCTGTTTTTTCTCTGTTATGTGACCTGCAAACACTTGGAATTGATACACCTGTACAATCTTTTGGGAGAGCCTTTCCTGTGACTGAAACTTGGGGATTTATTCATTGACACAAAAGGAGAAATAACAATAGGGTTGTGCAAAGAGTAGTGCAGTGGGAGAGGGGCAGCAGTGCTGTTCAGACAAATATTGCCACTTTCATCCCTGTGTTGCCTGATACGGGGCGACATGAAGCCCAACAGTACCTTAATCCATCAATAGCTGTAGTCTTGGACACAGTGGCTCACTTTTTGACTGTGGAAATATGTCCATTTTCTGCCTAGTCTGTCCATTTTCTCCTCTCTTTTTAAAATGAAACAGCACAAAGGATGTTGGTGAGTGTGTGCAGCTGCATAGGTGGGCCCTGCACTACAAGGCCACATTGTGAAGAGCTCAGTGGAAAGCCATTTGGTATAGAGTGTTGCTTTTCTATGTGCTAATAAAATAGGGTATTCCGGACTCTGCAACTTGCAGTGTGATTTGATTCTGAGTTACGTGGAGGACTGTACCACCCCAGCAGTCTAACAGGATATTAAAGTAAATTTAAATTTTATGTATTTTTAAGCCCCCTTGCTCAGCTAAACGAAAAGGGGCTGTTTTGTATAAAAAAGGATCTGGGCTTTTGAATTTTCGGCTCTTACGAAGCTGCAATTTTTCCTTTTCTCATGAAATTGCATTTTCTGAATCTGCATGAAAAATGGCAGAGGAGCTGCACACAGATCAGCTTGTGCTGGCAAACTATTTTTTCTTTTAAATACATTCTCTAGCCTACTTCTGCAAGGGTGTGAATCTTTTTTCAATCATACTGGTCTGACAGCAGCTTCATCAGAGTTAAGTCTTAATCTATGTTTTCGGCTGGTGAAAACTTGCTCCTTGCTTTGATTAAAGAAGTGTTGCTATTTTCTCTTTGACATGCACTTACTGTCATGTCAAGGAGAATGGAAAAACATTGATGTCTCTGCCCTGCAGTTAAGGCTCATTGCCATGCTCTGCAGTTAAGATTCACCCATACATAAGCAAGAAACCTGGGGATGCTGTGGAGCCTCACATGCTGCTTTCTGAAGTTTTGCTTGTGCTTGAGCACGCTCCTGACTCAGCGGTTGGTGCATCTTTGTTGTAGAGCTGCTGACCTCTAAGCAAAGGGTGGATCAGTTGAAAGAGTTCATGTCACAGACTTAACTTACTCTTGTTTACTGCAAGGCCTGTATTACCATATAGCTGGTAATCTTAGCCATGGCCAGCTGAGATGGTGCTATTCTTAAATGTAAGTATGGCCACAGATGGATCTTAACTTCTGAGATGAAAGTTTTCATTCTGTAGTTTCTACCCATAGTTTCAGTACCTCAGGAGATGCTTTGGAGAGAAATTTCTGAGGAATACTTAGGATGCCCAGGTAGCTGATGTTCCTGTTTTCAATCTGAGCCCTTCTTCACAGAGTGCAAATGGATACTCCTCATCTTCTCAATGAGATGAAACATTAATTTCAAATGACTTGTCAGCTTTAAAGAACTTGTGTTGCAAGTTATCCCTCTATTCAGGAAACTCCAGGTTTTTACTTCTACCTATTTTTAAATTATTTTGCGGTTATAACTGTGTATTGATGATCCTCATATCCTGTTGTAAATTGCTGTGAAACTCCCTTTCATAGGAGGCTGCAATTCAACCTTTTTCAGGTACTGCATAGTTTTATAAAATGCTTTGGGTTGGTGCAGCTGTGTAAACTAGGATTTTTGCCTCTGCATTTTAACAGAGTTTCTTTATTTATTGCTAATTCTGGGCACATAACATAAATATACTGTTACTTTTAGTGAGATGTGGCCTGTGGATTTCAGATTGACATAGGTTTCTCTCCTGACCCCTCAAGGTTGTGTAGTTTTGTAAACAACTCAATTTCAGTCTGAACATCGCTATAAAATGAAAATAAATGACACTAGTTTCCCACCTGGTTTTGTTTATGATGTTTGTTGAAAATCCCAAGAGTTTGTACATAGCTGATCAGAAATACACTATCAGGTGGTCCAGTCTTGTCCATTAAGATCGATTTCCCCCCGCCCCCGCTTTGGGGTCGTGGGGGGAAGGGGAAGCTGATGAGAGAGAGACAGAGATTTACTGTGGCTGGTAGGGAGGAGATTTACTTCTCTTCCATGACAGCTCACATTTTCCTCTATGTTATTCCAAGACTGTGTTCAAAGTTCTTCTATTTTGGACTAATCAAAATCTGGTAGCTAGAGCAAAGCTCACCCATCATGTAAGATGCCAAATGCTTTCAAACTCATTGATCTCAGTGGAACATGAGGGAGCTCAGCCATCAGCACTAGCATTTCAGTTCTTAAACATTTTCAGGCTTTAAAATGGGCTATTAATCTTGGCCCTGGCAAAGCATCCAAGGACGTCAGCAGTGTGTGATATGTCTCATAAAGTGCAACTTCTAGGAATCCTTTTTTTATGTGTAGAGCGCGTCAAGGTTCATGTTCTGTTTGCATTTAGTCTAACGACATCTCAGAATGTGTTATTCAGAGCACACTTCAAGAAGAGATTTTGTTAGCATACAGCCAGTGTCTGGGCTAATGTGATTACCTTAAATCAAAATACAGCTGGACTCTCAGATGTGTAGGAGTTCAATGCTTTTTGTAAGGAATGTTTGTTTTGAAATAAACAAAACAAAAGTGGAGAGTAAAATCTCCCTCTCTCTGGTTTATACCATAACTTCATCTGTTTTCATATAAAAACTTGCAATCCTTGTCAGTCTACCTGAATTAAAAAAAGTATTAGTACTTTTAGGTGAGAAAATGGCAGGGACCCAGTGTCCTTTGGTCTTGTCTAGCAAACCTGAACAACAACAGAGCTTATGGATCCTGGGCAATACATGACCCTATAATAACAAAGGGATGTAACATGAAGTGTGCATGGGGAGGTTGTTTTTCAAAGCAGTAGACTGCATTTTCAAATTTCTAAGGGTTTCAGCAATGTGATAACGAGAATTGTACTTCCTAGTGCGCTGCACGTTCCCAGTCCACACGAAGCAAATCTGGCTGTTGTCATGATGTGCTGCTTTGTAAGAAGCATAGTTGCTCTGCAAGTACTTATCTTCAAGCTTGTGCCAAGGATTAACCCATGGGTTAAGGCCAAAGGGTCCTGGTCTGTTGCCCATTAAAGTCAGCAGAGAGACTTGCATCAAGCAGCTCCTGGATCAGAGCTGAGAATCATGATCTGAATGCAGCTCTTAGTCTGTCTTGGATTTTCAGTGTGAGCTGGAGGAATATCACTTTCCTCACACTTCACTTGATTTTGGGCAAAGCTGTTACTCTTCTCTGTGCCTCACCAAGAAAAGGAGGCTTAAAAAATCATTAGTATTTCGAAAGCACTCATTCCAGAGAGGGGGGCTGTAGAAGCAGAGTGGTAAATCCTGCTCTATTGGAGCTGTCCAAATATTATTGCTTGTATTGAAAGAAAGCTCTTAAATGAAGGCTGGTGTTTAGAAGCCAGTACAGCCTGAGAGACATCACAACATCACTGATCTTCTGCTAGAAACCTGGAGCTTGTCAGTTGATTTAGTGTGCTTTCACACTATTTCACAACTATTTGTGTCTCTGGAGGAACAGATTTGTCTCTCTTTTATGCATATTCTTATCCCTCTTGTTAAATGGTGCTGCATTTTGTTCAAGGTAGGTCTAGAGTACATAACTCTGGAAAGCATTTTTTAGATTTAAAAATAGATGTCACAGCCTAGTCCCTGTAAAAGTCCTCATTTACCACTCATTCTGTCACAGTGAAAACGCACAGTTTATCTTTCTTGCAGATATATAAAGCTATATATATATGTATGTATATATAAAATTGGGAGCAATTAAAGCTTTCATTGACTTGGTTCAGAAACGGTTAAAGACATGCAGGGTTTTTTTATCAGCTCCTGTTGGTCTTGGGTTCAAGCCCTTCCCTGGTTAAGTATTTTTCAAGGTAATGTTGTTCTATAGGAAGATCTTATTCACATTCATTGCAACATGGATTTTTATTTCAGCTTTTCAGCTGCAAATTCAAAGCAGAAATTAATAGAAAAATACAGCAGGATTATGTGAATTTATTACTACAAAATATTTGTATCTTTTCATCTGAAGTCTGTGCACAGCCGTATATCCTCCATAGAATGAAAGCAAAGTAGAAAGCTTCAGGCTTTTTTGGCAAATTTTGGAATAAATTACTTCTAGTCACAGTTTGGCATTTAAGGCTTGGAGCAGCTGCATTTCTAGGAGCTCTCAGTGGTTAAGCCTCTTAAAATTTTTTTTTTTAATTTTCAGTACTTTCAAAATGTTAAATGCTCCAATTCTGTGCTGCTTTTAATGAATTGTACATACCTGTAAGACAATATTCAGGAAAAGAGATGTCTGTTTCGAGCAGCTTCATATTAGCATTCTTGTTATGTAGGGAAAGGGGAAAAGAACCTCCTTCCCTTTGAAATCCTCCAGACTTAGCTCTAGAGTTCTGCCTTGTGGCCAAATGCATTTTGTGTCTCATCTGTTCCCTGCTGCAAATCAGGGATCTTTGGAGGAGGAGGAAGGTCTTGTGAGCTCAGGTTAATTACTGGGGTGCATTACTCCACAAAATGAGATCATGGCATGCCAGAAACAGTCTGTAGGTTCTTCAGTTCCTGCAACAGAATCAAAGGTTCCCAAAACACCCTTTGGTTACTTGATTGCCATTAAACCAGCTGGGTGTACTCCTGGGCATCCTAACTGAAATGCTCTGGCATTGCTTTTAGGCTTTTGCAACACCAAATCGTCATAGAAAGCTGTTCAAGAGGGTCAGAGTTCTTAAAAAGAAAACCACCCGAACCCAGCAAAACAACACTGCCAATGAGATCTCAAATGAGATAAATATTGGGTGAGCTGGATATGTACAGACCAGTGTCTCACACGTGCTTGCATACACAGGACAAGCTGCAGTATGGAGTGCTGCATTTAGCTAGATGTTTGACCTGTGGTGCATGCATGGAAACATTTGAGCATTGAGCATTTGAGTGAGTAAGTTATCATTTTGTGCTGGGACCACTTAAACTTGAAATTTCCAATGACAAATTGAAGAATACTTCTTTTTAAGTGGCAGTGCAGTAATGGGAGTTAGGATTTATAAGCCCTGCCAAATTCAATAAACTTGTGTTATAGCCTTTTAAAATTGTTATATCGAATGCTGCTTATAAAGAGCCATCTTCATTCTATTGTTTCATAATTTATTCAGTGTTTTCTTAACTGGCCCATCAGCAGAACAGTAAAAATGCCACTGAGAAAACTTTGTTTAATGGTGACCAATTTTTGTCTATGTTACAATAATGTCTGTGGGAAGAAACAATTACCTTGTGATTTGCTGTCAAAGCGGTAAGTGCATTTTCTTTCCAGTTCATTTAGAAGGGACATCACTTTCAAGCTTTCCCTTGTTCTCTTTGTGGGGTTGTTTCCTCTTCTGCACATTTGTATTTTTTGTTATGCACACTAGAAAGTACTGGTTCAGTCCTGAATCCAGGATTCATAAATAGAGCCTCTGCTGTCCTCTGTGCAGTGTTGGTCTTTAGTGATGTATTATCAGTACAGCTCAGAGTCATTGCTCGGATGTTTACTGAAACCCCCCGAAACAGAACAAACCTTCCAGTGTCAGCTATTAATGCTATTTTTCTACTGGGTTTGCTATATGAACCAACATCGATTGCTGTTTGTTTTGGTACATTTCCATCTGCAATTGCAGCACAGAGACTCTCAAAGATATGATCTGTTTTCTTTTCATACATGTCCAAAGTGTTAGGGATAGAAGCGTTTGTCAGGTTTTGGCCACTGCATGTTGCAAGCATTTATCGCTGTTATACTAATGTAAGAAGGCAGTTAGAAATGTTCATTGTGGCCTGAAACTTCTCAAGTGCCTTGCAGTTCTTCCTTTTAGTTGAGTGATGGTCAGTCCCCGGTATGTTTGCTAGGATGAGAGCATTCAGAGGGACTCTCAGAACTGCTAGTGAAGTCTGAAAAATCCTTTCCTCAAAGAGGAGAGGAGTGCATTTCACTGCCCAGTGGCACATGCAGAGTGTTTGCAGGAAGATGCTGAAGATTCAAATACGTTAACAGAAAATAGTTCTGAGTTGTTTGGTGGGGGTCAGGATTTTGGGCAGCACCCATATGTGCCACCGAGCTGTGGGTATCTGTAAGCAACACAGAGCCTCTTGATTTGTATCATCTAATCCAAGATGTGCTTCCTGTACTGTTTGCACATCTTTCATCCTCAGAAATGCCTCCAATCTCAATGCCCCTATTGTACACTGAAAGGATGAAAAGCTAAATTGACCCCAGGGATTCAAGGTGTTTCCAATCTGAAGATTAGGCTGCTAAACAGCTCTATGTTATGAATAGCCTAAAACCTTTCCTCTGGGCTCTATGAGAAGGGTTGAGGCATAATCAGAGTAGTTGGCTCCATATATCACATTACTGTTCTTGGATGCCAGAATTCTGTTACAAAAAACCTATTTGGAATTCATAAATTGTTCTGTGCTCTTCTCCAGCATGCTGGCCATTAACCACTGCAGGGATTAAACAGCTACCATTATGTAGGCAGCATCATGTTTATAACAAATTGCTTCCTTATAGCCCACCTGCTGCTTTCAATAATTCGAAAGCACAGTAAGTTAGATCTTGAAAGTTGTATTTTGGAAGATGATGGGGGTTTAAATAAAAGGTTTCAAATTACCAGGCCTCAAATAGCTACCTAGAGAGGCAGTGTCTAGCATCTGGACAGTTACTGAATTACTGTAAGTCTCTTAATCAGCAAGGGAGCCCCTAAACTGAATGGCTGGTGGGAGTGAAACCTGACACTAAATGGACAGCAATGTAAGAAAGCTCTGTGAGCAACTCCCAGAGGAGTAGGATGAATAAATACATGTTTAGGGAAAGAAAACCAAAGTTGCCTTTTAGGATAGAAAAGCACATTCCCTGCAATGTGTTTCCTCTTGTTTTTGTTTTTTAGTGGGTTTGTTTTCCTCATGTGGTTTTTGAATGCCTCCAGACCAGATCTTTTGGTGCTATAAATTGATGTAGCTCCTTTGGTTTCAATAGGGTTATGTTGATTTACTCCAGCTGAGGATCTGCTGTGTGAGTCTATTCTTATACTGCTGGAGTTAGCAAGTTCAAGCCCACATTTTGAGTACTTCATGCATGCACAAGAAATTAATCATAGCAATGATGTGTGCAAAGTATGTGTGAATGTTTTTCCACAGGCAGTTCTCAAAATCCCTGCCTCTGCTATCTCCATTTAATGTTGACCCTGTCTCTTCTCTCAGTTGTGCAGGTTTTACACTGGCATAAGTCCATTGACTTCAATAGGTTTGCTCCTGTTTAACACCTGTCTGTAAAAGTAGTGTTAAATCATCCCTGTAACGTTAAATCTTCTATGTCCATGTAAAGCATCATATCCCCAAGGCTCCTAGTTTTGAAATTATTATCCCCCTCCATTTAATGTAGTAATGAGTGATGAACTGTATAGCTCCCATCCAGCACCTACTGAAGAATGTTTCACAGTGACTTGCGTGGATATTGGCTCAAGCTCAGATTTCTTCGGGAGTGGTTTAGCATTGCTTATTGCTAACTTCATCTGTCTGCATTGTCTTGTACATTGGCTGAGGCATGGTGGCCTTGGAGGGGAGAGGGGCTTGCTTAAACATTAGTACTTCTTTTTTATGATGTCCTGAACCATCACGCTGACAGGGCAGAGAGTGTATCTAACAGTTGATGCAGGGCAAAACAAGATGCCATCCATCCGTCTTTGCCTGAAGTTAACAGTGACCATCTGAGCAGCGTCAGAAACCTGAGGAGAACCTGGCTGGTGTGCATTTCAGGGCTAGGATTATCAAACAGGTCCCAGAGCACTGCACCTCAGTGTCAGTGCAGACTGGCTCTTCATTCCCTCCACCCTTTCCTATTTCTCTTTAATTCCCAGCATAGCAGATCGTAGCTGTGATCTGCTTTTCCAAAACAGAGGTATAGGTGTGATGTGATGTGAACAACTTTCCATTCATTCCCGCTGAGCATAATGTAGGTGGTTTCTCTCTGGCATTCAGTGCTGCATGTGCTTTCCTACTATAGAGTTTGCTGTATTTCAGGAGGTGGTAGGGCAAAGCCCACCTATGGTCACTTGAATTTTGTGCACTCTTTTGCCCTCTCCTCAGTGTTCCATTCTTCAAGCTACTGAGCAAGAATGTGCTCAGCCTGGAGACAGCCTCTCTGTGCACCCATGTGCTTGCTAGAGCATGCAGGATCACAAACCTAGACATTCAGCACACCACCTTCTCAAACAACTGTTCCCCAAAACTAAAGGTCCAAATCATCTTGGAAGATAAACTTTGAGATGGTCTCAGTCATGAAGGCACAACAGGGAAGGGACCAATGAAGTAACCATTAAGCGGATGTGTTGAAGAAAAGCAAAGAGCCTTTGGCAGCGTGGTGGGGATTGGCCCTTCAAGGGGAACGTGTGAGAAAAGGAGGTCTCTTCCTCCACCTGTCCTTGCATGACATAGGAGGGAGACCTTCAGGAAGTCTGGAGCTTCTTTCCTGTGCTGTATTTTACTTCTGCTTTCTGTGTCGCAAAGCTTGGGAGGGGTTACCTCACCTCATTTAACCGCCCTGGCTTCGGAGGTGCTAATTCCTGGGCAGCTTCCTTTGACTTTTGAGTAGAAGAGAAATCTGTATTCAGATAAAATGCACAAGAAACCTGACGGCCTGGCAGGTGGAGAGTCCCAAAGAGAAAAACTGGAGCTGCCAAATAAATGTTTGGCTTCCTTGAAATGTTCCACAATGGAGTATTTGTTTCAGTTCTGATACCTGAGGTATTTTAAACTGACATGGCTTAATTTAAACCTTCCTGCTATATGCACATTTTGCGTGTTTGCATGGATTAGCAATGCACACAGCTGCATGTTTGCACACATTACTTTTGGCCAGCTGTTTAGGTCTCCACGCTGCCAGCTATATTGATTTATTTAATTCTTCTATTGGCTGCTGAATAATGTGTGCCAAATGCAGAACTTTGATCTGCTTTATGAAAATAATATAAACAAATGTAACTGCCCTGTAAAAAGGACATTCTTCTCTTTTTGCTAGAAGAAGATTCATGCTCTGTATTTGTGCACTGGTCTGCATGGTGTCTTTCAATTTATTTTCTTGTCCAAGTTGGAACTGATGGACTTGACAGTGTGAATAACCAGGTTAACATTTTACTCCATATGGAGTAGAAAGTGTAAAGTCTTTATAAGTGAAAACAGGTATGAGGTGTTATTTTTTAAGTATGAGAAGCAGAAGTGTACGTATGGTTTGTAGTCTGAGTCCTATCCTTTCCATCAGTGACAGGAATAACATGAGCTGAAATCACTGTGGTTACTGAGAACTGTGTTTAGCCTATGATTTCTTTAAAACAGCAACATGCACACCTAGTGAAGAATTAAAATATAAATACTTTAGCTATGTTAGATCATTATTTTGAAGATTTATGTATGCAAGGACTGATAGTTCAATCTCTATGCAAACAAATATCAGTAACTTCATTCCTAATATAGCAAAGTTAAATTACATTTTCTGCAATCCTAATCATTGTGTGTCATCTTAATTGGGGAAGATCTGTACTTGCCCTTTCTTTTTACTAAAGCCCTTATAATTATGCTTAAGAACCACCCTAATACCATTGTGTAAATGGTATTTTCTTTTCTTCCTCTCCTGGGTAAATACTCTTCCTGCCATCTCATTGCCACCTCAATCATCTGTTCTTGGAATTTCCTAATCCTGGCTATGGGACTGCAGCTGCAGTTTATAGAGTTCAATTTAATTCTCTTTTGCAGATCACTCCTAAGAATAGAGTTGTGTGTTTGTTCCTCCAGCTGTCTGACATCTATTTAAAAAGACAAGAGTTTTGCTTCCTCTAACCAGAGCTGTTTGAAACTGTGTAAGGGATATTTAGTACTCAAGTTACAGGCTTCTTAATAGTATGTAAAAATGTGCTTGTGTCATATGTCTAACGTGTGAGCGGCTCTGCCCTCCCGTGGATAGAAGGAGAACTCAGCTGCACGCCGAGTCCCAGTGCTGTCAATGCATTGGAAATGTTTTCAGTTGGGAGTCTGGTTTATGGGGCAGGAATATCTGAATCCTGTTTTTCTCTGGTGTTAAACACTTCTTCACTGTAGCATGAAGCATCAAGACAACCTTGTGGTTTGCTAGAGCAGTTTCCTTTCACGAATCTTGGTCCTATTTTTGTTTCCTTTATTTTTTTGTCCTTCCTCATCTCCTCTGAGGCAGGGACACCATGCCTGCTCTCACCAAGTCAGCCTTTCCTTCTGTAAAGCAGTTTCTCAGAGCCAGAGCCACACTTGCTGGGATACTTAACGCTCTTCGAAAGAGGTGATGTTGCAACATGTGGATGTGTCGCTGTTCAGGTGCACTGAATTTGAAGTGATACATACTAGCGTATCAAAGCATACTTGTTTCTGGTTACAGCATATTAATATGATTTATTTTCAATCCTAATTAGCCACTTAACCAAGTCATTTAAACTTGTCTCCATCTGTGCTTGCTTTTCCTGTGATTAGTAGTACTTTTTATTTCTTTACTTCTCTCCCATCCCTTACAACTTTTTTGGGAGGTGCCAAGGAAACTTTGAATAAATCTTTTATTTCCCTGGGAGGAAAACCATGATGAAAAATAGTGTTAGACGATGTTCTAGCCCAGGTGAGCCACACCTTCCAGCTATACTGGTGCTGCTGCCGATATCCAGAGGGCGAGGATTGGAGGGGAGGATTGATCAAGGAGGGACGTACAGTTTTTTCCATCATCCTGCCAAGCTTCCTCCAAAAAAGCCAAGACTGCTGACATGAGCAGAAGCTTGACCTGCAGGCAGCAGTGCCAAGTAATGCCGGCAATGC
Source organism: Sagittarius serpentarius (assembly GCA_034782735.1). Classification (NCBI taxonomy): domain Eukaryota; kingdom Metazoa; phylum Chordata; class Aves; order Accipitriformes; family Sagittariidae; genus Sagittarius; species Sagittarius serpentarius. The sequence continues at coordinate 33,784,622 of JAVKLA010000002.1, read as the reverse complement.
ATTTTACACAAGGGTGTGCTAACCTCGGCATTTTTCCGGAGCTAGATCATTACCACAAAAACAACTCTCTCCCCTCTCAAACATAGACTGCAGTAGAGAGCTTGGTTTGCAAGCTCTGATTTGATCAAACACGCCCAGCAGAAGACAAAATGGAACTGCAGCTTTGCAACTTTAAAACGTGTCCACTTCCTTTCAAGCCCCATAAATCAAAAATGGTAGACTCTTCCTGCTTTGAGGTGCTTGAGTTGCCTGTGATAAATTTTGTGTGGCAGGAAGAACATGCTGTGTCAGTGTGTCATTAGATTTGATAATTCACAGATCAGACTCAACAAAAAGATTTATTGCCTGGATTTACTTGTCGTGAAATTGCCTTAAAATATGCGTGGAAAAAATATCAAGTAAGGCAAAAAAAATAAAAGGAAAATGCATTATTGGATTAACAGAATAAAAAGTCTTTTGGAATTGGTATTTTATAACCTTTATTTATGTCAGTGGATTCAGTTGCTTTAATGAGTTTATACATAAATCAATGAACTATATGCCTTAACCCAGAAGGATGCTCTCAGGAATTCTGCCTCGTGGCAGTGGAAATGAATGACTTGGAGGAGGAAGCTGTTAATATTCGCAATGTCCCTTCTCATTATGCTGGTGGCTTTTTGTGGGGCTGCATCCAAGTACAGTGAATATACTTTTGAATTTGATAACATTTTTAATAAAAAAATAATGTGACTAAGAGATTCTACAATAATTAGGATAGAAATTGAGAGTAATAAATTCTAATCATAAGAATTGTTTTTAGTGGCTTTGTATTTTTTAATTGGGTATTCATATTGTTGTTCATATGTAATTTAAAATGATCCTATTGTAGAAGCAACTGCCAAAACTTTACTCAGGATATTCCAAAAGATCCATTTATTTTCAATCTTAAATTCAGCTCATAAGGTGAGATATATTAGAGATGCCATACACTGGAAATTAGGCAGCACTATTAATTTGATCACTTGAGTACATATAAAAATGTATGTAAGGCTTAGGTAATAACAACAGTACTCTCTTATCTCCAAGGCACTCCTCTCAAGAACACTTTCTGTATTCTATTACGTGCCTGTGTGAAGCTGGAGCCTAGCACCTTTCTAAATATGAGCCTTATGCCAAGTACCCTGTTGGCATGGGGAACATGAGTTTGGTTTCTTATCCTGTGGCACAACTCCTGTGTGACTGTAGGTGAGTCACTTCATCTTTCTGTGCCTTGTATCTGTAACATGCAGTAAAGACATTTCATTTTTATAGCTGTGCAGTGAGAAGAAGCTCAGAAAACTGGGGAGCCACAGGTGCAGTGATGAGTAATTTAAAGTATTTTGGCAGAGTGGTGAGCTAGAGCTTTTCTTGAGGCTCATCCTGGAGGCCACTTTTATTCAACCAGTGCAGTAATGTGCTGGTGGAGGTTAATATATAACCTGACTCAGCATCCTGAGCCATGTGGAGAGGTCTGGTTTTTGGGGGCTTTTTTTTTTTTTTTTTTTATTCAGTGCTCAAGCAAGCAAAGAAATCTGCTGGGATTCAGCTTCCCTCCGTATTGTTTTTTACTGAAACAAACAAATCCCTAAAATGCTTCATTTTAGCAACTTTTTTTTTTTATTATTTATGCCTAGAAAAATAATTAGCTATGTTCTTAAGCACGTAATTTCTAAGCAAAATGTTGACAACATTTAAGAATTCAGTGAAGCAAAACCTTTTTTTTTAGTGTTCATCAGGTATTATGCAATTGTTTGGTTTTTTTCTACTTTCTGATTTAGACTCTAGAAGCCAACCATCACATGTGCCTCAGTGGAGGGAACAGACTCATCTTAGCAGGAAAGTGGAGGGCGTATTGAGTATATGCATCAGGAAAGTTCAGTCCAGATCAAAGCCAGAAAGAGATTCTTCCACAAATGACTGGATTGGACCTGAAGTGCAATTGTGATTGCTGTGCTTTCCATCCTAGTCTGGCCTAACTGGAAAATGGCAGGTTACAAAAAACAAAACCTTGAAAATGTACTCTTCTCATCTCCTCTGCTCTCTCCCTTCTTGCATGCTCTCTGCATTATTTTCTATGGTGGTTTCTTTTCTGTTTGCAGTGAAGTGTAATCTGCAGAGCAGTGTGATATATCGATATATCAAGCTTTCCTTTCCTCTTTATTATTGATTTAATTGACTCATTAGGTTGATTTCAAGAGAAACTGGATGCATATGAAATACTAGTCTTGCTATTTTTTTTTTTAAATGATGCTGCTGCATTAAGTCAGTGTGTAAAGTCCTACAGTATCAGTGGGATGGTTAATACAAACTTACCATTTTTGACTGAGCACACTAAATACTAGATTAATATATGGGAAAGGGCTAGAAGTGTTCATTCATAAGGAACGAATGAGTCTACAGGAAGGTTTGCTTCTCACCTGGCAGGTGCTCACAGGACCCTAAAAACCCAGAGGCCTGTCTCACAGGAGACAGAGGTGACACTTAAAATTGACTCTGTTGAAGAGGACTGCATCTCTCACAAAACCCATCTCTCCCACCATAGCAGTGCAGACGTGTGTGGTGCCAGTTGTGCTCATCTCTGCTCTGCTTCCTTGGGCAGCCACGGAGCAGTGCCAGGCTGGCACGAGACCACCTTGCCCAATTGCTCCAACCTCTGTTTGTGGAACTGCATGTGCTGCATCTTGATAGGAAGCCTGGAGGATGCTCATGATTTCCCATGGCATTCCAGAGTGAACAGGCTGTCAAAAGCTTTTCTTGATCTGTGTGATAATGACAATGATAATTTATCTTCTGTTCAGTTACGTCTCTTATGGTAAATCTGGTGAATAACTATGATCTTATTTCCCTTTCAACCTTTTCCTTTTTTCTGTTCAGGATGGAAACATAGATGACCAAGGGACTGCTAAAAGGCACAACTTGCCTGAGGCACTTTTGCTGGTATTTTTTCCTGTCAAGCCATTTTCCTGCTGTTCTGGAGGCTTTTCCTAGGCATCTCCTCAGCCAAAGGGTTTAACTGTGTCACTCGTGCCAGGCTTCTAGCATTTAAACATCTAGTATTTAAGTTAAGGGTCTTCTTGCTCTTTCAGTTTCTCTCTCCATTTTCCACTATTTTGTTTGCAACAGCAATGAACTATTCCAGCAGAAATATTGAGCCAAATTCCTTGCTGATATAAAACAGAGTTGGGGAACTTTATAATGGCAAAGGTCTGGATCATTTGATCTTACCTGTCTGTGTAGAAACCACAGACTTTTCAAAAAGTGAGCTGGGAAATGAGGCCCAGGAGAGGCTGATGAGTTGCTCCGGTCACACACGAAGTTGGTAGTGTAGTATAATCGAAGTCCGCAGTTCCTTCAGCTAAGGAGTCACAAACACCTTTCTCGGTAGAGACTCACAGGGCTGCAGCAGAGCTTGTTATCCCCATTTTATGCAGACTCAAGAAGTGAAGGATTTGATCTGTCTTTTCTCACTTCGGATTTTATTCCTAAACTCAGGTGGCTGATCACTAGTGAGACCAAAAGCAGAACCAGGGACTCACTGACATGGTGCAGAGGAGCAGAGTGTATCCTCGCCATGCATTTCTCATTAGCCTGGCTGCAAATCTGCAGAGAGACAGCAGTGTGGGAGGGTGGTTCCCTGTAAGCTCACAGTCTTTCAGCCCTGGCAATCCAGGATCATCTTCTTGCAAGTGCCCTTCCTGGAGAAGCTCTCTAGAGCAGCATAGGGAACTGGGAAAACAAGGTTGCCAGCTACCAGGACTTGTGTTCTCAAGACTTGTAGGTGGAGTGTTTGCACGTCTCCTCTGCATGCTGTCTGATTAAATTGTGGGTTGTTCAGGTGCTTCTCCTGTGTGTCTCATTCTGCTGAAGTCAGTCCCCATGTTGTTTTCCAGAAAGCACTGCAGAACGTAGTCTACAAGTATGCATTGCTTGCTTTTCTTGTTTGCTGGTTTTTGTCCCTCCCCCCTTCTTCCATCCATGTTCAGCCATTTACAAAGTAGTATTCGTTAGAAACTTGAGCATCTCCATCCCGAGAAAAAAAAAAAAAGCTTATAGTGAGCCAAAACTTACTCATCCTATCCTGTTTTTCTGCCTTCTAAGAAAAATGTATATGGTCTAATCATAATTCCCAAGTGACCCATAAGCTGGGTCTAGCTGTGGTAATCAGAGACTCATACTGGAGGCTGGCTGTCAGAGATGGTTGTTAGAACAATTGATGCAGCAGACATCTGTCTCAGCTGAACTCTGCTTGTACCTTTTGGAAGAAAGTGAGCATTCATTTGTATACATAACGTAGGAACAGGAGAGAATCCACAATTCCTTTGCCATCTTTCTTTAACAAGCTATCATGGTTTTTCATTAAAATAACATGCACACTTTGAACTGTCACATCTCTGCACAAGGTGCTACTTTAGTAGCTGCAGGAAAAATTGCTTCATTGCACAGGATGCAGTACTTTTGCAATTCATTGGTCTGTGGTTGAGTGGCATGCGGGGAGAAATTAGTGAGGGACAAAGATAATTTTTGCTTGTATAATTAGGGATGCTTAAAATTTAAAAATACAAAAAAATCTGTCCCCTCGTCTTTCAGAGAAATATTTTTGTGATGCTTTTGGAAACAATTCATACTTCTAACTCTTCCACAAAGGTTACGTTTCTGGCACTACAGAATTTCCAACAAATATCAAGTTCTTGAGTCAAACACGCAGAGGCCATCATGAGGTTGAAAAGCACACAAACAAACTATTGTTAAAATTTGCTGATGCTGCTGGCATTGCCAAGGGGGCATCTTGTTGTTCTTTGCTCATGTGATTTAAAGTAATGAGAACATTCAGAATGAGACAAATTAGGAGGCAGACCCTATGAAAGGACCGAGCCTTCCCCACTGCCGCTGACTAGTATTCAGACATGTACACAATGAGGCCTGTCGCCAGATAGGCAAATGAATTCTAAATACTTGGTATCAGTAGTAAAGGAATATAAGGATGATACCAGAGGAGCTCAGAGAGGGAAAGAAAAAAAAAAGATTTTGAAAAAACTGAGGCCTGCAGTTTTATTTATGATTTAAATATTAAAGTCCCAATCACATAAGCACAAATTAACTCTTTTTCTCAATAAATTATCACTACATTCAGCTCACTCATATGACAATGAATTGGAAAGTGCATCATCTGTGCAGCCGGGTAATTTTCTCCTCCTCCAAATATATTACACTGTTTAAATGAGGCTACATTTTTGTGAACAATGTGTGTATCAATATAAAATGAATCACACTCACACATTCTTCTCAGGCCTTTATTTAACACCTCCTTTGCTCAGCTTTTGAAATATAAGAATGTATCTTTGCCTATTCTTAGTGGAAAATCTGGTATTCAAAGAGTCCTTTGTACCGTATGAATAAAATAGTTCAAACATCTGTCTAAAGGCCTTCAGTGTATCAGAAAATCAAGTGTATGAAGCATCAGATTTCCCTTTTTTTTTTTTTTTTTTAGACAATTGAACTCTCTTCTGTAATAAAAGCAGAAGGATGAAAAAACTCTGGTAGAAACAAGTTATGCTGGTTCCACTTCTAAGTGGAGGTACACCAAAGTACCATTGCTCCCATTATGTGGGTGAATGACCTGTTACAAGTATTGTATGAATACAGCAGCTGACGTGCACTCAAAGGTGACCAACTGGAGCTGCCACCAAAGGTTTTGGGGACTGGAATGTGTTGGGTGCCTCTTGGCCTTGGCGTGATGCCTCACAGTGGGTGGAGCTGGCAGGACCTCATGGCAAGGTGGAGACATGTATGGGGGTAGGTCTGGAGACTGGAGGGGCTGCTGTGATTTTGAAGTGGAAAGGTTGGAGTTCGGCTCCTGGGGCATTTGGAGGGGGCAGATGGCTGTGTACTTCTTCCCATCTAAACCATCTGTGATAGGATGCATGTGTTGGCATGAAAGTGTTAAATTGATTTTTTTTCAGTAGTAAAGTAATAGTGTTCTCCCCTTGGAGGTTGTTCCTGTAATACAAATGTAACATTATTCTCTGTCCTTTAATTAATGCAGTGCATTGCCATTCAGCATCCTGCTGGCACAGCCTCACTGAGCAGCATTACTGTGCACTCCCTTGTTGTCTTCATTGCCAGGGCATCTGAGCACATCAAAACCAAGAAGTTCCAGCATATGTCTGCAGCACTGGGAAGTGTTTTTTATCCATATTTTTACTTGGGGGGAAGTAGGACATGGACATGATGAGGAATTTTCTGCGTCACTCACAACTGCTCTGTGGTATGCTCAGGAGCTGGGCCAGTGTTTAATCTTTGTACCTGAGTCTTAAAATGGACATTCATCCCACAGACTGGGCTACCCTGTGCATGCTGCCCATAGAGCTGAATTAATCTCCTTTTGAAGCAGTTGTCTTCGAATTTATTTCAGGGACTTTACTATGTTTTCTTTAAATCCAGGGCTGCTTAGGTCCTACTGAGATGTTTTGTGTACTTGAAAATATATTGAATCTGAAGTTAAGTGCATGGCTTACATACTTTTTTCACTCCTTTTCCTTGTTATTCTTTTCAGTGTTGTATTTTTCTGGTCTGACTGATTTCAGTCCCCTGTTCCTATCATAGCATGCATGGTGTGAGTATTGGGCAGAGCAAACTGACTATTTCAAGCCTCAGTCTGGTTTCCTTTTTCTATCCTTTTAAACCATGGTATTGGAGACTGGTAGCCATGGTAACTCCCTTATCTGTGTTGAGAAATAAATACTGAAAATGGCTTTTTTACTATTTATATATAAAAATGCAGAAGCAAATAAAACTTGCAGTATATGACTCAATTCATGTTTTAAAGTTTCCACCACTTCTGTTAAATGTGGAACCAAATCATTTGATAAAATTAAAACAAACTCTGCTCCTTTTCAAGGGATTCCACCGGCAACGTGCGCAGGAGGGCTTTGGCTGTATTGAACTCCTGTTGGTTTACGTACCCTAAAGAGGTGAGAGCGACTCCCCAGAGAGCCTCAGCTGGGGTGTGGGCTGGACGTGAGTGACGGAGGCACTCCAAAAGAAGCCAGATCTGGGAGAAGGCTTAGACTGAACTTTGCTGGTTTTCATGTCTTTGTTAATCAGACTTTATCCCACAAAAGGGCCTGCGTTTTCCATGCCTTTGTATAAGCGCTTTGTTTTACAGCAGGCTCAGAAATGCACCTGCTCTCAGTTAATTTAACATAAACCTTTCCAGGATGGAATTGCTGCAGGTCTAGAAATTTTTGTTTAATTACTGCGCCTTGATATCTTGAGACTAGTGCATAATTCAGTGATTCCTTGTAAAGCAAATCAATGTTTTCATTTCAATTCCACATAAAAGAACCTGCAAATTACTTCAAAAAAAGTTTTCTTTACAGTCATTATGTGTGATATATGGCTGCAAAAATGACTTCAATTTTTTCTGCCTGAGTGCCATTGACGTATTTTAAAGACAGTGTGCCATCAGTTCCTCATATTGCCACGTAGTCTGAAGACCACTGGGATCAGTTACTGGGAAAATGACTCATACAGTCTCAAGGAACATCTCATGTAAGATCTTCGTTTATTTTCCAGTAACTGGGCTCCAGCTGTTGCTAAACTTGTATGCCTTTTGTAAATGATGATCTTTCTAGCACATCTTTCAGGCTAATTCAGTCTTCCTTTCCTCACCTACCTAGCTAGGGTGAGAGAAGGTTTTGTTGGGAGAAGTAATACCTTTTATTAGACCAACTGATATAATTCTGGAAAAAGACACACAAATTTTTGGACACTACCACATTTGTCTGTGCCTCACTGTTTGATGAATGTGTTCTTTTAAGTCATTAATATCAGCTTCCATGAGAAAAATGGAAAGCAGAGGTTTTCACTGATGACATTTGAATGGCTGGAGTTGGCAATACTGTATTTTAAATTCAGATAATATGCTGTTTCACTTTACACGTGTGATTTTGTTTCTCTTCTTGGATTGGATGAATGTAACTCTTAGGATTTCAGTGAAAATGCTTTTGCATGTGAATTCTTTGAATATATGCCAACATATGAGTAAAATGTTTACAACATTCCTACTTAAAACTTTATTTGCTAGAACAGTCACATAGAGCAAATACAAAAAGAACCATGTGGACTCAGTATGAAGAAAATGATTGTTAAATGTTTCTTTTCACAGAAATATTTGCTTTGGAATAGCTCTATTTCAGTCTCTTTGCTTCTATTTTCTGTACGTGATAACGTGTGCATTTATTTTCCAAGAGGGCTCCTCCATGTGCTGTTCCATTGCTCACTGTCTCTCCTTCTATGTCTCTGATTCACTAATAAACTATTTTTGGTTCTTCTTTTCCTCTGCCTGAATTTCAGCTCTTGCTAACTTGTTGTAGCTCCGCCCTCTCCATGCAGTGTGTTAGTGAGCAGTGATTTCTGGCTTGATTTTTTAATTTTTCCTTTTTAATAGTTCACATTGTTTTGAATGGCAGAGCAGCTCTGAAGCTTGCTCCATGGCCATCCCTGTTCCGACAGGCAAGGCTCCAAATTAGAGACTCTGGCATCCAATTGTGACAATTTCTAAGCATGATGTTGAAGGATAAATTAGGAGCATCTGTTACTCCAGAAGTGGGCTGCCCATATATAGTCTGAACTGATTAGCCAAAGGGGGTTTAAGAACTTGTGGAATTGCCTGGGAATTGAAAGGAAAGGCAGGCAACAGTGTCCATGTATATATGTGTTTGTGTTTACAAACACGCGTGCCTTTGCAAGTATGTGAATTTAATCAGTAAGGTATTTTAAAGTTTTTTGCCTATTGTGTGTATAAAGGGAGAAGTAAGCCACAGAAAAGTAACTGTTGGCTTTTGTATTATTTTAGTAATTATCTGCTGTTTAAAAAAGAATAGGTTTCTGTATGACAGTATTAAGGACTTCACAGCAAACAGGGATTTGATTCTCAGAGCAGTGTTGAGAGACCTGTTTCACAGGCTGAGGCGCCGTCCAGTTGAATGGGCTGCTTCAGACACTGCATTCATTTGGCAGCAGAGCTCAGGAGCACAACCCAAGCACTGTCCCAGAGCTCAGGCACTTGCTGTCCAGTTTGCTCTGTCTGTACGTGACCTTGGCCTCTGAAAACCTCCACTCCAGCTTGAGGCGCTGCTATTTTTTTTGAGCTTCTTCCTTTGGAAAAAGGGGAGCTTGCATTTCCTTGCAGAGATTTCTGATGCGAATGAGAGCTCAGGTGAGCTGCAGAAGGCTTAGCACTGTTCACAACAGTTGTAGGTATGTTAGAAACCATGCAGAGAGAGGAAAATTTGCTGTCACTCTGTAGAAGCTTCTTTGGCAGTTCTGGAAAAATCCTTCCTCTTCCTGAGCAGCATCTCAAGTCCATTTTCCCAGGGCGGAAGTATAAAGATGGAAATTCTTGTTTAAATCTCACACACTTCTTACGAGTACCTTGTCCCTGGTATGTGCTATTTCATGCCCTTATGTGGAATCTGCTTGTCACTGATGCTGACGGATGCAGGATAAAGTGCACTTTCCTTTGGCTGTGCCAAGTGGATATGCATCAGTGTGCTCAGCTAGAAAAGCTAACGGCGGATTCTGTGCAGAGCCAGGATTGTCTGAGAGAGAGCTTTTCTTTCTTAAAAGTACCTGTTTAAAGGGTGCGCGTGCAGCTGCCTTAATGTGCCAGTAGAGATGTGCTAGTGGCCAGCAATATGGAGTGAGGTGGATGTGCTGAGCCTGTTCCTCCTGTCTACTTGGGATTTTCAAATCCAGAGTGATTGTTTAAATTATCTCTGTTGTAAATTGAAGTACAAATTTTTAGTTTCCCAGTTCAATGGCTCTGCACTCAGGTCTGATGTCAGGGCCCACAGGTTTTAGCTGTAGCAGCTAATCCTTGCTACTGAATAATGGGTGACTTCACATAGCAAATATGTTACAAGATCTGAGGTCAGTGGATGGGAATGAAGAGCCAGAAAGAAGGTTTGTCACGTCTCAATACTTGCCATAACAAGCCAAGTAGCAAGAGCCAAATTTGAGCACCCGTTACGGATAATGTACCTTAGCGCTCAGTTTATTGTGAAAGTTACTGGTATTGAAGTTCACAGTAAAATATTTCTAGGGAGTAGATGGACATGGGAATTAGGCCAGTAGATGTTGCCTTTCCATTTCAAGACTTAAATAATTAGTAGGTGTTCATTTACTTCTGCAGTCTTTTCATAGTGGATGAAAACACAGGCACGGTGCAGCAAATCACCACACTTGGGCTATTTCTTCCCTTTAAATAATAATTTTCCTGTTTGCCAGCAGCACTGCTGTTTACAGCCTGAAGATTGCAGACAGATGGGTTCATCCAGTGTGAATTTCCAGGCAGTGTTCAACCTTTACCTTATTTTGAAGTGCCACGGGAAAAATAATTCCTGTTTCTGGGTGCTGGTTTTCATGTATGCTGTTGCAGATGCTGGGTGCCAAGAATGCGAAGGATCCAAACCTACAGTAACTAACTAGGTCACTCTTGAAGTGTTGTCACATCTTTGGGCTTTTGCCTTTTTTGCTTTGGTGAGGCTGCAGAAAGTAAGGGCTGAGCAAGAGGCAGCAAAACAAAAATTCATCTATATATTCTCTCTTCAGCTCTTGCTCATCCTCAGCAGTGTCTAGGAGATGGTAGAACCCAAAGTGGGATTTGTCAAGCACAAGCTAACAAGAAGCTTCCAGTTGTGAACTAGTCTTTTTTAACGAGCAGGTAATTGAACTGGGAAGCAGTAAGAAAGGCCAGATTCTAAATCCTAATTAATCATTGATAGTGTCTACCTGAGAACTAGTCAGATGCTTTTGGCTTGCATTCGGTAGTTAGAGTTTCTAGATTTCAGCTGCTAATGCTTCAACAAGCTTATGCAAAATTGCTAAGGTTTCTGTTAGAGCTATCTGCCTTTATGGTTCCTTGGTTGTAAGCTCCAACTGTACTTAGAAACATGTTATGAATATCTGCCTGCTTCCTTACTCAGTCTTTCTAGTTGTACAAAACACTCGTGTGCTTTCATGGGCTGGCAGTTCCAGTGAGTTAATGGCTGGAGGAATCACTTGTGCAGGGCTCTGACAGATGAGGGCTGCCTACCTGCTGCAGGGTTATCACTCTCATAACGCTGTTGGGGAAATGAAGGCATGCCGAGGCCCTGCTTTACAGCCATCATCTCATTGTAAATGCTTCTCTGCCAATGGTTTAGGCTAAAAGTCTCTAAAGGATGTGTGGTAGGAGTTTAAAATACAATAACAGAACCTTATTGGCATGGAGTTGAGATCAGTGATTGAGGGAGATTAGGGCTGGTGTAGCAGGAAAGGTCTGTACTGCTTACCTGTCATGTTCTAAAACTACCACAGTTTTATTCCAACATGTAAAGCAAGATGATTCCAGGAGCCGAGTCATGACTATCTCAGGTGGCCTTGTCTTGGCAACATGTCAGAGGTCAAAGTCAGTGGTGAGAGGCACTGTTGTCATCACTGCAGGGTGCTCTGCAACTGCTTCTTCAGAGTTCATGTCCACAGTCATGACCTGTTATGCAGGCACAGCAGGTCTTCCCGTGGCTCTGACTGAGCAGAACAACCTTGAAATTCTGCAACGAATGAAAAGATCGTGTGCTGGGGACTTCGTCACTGTTCTTGGCTATTGCTTTGGAGAAAACACAGATTTTTGAAATGGATTTCACCTTGGTCCATTCCAACCACAATCTATCACATTTAGTTATCTGCCCAGGGCACAGGGTATCTGTCAGACTGATAAATTCAATAAACATGCAGATTGTATCATCTTTTGTCATCAGTACCGTCTGTTCTTGGCATTCATGCTGCGGGGCTAGACTGTAGATAAGTTGATTAGCAGATACACTGATCAGTCATGAAAATTCATTTCCAAAATTAATTTGGATTTGGAATGAATTTTTTTTTTCCACCTCAGGCAAAGGGAGACTGAATTCTTGCTTACACGTAATTATTTATATTCATATTTAAGCCATTTTATATACCCCCAAGGTGGTGTGAACTGGTATGAGTTTAAATATGAGGTTAGATCTGAAATGTTTAAGCATTTCACTTACTTGGGTACTTGGAGGAGGAGTCAGAATGGGAGTTGTCTTTCTTTTTAATTGTCTTTATTTATAAGCTGATTTAGAAGTCCTCTGCTACATTGTTTTCTCTTTGGAGGTCTGACTTCATCTTAATCAGAAATAGCCCAACTGGTGTTTTCAAGCTTTTCCTAGAAAGTGCAATTTTCAGTAGTTGTGGTTAAGGAATATATTCTGAGGGGTGCCTGATCTCCCCATTTTCAAGTTAATGGGAACTCTCTGCCTGTTATTTCCCAAAAGACAGATGTTGTCCTACACTTGAAATCCCAGTACATGAGACTCCTCTGTGTCTCAGCTTGTGTTGCTGGGAATATCCCCCTTCCATCTTTACTGTCACGGGGATACACCTCTCTGTTCTCCAGTTGTACTGTTACACCAGTCGCTTGGCATTCAAAGGAAATTTTTGCAATGTTTAGGAATGTCAGACTGTAGCATGTGCCAACGTACTCAGCCACAATTTTCACCTGGTGTTTCCACAACAAAATGGCCTGCCCAGGGTTCAGTGACTGCCATCATAATACCTTGGGACTATCTACGGCTCAGTGTTCCTTCAAGTCTCAGTTTTTCCATGTAAACCCAGACAAGGCCTTGGTTTCACTGTGCTAAAACCAGGTTGGTACTGTGACTTTCTCTCCATTAGTGAAATTTAAGCAAGAGCAGTGTTTTAAACTAAATCTTGAAAAAAACCAAACAAAAATCCCCAAGCAGTTGGCTTTCTAGCTAGCCCAAATTTGCAAGATTTTACATAGCATGCAAGAGACTTTTTTTCTAATGTTTGTCTGGGAACCTCTCTTCCGGAAAATCCTGTTGGAGATTTTTTAAATGTCTCCAGCTGTCATTCATACTAAGCAACAGCAGGGACTGGACTTTCCCTTCAGTCTGTAAGTGCATTTATTGGAGAGACCAGTAAGTGTTCAAGGACGTATTAGCAACCTGGAAACATGCTGAGGTGCCAGACTTGATCGTAAGCCCACTACAGATTGACCCAGCTACTATCTCTGTCTTTTACTATTTGCTTAGGGTCACCCAACCTTATGGTCAGTCTCTGCCTATTTGCATATGTGATTCTCAAAGCACTTCAGCTCCACTGCTGCGTTTAAGTCAATGGGGGAGCAGTGAAACTTGTTTGGGCGGAGTGGAGGCTGAAGGATCTGGCTGTGTGGTACATACTGGCAATAAGGACCTATTCTCCAATATTCTGTATTCTTTCCTTTTTAACAGATTAGTGTTTATTTGATCTCCCCTTGGGTGTCTGTTGTCCTCTTTTAATTGCAGTTTTTTGAGTATTCATACACCTTTGCTTAGCTCCTAAGTTTTGCTAATAAGTTCCTGATGTATGCCAAGATAATGAAGATGATTAATGAAAATGTTACACTCCCAGATTCTTGTTCTAACTTGCTGTCTTTAACTGGTTTCAAACTTGGATTCATCTGCAGTGTTACCTGCAACACAGCCCTTATGTTTTAGCCACAGAAACAGGAAAATGGGAATATGGTTCACTGTCATCAGAGATTGTCATGCAAGAATCCCACTGGAAAGTTAAACATAGTGAGCAGGCTGGTGGCAAGTGGCTGGTGATTCAGTCATGAGTTTTACTGAATCCCACAGAGGGGTGACACAGGTATCAGTAGCTCACTTTCACATTTGGCAAAAGGCATGTTCCTTCTATGCCAGACTGCAATTATCCCACATGCCATAAAACAGGACTGGCAAAGATGTTGAAAGAATACATACTAGTACAAAGTGGTTCAAGGGGAATTAATAGATCTCATAATCCCTGTTACATTGCTTGTTTTTGTAAGTACTTTTCCTCCAAAACTAAAATACAGTAGTTAAGCTCATTAAAAACACTTTAAGTTATAATCATTCACCATTTTTCATTTCTTTAGCAAACAGCACTGATCTGGTAAGTATGTTTCCTTTCACAGAGCCGTGAATATTTCTTTGTAGAAGAAAGTTTACTCTGATAAAGCAGGTTTAGTAAAGTGTGAGTGTGTGATTCTCTTCCCTCTAACAAGTATTTCACTTCTCACTGATGTTCTCTTTTCCAAAGATCTGCCCTGTACAGGGAATTGCAGATTTGGAAAGAAAAGAGCTCTTCACAATGCCTTATGAAGGCATTTGACATAATACCTGCTACGTGCCTTGAAAAGCAATATAGTGCTGGGACATTAGTCAGGTAATATATACTAGGAAACACATCCAGTTTGCTTCAACTAGCTTTAATAAAGAGGTATGTCATTGTAAAGCAGATTTTTCTGGAAATTTGCATGGATTGCAATGAGGTTTTAAAATACTGCCTGTGTTAGATCCCTGGGATCCTTATTCAGGAAAGGTCTGAAAGAGTGTGATGGTAGAACTGGGAATCACCACAGTTTCACTCCTGCGTTTCCTTTCTGAGCTGTATTTGCATTCTTTCATGCTTATGTGGGTCCTTCCTTGAGAAGAGCAAAAGACATAGCAAGGAGGAAAGGGCACACAGCAGCCAGTCCAGCCGTGGGACTAGTAGTTCCAACTGCTGACTGCTCTGGCAGATTGTTTGTGTAGCTGTAACACAGAATAAGGTGTGTACCTCGACCCACGCAGCCTTGTGGCTTTATGCAGCGTGGAGGCAGTTGCTGAATCTCTTCCTTGCTGTCTTTGTGCCTTGGTTGATGCTTCTAGAAGAGTCCAAGTGCACTGGAAGTACAAATCTTAAAGCTTATGTCTCACTGTAAAGCTTGACAATTCCAGCTCCATACAAACTTTTCTTCTGTACTATTCAGTGACCCCACTTGTTACCTGCTTTGTTACAGACCTGGAGAAGAGTGCAGGCACTCGCACTGAAGGAGATTTATGTTTCATTCATGCCTGTAGCTCCCAAATGTGTAGAGATTCATTTGCCAGCAAGGATGTGTTGCACCGCTGCCTGATCCAGAGCTGTTCTGGGGTCAAACACACCCTTAGAAAAACACCTTGTGGACTAATGATAAAAACAAAAACATGGTAAGTTTCTTAAAACAAAAGCAGAACTAATCTTTTCTGGAAGAAAACCCATGCACTGTAGAGCTAAATGTTACTTTTATTTTTAACTCTGCAATGTTTGGAGTTTGTGATTGAAAATGAAATACCCTCATCATGGTTCTCAGGCGCATCTTGCACAAGCACATCATCTTTCTACAAGCAAATCAGTTGTTATGATAAGGAGAGAATTTAACAGCTACAGCCAAGACATCTGTCACGAAGTAGCTCTGAAGAGAAGTACAAATTCATGACGATGATCTGAAGTGTGAAAAACCTGTGTTCAGTTCCCTGCTATTCCATAGGTGTCTTCTGTAACTTTTGGCAAGTCAGTTAATCTCTTGATGCCTTCCTTTAATATCTGTAAAATTGCTAGGAAAAGTATTTCCCATCTTACAGCAATATTGTGGGGATCAATGCATCTAGAGTGTATTGCACCGCGAAGTAGTGATTAGATGCTGTGGTAATCAGGGTTAGGCAAGTACTTAAGACTGCAGGAACACAGAGGAGCTCCCCATGTGCATGGTCTGAATTTTGCTATTTCATCTTGAGAGGGAGCAGGAGTGTGGTCTCTCACCCATCTGTATGCAGTAGGTGGAACCTCTGTTTCTAGGACATTCTGCACACTAAGTCTACATGTAACAGAGCATCCTTTCACTTAATTGCAAAACTCTGCTTAAAAAATAATAAAGACAGAAGGCTGCTAAATCATCCTGCTGATTTTCTTGCAATATCCTTTTCTTCCCTGTTTCATCTGGAAACTCACTGACACTCAAATCTAAGAATTAATGCCAGTGATTTGTGAACCATTTAGTTATGTAAAGATTATCCATGTCTGTAAAACTAGCCTGCAATTCATTAGCTGGGCCAAATATATTTAATGATACTTCATATAACTGATGACATCACATCCTAGCCTAATTATGTGAATTTTTAAGTTTTGATATTTTTTTTTTCCTAGCTAGTATTGCTCTTTGTCCAAAGTATGTTGTTACTAGCTCACAGTATTATTGGCTAGGTTCCCCTGAAAACCTGCCATGTAGGTAGAGAGGACAAAAGGAGAAAGCTGTTTTTTGAAAAAGATGGAGGGTGGCTCTTCAGTGGCTCTCCACACAGCTCATGTTTATGTTAAGTACTATGGGCAGAAAGAGATTCTGCTGAAAGCCTATAAATCCAGGCATTCACAGGTGTTCAGGTGCCTTATCTCCCCTTGAGGATTTGACCACAGACCGTGGATGGTCTCCTTAAATACAAACTCTGATAGGTTAAATTTCAGCACTAACAGCAGGGATTTTAACACATGAAGAAACGTTCAATACCTATGGATTTTGCTTAAGAAATGAAAAAGCTTTTATGCTTCTTGCAGAAATGTAAAGCTTGTTGCTTCTGTGGCAAGAGTATGTTCAGACTAGGGAAAGGGTCCCTGATTTTGAGCTGACAGAGAGGTGTAAATGAAATCTGAATCCAAAAGATTTCCAGTAAAATCGATTGGCTAATCCTGTCCTTTAGGGCTGGGTAGGATGGGGCTATCTGGTGAGGTTAGTGAATTCCCAAGTGCAGCTCCTGCCTGCATTAGAAGAAATGTGTCTCTAGTTCTCCTAGGTTTCAGCTAGGAAAGAGGATCAGTTTGAAAGTAAAGCAGGAGCCTCAGTAAACCTTGTCTGGCAAATTCTGCTTAGAGCATGTGCAGAATCTCTCCAAATGCTTTTGCATAAACCTGTTGACTAATTGCTTTCTGCAGCCATATATAGTCTTTTTACCTCTGAATCTAATAATGTATTTGCTTTCTCTCAGTAACAGCTTAGGGAGTTAAGAGGCCAAGATCCATTTTCAGAAGAGATTCTTCAGGCCAGATTCAGTCAGTATGTACTCCCTGTGCCTACTATTTGCTGTTGGTTGGATGTGACCTAGAGAGATGCCTTACGGGTAGGAATTGCTAGGCGTCCATTTTTTAAAAGTGAAATATAAACTGTCTGGGCCTTACAAACATAATTTTCATTGGCTTTCATTGAGGTGTGTCCTTCTAAGAACTTAGGCTGCCTTTAGAAATGGGACTCCAAAGTGGGTTATTTTCAGTGATGTGCCAGCATTACGATTGTGTATGGTCCACCTGTTTGAACGCATTCAAAATGCTCAGGTTGACCATGACCCTGGCTGATTGGCCATGGGCAAATGCTAAATGTATTTTTGTTGTTTTTGAGCATGAGTAATCTCCAGTGAGTGATCAGCCTCTCATTGTGCTAGACACTGAATATGCAACCAAATGAAGAAATATGTCCTGTTCTGGTGCAAATGACAGGAGAGCTCAGGCATGCAGAGCAGAAGGGGTGGGGGGCATCAAGTTAATGGCAAGACTGTTACAGTTACGAGACAATCATGACTAGGACTGATACGTAATAGTGATAGTGCTTATGCCCACATTTGCTGTTTCGTAGGTAGTAAGAAGGACTTCCTGCTATCCCTCCATGGTAATTTTCTGAATCTCTAATAAAATGCTAAAAGGACTGAATTTGTAGCTTTCACCAGTTACATCAGGAAATAATTGGTTCTAGTAAATAATAAATAATTTTGCATTTGCAGGTTTGGTTGCTGGCCAGGTAGACACATACTTCCTCTCGCCTCACAGCCAATTCTGCACTTGCCTTGTTCCTGAAAGGGCTTGGATCACCAACCACTGCTGCATGCTTTCAGGAATAGCCTCCTGTTTCAGGCTGTGGCAGGGTCTCTCAAGCAGAGTGCTCTGGCTGGCCTCTTTCTTTGCGTCTAACTGCATGTAAGTGCAAAGAGCGGATCCAAAACATCTTGAGGCCAGCCTTTGCCCTGCTCTTGCAAATGTTTAAATTGTTCTGTTTGAATAATGAAAAAATTATCATACTGTTCCAAGGGCACCTAGGCTTTGCTTTCTGTCCCCTGGGGCAGCCAGCTCCAGCTCAGACTTTAGAAGTTTCCTTACTCCAGGGCAAGACTCAACAGTGTTAGAGATTTTTGACCCTGTGTCCAAAGCCAGGAAACTGTAGTTGAGCCAAAACCATTGGCATTACTGCTGAGAATTAATAAATACATTCATTCCTGTAGTACATTTTTATTGGCATGAGCAAGGCTTAATACATACCACCTTGTTTTCTCTGTGCCTGAACAAGGAAAGTTGTGCAAGTTGGACTTACCAGTGATTAAGAGACCTCAGCAAGTTGTACTGAGAAGATTATAGATTTTATGACCGCTATGTGTCATTCTATCATCTTATCTGAGCTCCTGTGCAGCACAGGCTGTAAAGCTTCATCCTTTATCCTTCTTAAGACAATACATTTTGTTAGAGTGAGACTTTCCTCTAGACACTACCAGTCATTGCTCTCTGGATTTGAGTTCTTGTGGGCATGCTGCAGAATCACAAGCAGCTGACCTGTATCAGAGCTTCTAGACATCTTCTATTCCTGGTTCCAGATGTGATGTTTCTGACACTTCTGCAAAAGCTATGCAGAAGTAAAGAAGTTAAAAATACCTATGAGTTGTCCTGAAGCCAGTCCCTCGGGGTGCACTCCTTGCACATGGAGTGCCTTCTTTCAAGAAAACATCTCCAGCCCCACATCTCCTCAGCTGTCTCTCCCTCCATGTCTTCACTGCCTGCAGCTGCTGCTCTTTCTCAAATATGTCTGGGCTGGGGTACTGGGGGCTTTTCTGATGGGCTGATGCTTTGGGGCATTTTGGGCGTTTCCACCAGTTTCACAGCTGGCTGTGCATTGGCTGTGACCAGCACCTGGCAAAGGCAGCACGGCAGCCCCAGCTACCGAAATGTGCATGCATGCCCAGTACGGCACTCAGGGTGAGTTAATGGGATTCTCATGCACAAACTGACTGGGGCTCATGCATGGAATATTTTGGTCCTCAAGCATAAAGTCCTTGGGCATTCATGCGTGTACTGATTGGGTGCTCATGCATAAAATATATCCCTCAAGCGTAAGTTATTTGGGTGCTCATGCATGAAGCATTTAAGTGCTCAAGCATGATCTAATAGGGCATTCAAGCATATACCGATTAGGCACTCATGTACAAACTAATTGGGTGCTCATGCATGTACCAGTTGGGCACCCATGCATAAACTAATCATGTGCTCATGCATGATTAATTGTGCACTTATGAATAAATTAATTGGCTGCTCATGCACAGGCTGATTAGGCACTCGTGTGTGTACTAACTGGGCACTCATGCCTTAATTTATGGAGTGCTCATGCGTGAACTACTGGAGCATTCCTGTGTAAACTAATTGGGTGTGCATGGGTGAAGTAATTTGGCACTCATGGGTGACCTGATGGGGTGCTTGTTTGTATTGTTTTGGCACTCATGCATGAACTAGTTGGGTGCTCTTGTGTAAATACCATAAACCCTGCAATTTATGCCTGATACTCCCATTCCTATGCCTTCTAAAACCTTTAGCACTTTGGGTGGTTCGGAATTTAGTTTGAATTGTGCAATTTAGGCCTAGAGCTGAGTGGGGCAGTAATTAGAAACAGATGGCACAAAAGAAGAGCTCCTTCTCTTGCAGAGATTAATGACCATCAGTTATATATTCTGTGCCATCCTAGAACATCCTCCCAGCTCACATAGTTGCTGTTCCTGTCCTTGCCCTTTGTAAATGCCAAATTCCCTTTCTCTGTTCCAGATCACTCTGCTGTTCTCCCCAAGGCTCTTTGTTTCCTTCATAGCCTGTAGTTTTAGTGCTCATGTTCATTGCTTTCTTTACAGAGAGCAACTTTAGTAAGTAAGCTAAGCTGTACCTGTTTCTTTCCTCTTGTGTCCTTGGGTCTTTCTCAGGTAGCGGGTGTGCCTCTGTCCTGGCTGAAAATTGCTTCTTACAATCATGAGACTGATGTTCAGTCAGTGAGACCTCATCCCAAAGGAATACTGATTTATAAAGGGAATCAGTACCCCTGAGACAAGTCAATCCAGCACTTTTCTTTAGCACGAAGCATCTGTCAACAACAAAAAATTGGTGGTAGAATTAGATGCTGTCCTTACCAGTGGTCTACCTCAATAGCACTGCCACAGCTAGGAGGAAATTAAAATACTGGTTGCAATACAAACTATCGTGGTAAATATGTACTGAATACGTCATGTAAGTATAAATACGCAAAACACATGACTATGTCTTGGGCTGCCATCACCAGATGGCACTGTTAGATTCACACCCATTCTTCCATCCTTTGTGGTGTTGCTGTAGGGTGGGATGCTCTTTTGGAAGACCTAGCAAACAGCAGAAGATTTGCTGTTCCCTTGATTTCTCTAAGTAGATTCAGTTCATGTGATAGAGAGCTCCCTGGAGAATGGCTGTCATGCTCAAGTTTTTTTGCAGGCTCTTTGTGATTGTTTCTCTTCAAAGACTAAGAGTTGTAGTGTAACCAAAATGAAGTTATACTAAAAAACCAACCAACCAACCCCCCTCCCCAGACGTGATGGCACCACTTTCTTTTGTAAAGAGAAACTGATCTGTGGATCAGCGGGTGTGAAGGGGAGCTGGTTTGTCCACTTACTCATACAGGTGTGTGTACATGCAGGTTGGTTACCTGCACAACCACAAACTTGGATTTCTGATGCTGGACACAAGTTTTTATTTCTGATTTCCAGGAACTGTAATTCAGATTTTACAGCCATACATGTATACAATTCCTGCTGAAGTCCGTAGGTTTTTGTGTAGAAAATGTTGGAAAAATCAGCTCTGTGGGTGGCATATGTCCAACTTCTTGTTTTATTGGTCTTAAACAAACAGCACTGTCCTGTTGGTCGTTATTGCATATTTCCAAGTGGCCGATACTGTGTTTTTGAGGTTTCAGGCAGGAGCCTGATTGGAAATAAGGCACAAATAAGATACAATAGCTGTCTCTGTCCTCTTGTCCTGAGCTTGTGTGGGACAATTTCAGCAGTCCAGACCTATAGAGCTTTTACAGCAACATGAAGAAGGAAATAATAGACTAGCTCCATCCAGGACCTTCCACTCCAGAAACACTAGGGTTGGATGTTTCAAACAGGCTCATTGCTGCATTTCAGAAGTAAATGAGAAGATGGCAACTGCAGTCTAACTCTGTGCAGCAATTGGGAGAGCCCTGGTACTGGCCCTGGAGCCCTGTTTGGCTTCCTGGGGCTAGCGGGGGGCTTGCTATGCTGCTGGCTGTGAGGGACAAACTGAAGAAGAACTTGACGGCCTTGGTTAGCACAAGGATGGAGCCTCCACTGCCCCATGTCTAAGATCTTCCCATCCCTTTGGTTGCTTGTTCTTGCCAGCTGCTTTAGGAAACCCACTGTCTATGTGTGCCTGGCCTGTTAGCAGCAGCATGTTCTTTTGCCAGATTCAAGTGACATGTAATCATGGCCTCTTAGTCTGTGGGATTCTCCTTGTAAAAATAAAAAGCCTTGATTGTGTCCAAGGCAGAGCCTCATTATGGTTCATCTTTTGGATGGATGCTGCACTGCAAATGTCAGTACATGACTTGTGTGTATAATGAAGCACACAGAGTAAAAATGTGTTAGGCCAAAGCTTTCTGTTTTTTTTTTTTCTTTAAAGGGAATTCTTGGGGTCCTTTCCAGGCTTTTGCAGTGACTCATTGTGAAACTTCAGGCAAGTGTGTTCTCTCCCTTAGTTTATGTGGGTATAAAACAAACATGCAAACACATATTTATCTGATGAACAACCTCCCACTGGAGCAGGACCCCAGCTTCTGTTTCTGACTCTGCCATTGATCACTGCAACATCTTAATGCATTGGACCTCAGTTATATATTGATAAAAGTGAGATAAAAATATTAACTCCCTAGCAGGTGCATTTGGAATTAATAACTAGTTGTAAAGCACTTTTAGACTCATCAGTATGACACAGGTTATCCTGGAAAGCAGTGTGATTCATTCTGGTCCTCTGACGCATTCCTCTAAAACCCGGTCTGGATTCTGCACTGGGGAAGGGGCTGTTGATGGAGCTACAGCGTGAAGGTGGGCAGATGGCTTCGCTTTGCCTTCTGCGTTAGAGGGTGCTGCCTGCTTCTCCTGCAGCTGTATCACCCGCTGTGTCAGACCAGACCCTTCAGTCATTTATGACATTGTATAGTGGGGCAAAATCCAGTCCAGCCAGGTCTGACCTCAGCTGGGGCCCCCAGTTGCTACCCCAGTACAAATGCTAAAATGATTCCTTGCGCTGCATCAGAGGGCATCTGTGTGCTCTGCAGGGCTGGAGCCTCAGTGTCTACCAGATTGCTGCCAGCTAACTGGAGAGGTAGTTGAGTAAGAAAATCAAGTGTTATTTTCATTTGGTAAACAGAAAACATGGAGCAGCCCTTCCCACATTTGTTGCTCGCTGTTCAGATTATTCATTTCCACACCATTAAAATGCGAATGTAATTCCTGCCCTTTAAACTAATTCATGTAAAAACTTTTCTCCAACCACTGTGTCGTCTCTTAATGAAAGCTGGGACTGAGTAAGCCAAGGATGGAAATTAAAGCATTACCGAAGTGCTCCACTCAGTGTTGCATTCCTGAGGTGTCTTATCTGATCCTGTACAATTGCCACAGGCCTTTCAGGGCTGGATTCTGCTCTGCTCTGCTCTGCTCTGCGCTGAGCTTAGGCAGCAGCTGCCTAAGCAGAGGTGGCGGCTTTCACCGGCTTAAGGCTGGTGCAAGTGAGGAGAGAGTAGGACCTGCTGCCTTCTTCCTTGCAGGAATGAACTGCACTGCTTGAAAAGCAACCTTAATTGCTGCTGAATCAGTTAGGCCATCTTTAATCAAATCCTCCTCTCCCCAGCTTTGACATGTGATTTTTATCTTTTTCCCTGTCAACAGTATTTAGTTATATTAATGGCTTTCCTGGCATGAGCCAACATAGTTTTTAATCTATTTGATTTTGGTAATTCTTACTCTTACACTAGGAATAACCCCATCATATTTGCAAACAAGAACTACCCCAGTTTTGCCCCAGGTTTGCACAGTGAAAAGGAGGAGTTACTCGCCCAGGCACCTGTCTGTTGTTTCTTTGCTGATGGCCTGCCATCAGGGACTGCCACTAAGTCTCGGCTGACTTACAGCAGCGTGAACTCTGAAAGCCTTGTCCCTGTGACCTGCTGGCTGTCCCTGAGATGATGTCTCATGGCCAGGGGGAAATCAAAAGGGCAAGAACTAGCAGGAGGCCCCAGTTCCTTCTTCACTGCTGAGCAGTGGGACAGTGACCATCCTTATTCAGAGCAAAGTGTAAAGTTACAAGATAGCCCAGAGTAACATTACTCAGCACAAATAAACCTATAATAATGTGTCCATCTGCATTTATAGATAGGAATTTAACATGAGGCTAAACCAATTAAAATAACTGAAGCTGCCCCTGGCTGCTTGAGGAGTGACAGTGATGCTGTGTGGGAGCAGACACTCCCAGGACACTTGAGCACAAGTGAGAGGAGACAACAGAAACCAGGAGTGAAAAAAGACGCTTTATGCGGCTGATCCTTCTGCTGATGCAAGGTTGTTTTGCACCATGTACTTTCTTGTGCTTTACTGAGTTTGATTTTAAACATCTCAGTTGATGGGGCTTCTATGGTTTCCCTCGGGAACTCGTTCCTTAGCCTACCCTAAATTTCTCTTCATCTTTATCTTAGATCTTCCCTTTTCAAAGCAACTAATGAAGTGAAATACTCCTTTCCCTTTTCTCTGTGTTTCTTATGATATTAAAATATATTCTTCCACACCTGGGTTGTCAGGGAAGGATTTAAATTCATTCTGCAGCCATGCTGGAGCACTGAAGAAATGCGTAAGTCTATGGGAAAGGTTTGTAATAAACCCCCTACAACTGCAGCCAGTTGTAGACTCAGATACAGGCCTTTATAGGTCTTATCTTTGCTGTTTTGTTTCCTCTCATGTTTCAGTGTATCCTGTGCCATCATAGAAGAACAGTAGGAAAATACATATTCTCCAGAATTTTCAAATATCACAAGAGCATTCAGAGCAGAGGAGTTTTCTGCCAGGACTGTGTGTCATTAGAGCAGAGGCAGATAGGATTTCATAACCGACCACTGCAGGGAACCTCCAGAAATGGGGCTTAGAAAACAACATGCCAGTGGATATTAACCTCTTCTAATCAACATCTGCTTCACTGTTAGCTGTTAAGTTTATTTTACTAGAACTGCACAGAAAAACGGAAGGTTTTTTTCTGATCTTCTAGGCTACACTAAAAAAACTGAAAAAAGAAATCACTGCAATTAATTGAAACAAAGTATTGTTTTCTGTGACAAATAATAACTAAATAGACAAAATGTTTTGTTTACAAGCTTTTTGATCTTTTAATTTTTTTTAATAGAAGTGAACTAAATATTGACCTGGATATTTTGAACTGAAAAATTGGAATGGTTTAATTTTTCTGGATTCTTTTTTATATACTTTCTCCAGCTCTTGAAATGCTTTATACAAGCATTTGTTGAAAAGTTATGCATAATATCTCAGAGTGGCCTGACCAGACTGCAAAAAAAAAAGCCACATTTTTTTTTTGTCCATCTCTGATTTTAATAAAAATTAAAATCGAGGTTCTTATTTGCATAGCGATAGAAGACCCAAGGGAATGTTGGTTTTAACGTTGCATTTATGCATTTTTCTTTTAAAATGTCTTGGAGTGGAAGGGAAACAATGCAGGGAATAAAAGAGAACAAAGGCTTGATGCAGAAACGAGCATGATGACAGTGCAGTAAGGCAGTTTATGACCAGAATTGTTCAAACAGCTGGAGATTGTATTACACTGTTTATCATGTTTAAATCCGTGTCAAAATGACATATATTGTGGAAGTTTTTGTGTGAGATTGTGAACTAGGTATTATGTGAAAAGTCAACCATATGTTATAATATTCTTCTGGGGACAAGAAATCTAGCTGAGACTAAAGGGAAGGGTGAGTTCAGTAAAGAAGTCATCTTCTTTTGAGACAGAGGTGACTGTGTGGGCTGCATACAAAATACTTGTGTGGTTTGCAGAGCTCCATGAATCATATAATTTATTTGACCTTTTTCCCCCAGTTTTCATCTCTTTGCAGAATATCCTTAGGTTGGGGGTCTTTTTTTCCCCTAATTTTTTTTTTTTCCTAATTTGCAGGGTTAAAAAAAAAAATCAGTTCCTTCCCTTTTACATTTTCTTCAGCCTGTGAAAATCCAGAATAAGCGTACCTGTGGCTGGCTGCCTGGGAGTCACGTGTGTTGTTTCTGTTTTTCCTAACTTGGAGAGACTTATTCTAGTCATCACATTTTGCTTGTGAACACTTCTAAGAATTGCAAGTCAGCACAAGACTGGGGCACGGCAGAGAGCTCCCCTGGCCTACTGGACATATTGTATTTCACCCACTAAATATGTTTCAAACTGCGAGAATTCAAGCAGCTCACAATTTCTATGGTCATTTGTGCTAATAAAGTTTGACAGACTGAATGTTAATGGAAAGTAAACAGGAGAGGGGGTGCTAACAAGGTCATAATGAAGCTCACATTTAAATTGAATTGAAACGAATATATGAACACTCATGAGAAACAGTCTTTCTCCTCTAGGCTGTAGTGCAGCATGTGGTAGCAATGGACAGTTTGTGAGTGGCAGATAAAAAGGAAGCTATAGCTATTCTGCAAGGACAAATTATAGCTAGTTTAACAAAGAAAACTGAAGCTAGAAAGGAGTAAAGCAGGGGAAGATGCTCCTTTTCAGGAGCCCACCAGTCACGGCAGCTCCGTCTTGCCCTCTCATTGCTGTAACTCCCAGCTAACCACACTTATGTTGCTAGTGTAATTCCTGTTCATTTCCATGGCACAAGCCTGCAGGGAAGCACTGATCTGGGGTCAAATTTTACCAGATGTGAACACTCTCAAGTCCTCTTAAATCCGATTTTGAACTCAGCACTGCTTCACTTCTTGGGGGGGAGCTCAGCCCAGATCAGGCTGGCTAGCAGATCCTTTAAAGAAGTCTTTTGCTACTGCCATGGTGAATCTTTTAATTTATTCTATTTTAAATAATAGCTGAATACAGACAAATGAGTTACTTGCATTCTCTCATGCACATGCATACAACGAATATGTCATAGCCGAGGAATTGGGCTGACTTATCCAAAGCTGTTGGCTCTTTCTTTGCAGGCGTGCTTTCCTAATTCCAGATGGATAAGAAAACAGTGGTGCGCAAGGAACCATCCCCCTCCTTCCCCTCCTCCCAGCTTTGGCATAGTTGTGTTTATTGCCTGTGACTGAGGGAGTTTCAATATCCTTGCAAAGTTCTGTCTGAGGAAACCCAGCGAACAGAGCATTATTGGTGCAAAACCCTCTGTAACCATCAGATGCTTTTCCGTGACTCAAAAACATTTCAGGCTCTTTTGTAATAAATGTAAATGGCAAACCAGAGGTCAGGGATGGTCTCAAGGGCAAAGGCTCGTGTCTAATCTTTATTTTCTCTTTATGAGCTGCTGTAACAACTTTGAAGGTATGAAAGAAATCAGCAGAAATGTGAGACAAGGCAATCTTATTAGGAAACTGGTGCATAGCTTCTCAGACTCGTTCTTTGACCTCCTTTGAAACAACTATGGGGCCAGGATCCTCAGATGGTGCAAAAGCATAAACGTAGCTGCGGATTTACTTTAGCAGGGATTTAGTGTTTCTGTTCAATGATAGCTTCACTCCTCCCACCAGAAGATGCTTGCATCAGAAGTTTTCAGCCGTTTTAATCTTGATTTTAATATAATGGTTCTCTTTACATATTTTTCAAATGACTGTAGAGATGACAAATTGCTTAAGCTTACCGTTTCTGGATGTCTTCAGGAAATGGGGCTAGTCTATAAGATAAAGGTTTTGGTCTTACAGTGATCTTTAAAGCTGATCCTCTGAAGTCTCCTTAGGAATCTGTGTAGATGGGGGTAGGTTTGGGTTGGAGTCTTGCTTGGCATTACATTCTTACCTTTACAAAAACAGGGGTTTCACCATTTAAGGATCTCTTGGTACTGTTTTCAAGGGGGGGGAGATAAGAGTGCCAGTTTATTAGTCTGAATGCTCAAGATTTTTTAATAATGTGCATATTTCACTAATGCCCTGTATACGTGCATGACTTTTTGGCTTGACAACCAAAAAGTGAAGGGAAAAAAAACGAACCCTGAATTCCTTTTGTGTCCAACAAGATGTTCCATTTACCACTTCATCCCACATGAGGTGTTTCATTTTTGGGCTGTTGCATTTGGGGCAGGGGAAGCAAGATTTGCAAAGCTGCCTGAGGCAGAGGAAATGCTGGCACTTGCTCTGTACTGTGAGTAACTGGATAAGAGGCTCAGATCCAATCTGGGAGCCCCAGGTTTGATCCCCTTCCGTTTAAAAGATGTCCTAATCTCCTCCTACCAGACTGGAAGCCCCTTCAAATTGGGGAACTCGCTTATGCTCTCCCGAGTGCTACACTTAGCATAATATGCTGGGACATGAAGAGGAAGGACTTTGCAGTCTCGTGTAATGGCCAGCGAAGGATGACTGGTGTCCTCAGTCCCCTCCACTGGCCAAAACTGGGCAGCAGACTCATCCTGTGGCCAAATATTGTTTCCCAGCAGACAAAATGTTTCCCAGCAAGTTTGCTATGTACCAGAAAGAGATTTCATCCATTTCTCACTGAGGCACTGCATGCCTGCTGCAGTTGATGCTAAGTTTCCCAAACCATCCCATGCTGTTCAACCACATTAAATATTGTGCTGAAGCTAATTAAGCTGACAGTTTGGGAATGTTTTTATTAACTTTGCTTGCTGAATTTCCTTCCCCCCTGGACCTTGGCTCTTGTAAGTAACTTTCAAAGACTGATTCAGAGCATTTTTCCTTTATCATATTCACATTGGTGTTAGCCTGTAGGTTGACACTAGACTTATTGCCTATATTAGTATAAAGAAAGAGTGGACATATAAATGCTTAATCTAGTTTAATCTACAGGGATGTGACTAACAGGCCTTTAGAACACTTCCTTAAGGATGGGAAAATTGAGTATCTGACATTTAATTCTCCTTTAGCTGAACAACCATGCAGCAGACATTTCTGACAGCACTCTAGACCTCCCTCCCTGCTGCAGGGTGTCAGGAGGGCTGGGGCAGATCCTGCGCTCCTTGGCTCGGGGCAGTCCCTACAAAACACCAAAGCAGAAAAGCCCCAATGCGTGGGGCAGCGTGCAGTGCAAATAGCAGCCAGGGCCAGTTTTTTCAACATGATGGGTTCTGACTTGGAATTTTCATTTTTAGGGTTCTTCATATTTTATGTGTAAAAGTTCATTTGAGGAAGAATACACTCCTGTCAGGGTTTAGTCTGCAGGTCTAAGAATTGAATGCTCAGAAAAAATTGTGAGCCTTTCCATAAATACATCTCGGGGACCTTCACCTCCTTTCAGGCCATGCCTATGCTGGGAAGAAAAATCGCTGCAGGCCTTAAATCTGATGAAATTCTTCCATTGCTTCTGTGTGAGGAAGTGGTTGAAGTGGCAGAATCTGGTCAGTCTGTAAAAGCTGTTTCAGTCATTGATGAAGGGCCAGTCCTCATGAAATCGCTGAGAACTTTTTCCTTTGGGATGATAAATGGTCAAGTCCTTGAAAAAATATCCCATACTTTAAAAAACACCCTCTGAGCATCAGAGTGAATACAGGCAAGGGCACAATGCTGTGTGTGCTACAAGTCCCCTGTGAGAGCAAAAAGGAGACATTGGGGGACTGGTGAAGGATGGGAAGAGGATCTAAATATGGCATAGTAAGTTCATTTATTTTCTTGTCACCCCAGACATGTTAAGCACTGGCACCTATAGCTGACAGATAAACAAACTGTGCTCTGTTTTAGAAAACATGTGAACAGGGTTGCTCATTGTCAGTCTTGCAGGCAAAAAAAAAAAATAAACACAGATGTATATTGGAGAGGGATGGAAATGTTCTGAATTCTCCCAGCTGAAATCCAGGCTTTGAGAGGAGCCGGAGGAGGGACTCTCCTTGGATGCCATTGGTAGCAGCAGCATGTGGGCTGTGCTTCTCTCATTTAAGGACTTGAGAAAGTTAGGAGGAGGACCTGGCATGCTCCTTACTTCATTCATAGGCTTTTCTGTCCCCTAAATGGTACTGTTTCTTTTCCTCCCTACTCTAATCCCTCTTGGGCTTGATCCCTCTTGGGCTGTGGTAGCAAAGAGGATGTTGATGGCGTGAGCTGCTGGTTCTATTTTTCTACCTTTTATACTGGTATGTAACTTTGAATTTGAGCAGGGAGCTGGTCTGTGAGCTTCACTGCTTTGAGACTATGTGGCTGTTAAAAATATTGGATATAATTTTAGATTTTGTTAATCGTGTATATGAAATAATTATTTTCCAAGTGACAAGAGTGTACTAATTATGAATTACTTCATTAAGCAGCGGTTTTAAGAGAACCCAAAACACCATTCAAATATCTCTAGTAAAGAATGACCTAATTAGCAAACCCTGTTGTCTGTGTTCTACCCATCACTGGGAAATGTTAGGATTTTTCAAGTTAAACTGTTAACTTGAGCTGTTAACTGTGTATGCTCCATAGACAGTTCATGGTGCCACATCATAGTAACTGTGTAGGATCAGTTCTGCCCAGCCAAATAGAAAGGGGAGAGAAGCTGGATCTGTGCTGCTGTTCTGTCTCACAGTGAGGTCTGTCTAGGAGGGCCAACATGTGCCTTGGCAAAAGTAGGGCAGCTGGCTCTGGCACTCTTCTGGGCACAGCCTTGACCTCCAGTGCCTGCATGTCAGACTCTGCACCTCCTCCCAGGCCTTTGCCAATGTCCTGCAGCTCAAATCTACTTACCCATTCCTCCTCTAATGACATAATTAGCTTTCCACCTACTGCACTATGCCAGCAAAGCTCAGTTATCTCATTATTGGTTTTAATTGGTGGTGTGCTAATACTTAGAAGTCCCTGTCACAAGTTAGATCCTATTTTTTTAACTTTTTTGCCTGAAACGGGCGGCAGCTGTGTGAGAAGGGCCATGAACACCTACAAAAGGATTTTGCTTCAAGCACATTTTTCTAGCTTGTTGTCTGTAAAATCCCAAATGGCAGAGATTTATTTTGTTTGATCTGTTTGTTTGCAGTGAAAGAATCTTGTCTTGGCTGTGTCCTGATAAATCCAAAACCTCCAGAAAAAGAAACCTTCTCTAATAAAAAAAAATCAAATGTGCACAGTAACTCCTTGATATTTCTCATCAGGGAATTTCCACTCGTATTTTGAGATGCAAGATAACATTCCCTGCACACTGATATTTTTTCATTTCATGTCAATGTTCAGAAGTCCCCAACAGGTTCACTATCCCCATGTGCCAGATGCTGTATAAAATAGTAGGGAAAGATTCAGCCCAAGCAAGTTTACAATCTAAATGGCAAACAAACTGGGATTAAGCAAAACTTTGGAGAAGTTAAGGATTCTCATTTATGAGTGATTTTTTGGTGAGGTTTCTGAAGCCCCACATCTAGTTATAATTATAGTAATGATTAATTTTATTATTGTTTATCCTACAAAAATTATAGGATCAGTTCTCAGGATCTTGAGTGCTGTGTTAATTAGTGTTATTTGGAAAGTCCCAGCACCTAGAGTTAAGATGTTGCTTAGGATGCAGCTTTCATATAAAAAAACCCAGCAAGTTTGTCTTTGTGGTTTTCGAAGGAGCTTGAAAACATGACTGAGATGCTCAAAAAACTCCCAATTTGTGATTTTAAGAAGTCTGACTTGTGACTTTTTAAATGTCTACTGTTAGAAGTATTGGTAAAATTCTCATGAGATAAATCCAGCCTAACACGAGGCTTATGAATCCTT
Organism: Sagittarius serpentarius; assembly: GCA_034782735.1. Taxonomy (NCBI): domain Eukaryota; kingdom Metazoa; phylum Chordata; class Aves; order Accipitriformes; family Sagittariidae; genus Sagittarius; species Sagittarius serpentarius. The sequence goes on along the minus strand of JAVKLA010000002.1, from coordinate 33,753,702 downwards.
GTTGCATAATAGGATTTTCATTGTTCTGCATTAGAGTTTATTTTGTAGAGTCATGCAGAAACGGGAGTCTCCCATTTCAAACCTGTACAAAAGTGAAGTGTCAGCAAACAAAGCAGTATGTCGTTTCAGCTGCCTTGGTTTCTTGAAGCCTTGCTGCCTTGCCTGTAGAAGAGGTGGGACTTATTGGAGGCATACGCATTGAGTTTGGAATCTGCCGAGTACCGAGCCTGAGATCTGGGGAGCTCCTGAACATCGAGAGCTGATATCAGAGGGTCAGATTGTGCTGATCCTGCGGCTCCCGTATGGCTCATCCAGTGCTCAGCAGCCGGGTACATCCCTGAGGGAGGTTCTGACCTCTGCTCTGGACGGGAAGCTGGCAGACGGCTTGCTGCAAGGTGTTGAGGGGAAAATAGATTAGTCTGAGACAAAGCGAGTCTCAGAGCTGTCATGGTGCTTTAAAAAATAAAGCTTGAGGTAAACAAAGCAACACGCCTGTTTCCACGCAGTCTGTGGGATTGCTGCCACCAGCCTTTCCGCTGGGCTCAGGAATTCCACCTATTTCCTACCCCAGCTCTTCTCTGCCTCCCAATGTTGACCAAGGCTCCCCACGTGGCCAGGCGTATGGTGAGCATTAGCTCCTGCCAGGGAAACTGAGGCACCAGAGGAGAAAGGCCTTGGCCTGGCAAAGTACTGAGAAACACCCACCTGGGCTTTGTCCCACAGCAAGGTGGTGGCAGGCTGGGAACTCGGATACGGCTTACAATTTCTTGCGTTAATGCTTCATCATGCTTCCTTGGTTTATGCACTATTAGTACCATATGTTTTGTATTTCAAATCTTTATATTTCAAATTTGTTAAACACCATATCATTTAATACTTCTGAGATAACTGGATGGGTTTTGTCTTTGTTGTTGCTGCTGCTGCTGTGATGGTGCCCCAGGCAGGGCTCTGCTGGCTGAGGAATTGGAACAGCCACAGCTGCAAAAGACTGAGAAAGTTTAGCAGATAGATGACAAAGAAAAAGAAAGGAAAATGCTAATGCTACAGGGGAGCACAGGTATAATCACATCACTGCTTGGTTAGAGACTTGCAAGCATGATCAGTTCCAACAGAAGTCTTTCTTACTTTACTTTTTGAATTAATAAATAATTGGCACCCCTGACGTTGACGACCCGTGTGACTGGCAGCAGGACTGCAGGGCTGCTGCCCTGCCCGCCCCTCTCAGAGTTATTGCAAGGAAATGAGGATTTTCTGCCCGCTACTCTGATTTTGCAATTCTTTTATTAATTGGATTTGACTCAAGTCAAATGAAATTGAAGCTGGCCTGCCACTCATCTCCCCTTTAAGCTCTCCAAACAAGGCATACATGATACGTATCTAATTTTTTTGCTCGTTTATTGTTAAGAGGATGGATTTCTCCCTCTGTGGCACACCATGGTTAATAAAAAACAACCGCCAAACCTAAGCCCTCCCTCCAAGCTTTCTGGTTTTGTCCCCTGTAGCCAGGCTTTACCTGTTGCAGGAGAGCATGCCAGCCACGGCTCACTTCTTCGGATGGAGGAGAAGCAATTTCTGCCAGAAGAACTATAAAAATAGCATCCTCTTTAATCCCTGGCTCTGATTTCCACCATGAGTGACCGTTAGCCATGAAAATACCAGTAAACTTTATTGGCAGTAAAAAATGATGTATATTATTTGAAAACCAAAAAAGGCAAGAAAAAACTGTTATGGGACCATTAAAAGGTCCGTGAGGAATCCTCATTTCATGTTTGCTTTGGGAGTTTCAGCTGCTCTGATATGAATACTGTCTTACTGAATGCCTTGCATGACTTTTTATAGAAGATGAAGCAATTGCTTCTGGAAGAGTTATTCCTAGAGTCTCTTAAAATATTGTCATTTGGGTGACAGCAGCAATTCAGTAATCATTTTTGCCTGAAAATGGTCATATTAATTTGGTGCTCCTATTGAAACAATAGGACTTTCTCCCGAGATTTAAGCACGTAATTATTAATTGCAAGTGCTCCATAGTTAGTTAAGGTTATGATTAAAGGTAAATTTCATGTCTTTAAGACCACCACTATAAATTAGATTGGCTTGAGAACTTGAGATAAATTGATAGAATTTTTAAAGGGGAGGGGGTCCATTTCCTGTCCAAACCTCTTTGTCCTTCATTCCTTCCCCTCCTGTTTCCTAAGCAGTTTTTAGAATTTTGAAAGTATAACACAGAAAAAATCAGACTTTTTATTTGGGAAAGATTTTCATTGAGAAATGGTCTTTTATCTAAAAGAAAAAAATCACTGAAATGCTTTTTTCTTCAAAACTGGATGGTTTATATTTTTTTGACCGTAGTTTAATTTTTCATTTAAAATGTTACCAAAGTCTAAGATATTTTCCATTATAGAGAAATATAATTAACATTTTTACATAATATATAAATTAAAAAAGGAGCAAAATAAAACTGAAAAATCTATCAGTTTCATACACTGGACAACTTTGACAATTTTTTATTAAATAGTCTTAGGTTTTGCCCATCCTGATTGTAATACATCCTGAGGCAGAAAAGGAAAATTCAGAACATAAAATATGTACCAGAGCTCTTCTTGTTTTGTTAGTGTAGCTGCAAAAAGATCTAAAATACTTCTAAATTCTTTTTAATTAGTTCATATAGAGGCATGGTTACTATGAAAATAAATGAATCGAGCTCACGCCTGCTTTATTTACATAGCCAGATTCTTTCTTTGGTCTTGAAACGTTGCTCTGATCATATGTCACCTGTCCATGTAACCAGATAGGTAACTTAATACTTCATATTATGCTATGATGAATCATAAGATGATTCAAAGATCTATTTTGTTAGTACACACTGTGTTTAAAAGAGGGAAGGAGCAGAAGCTCAATTTAGTGTCTGTTTTCCACTCACTCACTACCAATTGATGGGAATTACGCTCACTTCCATTTGATTCTTTCTTTTAGTACTGATTTGAGTCCCACGTGGGTGATTTTGATCTTCAGTACCACACCCGCTGACGTAGCAGGGGTTTACATGGGGCATCTCTCATTGGTTTCAACAGAGCTCAGATGAGAATTGAACAATTCCTTTGACTTTCTTCATCCTGGGGGCAAAGCTGGGGGGTGGTGTGGTGGTGGTGGGTGGTGTTTAGAGTTTGCAGGTGGGCCACCCACTCCACATTGGGAGCCTTGTCAGGGAACAGAGTTGCCATCCTCATCCTGAATACCTCTATTTTGTAGCAGCCCGCATCAATTTTCCTTTGAAATTCCTGTGTGATCACTTTGTCTGATGCGAAGACAACTGTCTAGACATCTATTTAAAAAAAAAAAAAAAAGTCTCTCTACCATGCAGTCTGAGAGAGGCCAGAGCACAAGTAAATACAGGGCATATGAGATTGATTTGAAACCAATAACTGGGAAGGTAAGTACTTGCACTTGAGTCTGAAAGAGCTGCAGCTCTCTTACAGAGTCCTACACGGCTTTTAGATCTCACTCCTACTTACCTGCTTACTATTGACAGGACCAGAGTATTCCATTTCTCCAAGAGCCTTAATGGATTTGGTTTTATAAGCAGGCAGCAGTTCCTGGGAGGGGTGCAATTTTTTGTCGGTTTTATTTTGTTTTGTTCTTATATGAAAATGTCATCTTAGCATCCTACTATTCATTGTAATCAGCTTAAGGAAGAAAGTAGAGCATGTATTGAGTTGGCTGTTTGCCTAATTATTTACAATGTGCCTGTAATAGGCACAGTGCTTAGTGGTTTCCCCAAAAAGTTTCTTCTGTTTTCTTCTGTCTTCACATTTTTTCTTCTGTCCTAGGGGGCAGTAATACTAACTTTCATATCCATGTGTGCAAGAGCTTGTTTTGTCCCTGGAACTTGTTAGTGTACAGCAGAATTTCCCATGTTTCTCTCATGCAACCCTTCAGTGACGAGAGTTTATCCTTCTAGGTCTCCATCTTCTCTGAAATATTCTCCAGCTCAGCAATGGCAAGTAACTTACAGGCAGCTTTTCCCTCTTGTTTTGGACTGAATCAAAAAAGCCCCAACCTAATGCTCTGACAGAATATTAAGAGAACAGTAAAAAGTGCAATGCATGGCAGCAAATAGAGACTTCTCCCCTCAGCTTCCACACCTCTCCTGTAGCTTCATCAACCTCGACACTGGGACCTACCACTTTTATAAGCTTTCCATAGCACAGAAGGCCTTACATCAGGGCAAATGAAGAACTCCACAGGTTGGAGACTCAGACGTATCAACTGAATGTAAATCAGTGTTGCACGTGTGGCTATTCGAGCAGCATCACCCATGTCCTACGTACTGAACTCCTGCAGGAGATGATGGGTTTTTACCTTGGTCCCAGTCCATCCAGGAGCATCTGCCATGCTCTGCCGTGGTGCCAGTCTGGCGTGGGACTGGCTGGCCCAGCGGAACTGGGGCTGCCTCACTGCTTCTGTCAGCACAGTATGAATTAGTGGGCCTTGCTAAAATTGCCGAGGGGACAACAGAAAAAAAATGAGTTGAATTGCTCTGGGCTGATACATGGCACAACCATTGCCATTCAGAGCTCTGCTGTTTTCTGGCTTTGTTGTACCACTCAGCCAGGGTAATGACTTGCACTGTGTTTAGCGGCTGTTGTTTGAATTATGGTGGCGGCCAACTTCCCCCTCCAAAATGAAGCCTTTTTGTGTGGAAAAACACTGTGCTGATATGTTTTGAGGGAGTTTTTCTTTGCTGCAAAGAAATGAAGTCTGAAGAGGGCTGGGTCAGAAGAGAGGTGATGGTATATCTGTGTTACAGGTAGGTACTGCACAGGGGTAAAGCAGCTTGCCCAAGCTCATGTGGGAGGTCTGCAGCAATATTGGGAAATTAACCCAGATCTCACGAATGTCCTGCTTGCTGGTGCAGTCCCAAACTACCCTTCCTCTTCATTGTAATTTAGATTCCCTAGTTTCCTGCAGTTCTCTTAAATGAGTTTCAATAGGAGACTTTGCGCCTTGAGGAGGGGATGAGGCATTGTATAGGTATTTTAGCATGGAAATATTTTGTGCTTCATTATTTCACTGAAAACTCACTATTTTCTTCAAATGGATGCTTTTTTAAAAAACCTGAACTTTGAATAAACATGTTATTGAGCATTTTAGGTAGCTAAGAGAAAGCCTCTTGACTTTTCTGACTATGATAGTTGTTTAGAATTGAGTAACTCCTTATGAAAATATCTGCTGTTGACTTATTAACCCTTTTGAGGAGCAGTTTTTGGAATTTTTCCATTTGGCTTCTGTAGGTCTTAGATTGAGACCGTGATAGTATGCTTTCCAACTGAAGTGGTTTCAGCCTTTTTAAAAACAGCCTACATTAGCAAAAGCATTTTTCACATCAAACACGTAGACAGAAGAGTGAAATCAGTGTTTTATCTATTGCTTTGCCTGGTTCCTCAAGGCAGCAGCTTTGAGAAAAATGAGTAAGATGGAATCAGAGCTTAGATTAACATAAAACATTTTTGCTGGAATTGCAGGTATTTTTAAGATACTACAGGAAAAATAATATATATAAAAAAGGTTAGAATGAATAATTGTTTCCATTAAAGGGACTTTGGTGCTTCTATTAGGTAATTCTAAGCTCCTTTCCCATTAATGGTAATTTGCCAGAAAAGAAAGGTACATTACATAAATATTTCAAAGTAACCTGGGCAGCAATTTGAAGATATTAAGCTTTCAACTTGACAGCCCCAAGCACCTTGATTCATCTTAACATCCAGTAAGATCTTAAATGCAAACAAACACTTTACTTGAACAGGACTGACTTCAGAACCAAAATGAGCTTCATTCTACAGGACTGAACCAATATTAGGGACCAATCCATGTTTCCTCAAGAACGTTAATTATCTCAACTGGAAGAAGAGTATATAGGGATGGACACGTGAAGTAAACCAGAGTCATTTTGCTAAACAAATCCTGGATCTGCAGTCTGCACACAGGCAAACCTGTATTTCATCTGTGCTAATCTCAGAACAGCACTGTTTGAATTTGATTCTGCTTCCCCAGGAGCCGGTGCCGCAGCAGAACTGCGCTGTGCGAGAGGAAGGGTAACACTACGGATGTACAAGAAGCAGCTGAAATAGGCGTCACAAATCATCAGGGCAAAGAGCTGCTTCTCTATGGCCTGAGCCAAAGCCTGCAAAAAGGGAATGAAAGTCTTTTTGATGACTCCATTGGCCTTTGGATGAGCAGTGGTGGGCTGGATATGCTGAAGGACTTGACACCCATAATCGGGGGATAGCTACTGAAGAGAGGCCAGCTAGTGGCTGCTAGGAACCAAACTTCCTTTAAAAACAGGGCTTGCAGTGTTCATGATGCCACTTCTCCTAGAGAGCATACAGGATGGAAACTTCGCTGAGCCAGGGTTTTGTTGGTTAGAAAAAACTTTTAACTATGCAATTCAATTATTAATACATTTTAGCTCTAGGACTATGCTAAAGTAATCTGTAGCAGATGGGTGAAGTCAGAGGAGCTGTGGTCAGCCATGGGAGAAAGGCAAGCAGTCCTGGAGAAACAAGTCTGGCAATAAGGCTCATTCTCCCATCTGGGTTTGCCTGGACCAAGGGATGGTTCACTGCTCTTTTCCTCTCCTCCCCATCCCTCGGCACTTCCTCTTGATGCTACTGCTCAGAAATGAAAAGCAAATTAAAGATGCAACTCTGGGTTTAACAGATGCCAATCAGCGAGTCCCTCCCACTCCTGGCACCTTTCTTCTTTTCCTCCTGCCTTTACTCCTGTCTATGCCCCAGGTATACATTTAAAGTCAGCAGCTCTGCCTTGGACTTCCTACTTTTATTTTAAAGCTCCCAGTTACAAGAGGGTTCTGTCTGTCTTATTTCCTCTGAAGTGTTGTTGAATTTCTCTGTCTCTAGTTGTGGTGGTTTTTTGGTTTAGTTTTTTGTTTTCTTTGGGGTTTTTTTTTGTTGTTTTGTTTTTAATTGGGTAAAAAGAGAAGTGACTTCTCTTAATTCTCTGGCAGCTGTGAACCTGCTGGAGGAGAGGCACAGAGCTCCCAGTCATACTAAGGCTCACTTGCCAGTTTCCTCTAGAAAGCAGGTTACAGCCAAGAATACAGGGATTTGATTCCTAGCGGGATATACTGGATAGAAACTGGCATGGAGAAATATGGTAGTTGTATCTTATACCTTGTAATTAGTTCAGAGCCTCTTTTTGAACACCTATTTGACATGCATGTCCTTAGAGGATTCATAAAACAGGGGTCCCAGTGATTTGTGGTCATTAAAGATTATTCTAATCATTTCAGTAATCCCTGGGACCAATATATAAACTCTGTATAAACAAATACCAAGAAACTGTCTCTGTCTTCAAGAACTTACAATCTAAATAGAGAAAAAAGGCAAACAAAGGATTATCATCACCAGGGTTGGGTGGAGCTAAGAACAAACCCCAAATCTCCTGCATTGCCTTTGCAACATGTCCCTTCTTGTTCACTCGGATCATCTTAATTCTACGCCACCCCCCCGCCCCCACCAAGTAAAAGGGATTCCATGCCAGAGGTCTGGCATGATTCCAGGTTGGATAACTCTGGGTATGTTTACACTGTGCATTGGAGGAGGGTTTCCTGAGTGATCAGAGGTTACAGCCAGTAAGTCCAGAGGGCACAAACCAGCATCGCTCAGGCCTCCTAACTCATGCCCAGGAGTTGTCTGGCTGCCCTTGTTTTGCGACCACACTGTTACAAGGGCAGCCTAGCTGCTTCCAGTCTGAGTTTGGCTTGCCTCTGGCCAGCACGATGCAGCGATTACAGCACACCGCATAGGTGCTTTTATATCGTACTTTCCAATTACCAGGCTATGTGGGAAGACTGTGCTTTAGGCTGTAGGTACCCACCAGTGTAAGACATGCCCTGTATTTCCTGAAGGAGGTTCATATCCTCTATTTCCTAGGCTAAACTATAAGAAGCTACTGCTGTTTAATGTTGTGTGTTGTTCTGCTTCAGCTCAGGAGTGACTGCAGTCACTGGTGGGCGTAATGAGCCTTTGCAGAGGCCAGGTAACACTTTGAGTGTGTATGAATCAAACACGCAAGCCTTCTGCAGCCCATCATTATGGGGAAAAGGCTGTAGCAAGCCCTCCGCTTTCTGAGGCATACCACTGCCACAGGACTGATGCTGGTGTCTTTCACACCAAGCAAAAGCTTGAGCATCCCTTGCTGAGTCAGTCAGTCATGTTGGCTCAGCTCCAGCATGGCTGTTCAGAGGGAGCGCATACAGCAAAGCTGTTGCAGAGAGCATGGGAGGAGGGTGGAGAGGAGAGTTTGCCTTGTAAGCAAAGGCTGTGTGGGACACAGGAGAAAGGTCTGTATTTCTTGCACCCCTTAATGCTGTGGTAGAGCTAGACGTACTCTAGTCATCAATCAGTCTTTTAAATCTGACTTTTGTAGGACAGGTGCAAGAGGTGATGTTGAGCTCACTGGTTAGTGTTTGTAAAATGTTGTAGGAAGGCTAGGTGGTACTCTTGAGCTGGATTTTGCCAGTGCTTACCCAAGTGGAAAAGTGCTGTGGAAATAAGTAGAGGCACTTTCTCTTCAGAGCCAGGTACACTTCTGCGTGCTGGGAGGTGGCAGAAGGCACTCTGTTGGTCCTCAGGCTGCAGTCCAGATTCAATCTGGAAAACGTTTAAGCACATGGTTAATTTGAGGCATGGGCTTATTAGTCTTATTGCCATTCAGTATTTGTGTGTTTGCTTTGCTGAGTGGGGACAAGCTGAAGTGCATCATCTGCTGACCCCAGAGCTGGGCAAGCAAGTCCTTAATTCATGATGGCTTCTCTGGATAAGGCATAACTGCATTTGATGAAAGGGTTTTCTGTCTCAGGCTGAGCATCTTGTGCCATCAGTACAACCAGCATTTTTACACTGTCACTCAAGGAAGCTGCAGGAGAAGTGAGTGCCGATGTGCACAGTAACACCTGCATTGTCTGATGCTGGCTTCTGCAAAGGACAAAAACACCTCTAACCCTTTACGGCAGAGCCCCATACACTGTGTTTCCCCTCTGGGACCTTTCACACCACTGAAACTGGCAGTGTTCAAGGTCCTCTCAGTCATTCCTTTTAAAAGTAAGTTTAGTTTGTAAACAGTCAAAACCAGTTTAGTTTAGTAAATTTTACTGATCAATAAGTGCTTGTAGCTGCGACATTTGGGTGGCACAGCATCTATTGATGATGAGATTCTGCAACACACAACTCACACCGGTAAATGTTCATAACAGCTGATAAACATGTGTAAACCTTCTATTAGCTGTTTATTAGATATCTTTTATTAAATATATGACCCTCAGCTGTACTAAGGAAAGAGGTTGGTGGGTGTGGGGAGAGACTTTGACAGTCCATTTCAGAAGGACTTGGGGCCAGTGAAGCACAGCACCAGCCAGCCCGACTCTGGAAAGCGGAGTTGTGGCACTGAGCAGTTGTCCTGGGCTGTTAAAGCCCCAGTAGCACGGTTGTGTGGCTTGCAAGGCCTGAGCCTCTAGTCCTGTATGGCCTTCTCCTTCAGCATGTGGATGGATTGGACTGTGTAGCTATTTCTGAGATCTCTGTACCCCCTCTCCCAGTCAGTGTAAACAGTCTTTGGTTTGTAGCAGCTGGATTTTTGAAGGTTATATAGCCATTTAGGATAAAAATAGGAAACACTCTAAATCTTTAGATGCCAACGCAGCCTTACAATCTGGCCCTAGATTACTGTTGAAAATAGGATTCAAGCTTCTATCTCCTAAAGTGTCCTTAAAAGGTTTACTCCTGGACAAGTTTATGCTCAAATTTAGAAAGTTTGCCATTCATCGTTCATTTGACCATACTAGGTATTTCACCAAGAAGGAATTAATGTAGGGAACAATGGGAGATGATTTTGAGGAGAAACAGCAAGTAACATTGTTCAGAGGACAAGCTTATATGACGTTGAACTGTGAAATTCTAGAAAGATGCTGTTTGTCACAGAGAAACAGAAAGTTATAAAAATGAAAAGATCTAGCTGAGCTATACGTTTTGCTTTTAATTCTCTTGGCTCGGGAAGTTTGGGAGCTTTCTTTCCAGATACTGAAGCTGTGTATATTATGCATGTGGTGCAGTATTAAGCTCATATGGTCCGTGTTGTAGCTGTTCCCAGACACCACTGTACTGCTGTGGCATGGTGTGTACAGTCCCACAGACACGTCAGTCTAATGTCCTGTGAAAAGCATCACAGATTATTGATAATAGGATTAAGATATCTGAGCACTTAATTCTGCGTTCATGTGTTTTCATGTTGTTCCTAAATAGAAGAAAATTTCAGTGAAAGAAAGAGCGTACTTGAAAGACTGAACTTCTCAACCCAGCATCAGGAGGGATAAACTGTATTTAAACAATATGTTTAAATAAAGTCTGAATTGATACTGATTCATTCCAGATGAGACTTTGGGATCTGTAAGATGTGTGGGCTTACTGTACTATACTCTAATTTTTTTATCAGAAATAGTCACCCTCTGTACTAAAACAGGTATCTGCAAGAATTTCACACATGATCATGATCACGGCAAACGGTGGCATCCCTGGCCCTGGCTCCTTATGGGCTTCAATGACCTGGGGTGTTGGCTTGGAAACAATTCCTCTTGCTGCTGTGTTGGTGCAGAGATCAGTGAGTCAGCCTTGCAGGGCGCCTTCCCAGATCTGATAAGGCATTTTGCAAGTCATATAACCATTCTTTGCCTCAGTTTCTCTCTCTGGGAGGGGAGGATACTAGTTTCTCACTGAATATTAGGGTGAGAAATGCTGTACAGATGCAGTGTTACATTCCTTTGTACTCATTAGACTATCCAGTATCCTTTTTGTTGCTCATTTCAACATATAGTTTTGTCATCTCCATGCTCCAGTCTTCTATCAGTGTATTTTTTCAGTTTATGTTCACAGCATGATACTACTATTTAATGATGTCTGGGGTTTTTTTGGTCTTCCTTAAAAAACCTGGCAGGAGGACAAGCATATTCCTTTTCTCCTTGGCTCCCCAGTATACTTTCAAATACCCAGCATAAGAAAGCTCTTAAGTATATGCTTAAAACCTTTGTTATTCAGGGTGGCATGTAAACACAGTGTAATTTTAAGCATGTTTCTGAGTTCTTTTTTTAATAGAGATGTTTTCCCAAATCAGAATGATGCTTCTGTACAGGCTGCTGAGCAAAGCTTCATTTCTTTGGTCACTGGGTGTAAGGATACGTTATGGTTTGAACTGCTCACTCATTCAGTTGGTAGAATTACTTACCAGTAACAGCCTGGCAGAAGGGATGCAAATTGCTCCGTGAGTCCCAGATCTCAATTTACTTGAACGGTAGATTCTCTTTAGCTGTTACTTGGCTGCGAAGCTGTAGCTCTGACTTGGACATCACCACAGAGCATGGCGTTGGTACATCACTGTGCAGCTGTAAATGCTCCATAAGACCTTCTCCTTTATCTCTCTGATCCCTTTTCTGTTGTTTTGCTCTGGGGTGTCACACAAAAGAGCCATATGTATACATGTCTGTGTGTATATATATGCACATATACATCAGATTCTCTTCTGTCTTCATGCTCAGGATTGCCAAGCAAAACTTCAGAGTAAGAGGTGATCAGCTGCACACTGAGGCTTTCAGCAAAGGAAACCAAAGCCATCTCCAATTGTGAGAGTGTTTAATTGCTTTCTGCACAGTTCGCTGATTTCAAGGCCCATAGAGACCCCGGTGATTCTTTTGCCTGAACACCTGCATATTACAGCCTGTGGCATTTCATCCAGTGTTTTCTGCATTACAGCCATTAACATGGGGATGAACTGGAACATATCTGAGAACAACATCCAGTCTCAGTTTAAGCTTCTTCTATCAAAAAGGATCTCATAGAGTTAGAAGGAAGTGAATTTATCATATTCTAGATATGTGCAGGACCCTTGGAGTACTTCAGCTTGAAAGACTTTAGGTGAGGGACCAGCTACCATGTCCCACAGCATGCATATACAATTGTTAATTAGTGTTACAAGCTTCTGCATTATTTCATGTCTCAATAATTTTTTATTCAGTTTGTAGTCACTGAGCTTTTTAATGCCTGTTTCTACTTCACTGAGGTAGCGGATTAAGACACCATGTAACTTGTTCCATTTTGGGCCCCTTGATGGTAAAGCCTTCCACCATCATTCCAGCCAGGAGATGACCAGTTCAGGTCATGGGATGCAGAGCTACCTATGGTTTTTTGTGTGTGCATGGGGTGGAGGGTGTTGCTTTTCAGTCCTGTTGTAAAACTTCCAGGCAGTATCCATGTAAACTTCTTTCCTGGTTCTTTCAGATCTGGTTTTGTCATCCTTCCTCTAGCATTTGGCATCATTCCCAAAAAAGCTTATTTGCTGTCTGCATCAGCTGAGGAACTTTTTTATAAAATCTTGGGTGTCCTTGCTGTTGAGTAAAGTCCAGGATTGCTGTTGTTTGCTCACAAGCATTGTTTCTATAATGAGGATCTCAGGTAATGCTGGCATTAATGTGGGCTTTCATTTGACTACTTTTCCAAGGTTTTGCAAGCAAGACATTTCTTGCTTGCTTTTTTGTTTTGTGTAAGTCTTCGTATTCTTGCAATACTCATATAAAAGTTGTAGTAATTTCCACCATCTCAGGTTCCCTCCATAGGTTTCCACAGTTTGGTCATATTTTCTGATAACGTGCTCTTTTCTAAAGAAACAAACCCAACCTTTCCTGGCAGCTGCATTTTGCAGTTTTATTTCATTGCATTTTCTGCACCTTTTACAAATTTTTCTGTGTGTGTCTCAGCCCTAAATCAGGAGCCTAGGTAAATCATAAAAAAATACCTGTCCTGATTTTTGCTTCCATTTTGTCCTAGTTGCTTTCGCTGGCAAGACCAGGTCTTGAGCGTGCCAAGTGCTGATTGCTCTGGCTGGAGTCCACGTGACCTGTGCGTGTTCAGAGCTGTGTGAGACATTCGAGGCCCAATCCTGTGAAGCTTACTGAAGTCAATGGAAAGACTCTCATTGATTTTGTTGAGCACTGGATCAACATCTAATCTTGGCAAACACTTTACTGCCAAACATTTTAAGATACTTAAATTAAGAACAAAGAGGTGTGGTAGCTGGAGCCCCTCAAACTGACAAAAGATCTGTGGACATACGTGTGCGTGTCTGTGGGAATGTCAGTGCTGTCTTTTGTATTCATCGTATGTCATGTGTGGTGGGTAGGAAGAATTAACACCAAGCAGGAGATTGGTTTTAGTGAGATAGGTGTGTGCACTATGAGCACTTGATGTGATAGATGAGTTAGGAAATATGAAAATCCTGAAACTGTTGTGAACAACAAACCCTTCATTTGACTGGGAGGCAGGAGGCTGGGGGACTGTGGACTCAGGGAGCCCCAGGGAGGACAGAGCCCACCTGCTACGTGTGTACTGGTGGCAGCACGAGTTTCTGAAGGCAGAAGAGGGAGAAGAGTCGTCCATCTGCTACCAGAGGTCCCCAGTCAAGTTGTCTAACTTAAGTGACCTTTCATGGTAGCTGAACAGGAGATCCATATCATATATTTTTGTCTGTATGTGTTTACAAAAACACTGATTCCCATTTCTGATTGTGAACTCATTCCTGTACTTTCCTGGAATACATTTATTTTCTTCTGTGTTCATGTCTGCTGTAAGAAAGACCTTGGCTTACTGTGACAACCAAAAGAGTTCTTACTTCACCAGAAATATGAGACCTTTCAGGGTACCACAACCTGTGGCAGTGTTGTGAATGCCAGGATTTATATTGCATTTCCCAACAAACTGAAGGGCCACAGAAAGAGAGAGGGAAGTTTGCAAGGGGCAAATGGTTGAGACGCTGCTCATAAACTTAAAGAAAAACTATGTTTTCACAAACAGAAGAACCAGCTCAGTGCCTTCCCTCCTAGGATACTATTAGGGCAAATCTTGAAACTCTGGTACCTCTGAGGTACATGCTTTTGGGGAGATAACAGCCTTGCATGCCCTTCTTGCAGAGGACCAGTTCAAGCCCAAGTAATTGCAGTATGAGGGCTTGTGAAATCTCTGTTTTCCTGCTTTCCTTTGCAAGCTAAGCAACCTGCCACACCTCCAGACATTGCAAATAGTGCATGGACCTGTACTGAATATGTAGTATTATTCTGATCCTTTGATCTTGCAGCACACTGCAAACCTCCAAGCCTCAACAAGCCCTGCTGAAGCAGGGCAAATGCTCATATTCCTACCTTTGCAAGTTTGGAAACTGAGGCACGGAGGTTTGCCTGCCCTGTAGCCACACAGCAGTCAATGGCAAGCTCAGGAATTCCAGCGACCTTGTGCATGTGGCCAGGATTTCAGAGTAAATCCTTTGACTCCTAGTAATGAAACTTTTTCACTTTGCTGCCTCTGTCCTTGTCATTGGAATTCTATTATGTCCTCCCTACCTCTCTTGCCCCTTCCCTTTCTTCCATTTTAGAGCAATAGGTGTTGTGAAGCAGATGTGTTAAAGCTTCTAATCTACTAGCAGCTGTGGAGTGTGGGGTGGGACACTTGTAGTGCTCCCCTCCTTTTTTCTTCCTGCTGCATGCCATAGCCACCCTCCTTGGCAGGTGCTTGGTCCTTGGTTCATTTTTATGAAGGAAACAGGGAATTCCTCACAACCAAACAGAGCACGCATGTGAAACCTGGATAAAGGCCCAATATCTGGAGTGCCATCCTTCCGTTGAGCTCATGTCATGCATGCGTGGCTGCACCCGTGGGCTGGCTGGTAGGAGCACTGCAGTACTGTACTTTGGGCTGGGACAGGGATAAGGCACTTCTTGGGTGGTTGAAGGAGAATTTGGCGCCTGTCTGTTCTGGTGTGATATTGTATTTCAGTATGCTGTGACTGGGTGTGTAACATGAACCAGCAGGGTAACCTGAAAGCAGAGCTGTGCTAAAAAAGACTGCTCCTCCTGCGTGCCTGTTTGTAGTGGTTGCTAGCATGCAGCAAGTTTATGTGTGCACCATTGGCAGTGGGTGCAGAAAGCTTTGACAGGATTAGCACGTGATTTTAGCAGCCCTCAGGAAATACGAGCAAAGGCTGGTTGGGATTTTGCCCTCCCGGTGCAGAGGGTCTCTTGCACCAAGGGTCTTCTGACAAAACTCATCATATTTGTGCCTTTGCGAAGGCCTAAGGGAAGGCTGGTAATGGTGTTTGCTGTTGTTGGTGCTGCTGCCTTGGCAGCAGCAGCATCTGGGTGATGTGACAGCAGCGCCTGAGTTTATGTTGTCATACCAGACGCTACTGCCAGATGCCCCCACTCATCTCCTCTGCTTGTGTGGCACTTTTACCACATGCTCTAAGCACCGCATTGTCCTCCAGAAGAGAAGAAAGATTGCTCTTCCAAAACTTGAGCCAGAACCCTTCCACAGGCTGGTTTGGTTTTTTTCTTTTTTATTTCTTTATTTTTTTCCCTGGGGACATACCGCTCATGGGACAGAACAGCATCCTGTCACCCAGCTCCATAATGAGGCAACGATGCTGGTAGGTTGACAGGAGTCACTGAGGGGTTTCAGAGTCCTGTCTGTGAAATGAAGATATTCACCAGATGATTTTCAAAGGGCTGGATGCGAAGATTGTGCTGAATCTATGTTATATAATATTGACCAGGTCGATTTTTAATGTAATGACAATGGCAGCTTTGATCTGCAAATTAATGTATATTCACTGCACAACTTGGAAATCTTGCTTCAGAAGATGCTACAGAAGAAGTTTGATATTATTAGATATGAATCTACAGATTACAAGGATGTGACTGCAGGAACTATAGATGCTGAAGACATTTAAAGGAGGAAACAAAGGACTCAGTAGTTTACTACTGCTTTTCCTGGGACAGGAGGGAAAGAGGATAGTGTGCAATGGGAAGTGTCTCCATTTGAGTGAAACCTGAACTATATAGCTTAGTATAGGGAAGAGTATGTAGAAAATATATTTTAAGATATTCCCTCTCTTCCTCACCCTCTTGACCTCAAATCAGCCAACCTGCATTCTGTGTAGCAGGAACAGTTCATTTTAGACTAGGAAAGATCTTGAATTTTTGGAGATGGCCTCATAGTTTGGTTCTGTGCTTTTATTACAATAGATTTAAGAAATCACTCAAAGTTCCATATAGACATTTATGATAAAATGGCCTGTCTCATTGCATGATCTACTAAAAAATGCACTTTCATCCTAAGTTCATAATTGTACAGATTTCCAAGCAAAGGGTAAAAAAGATAGATAGGCTCTGTAAATATGCCGTACATTTTTAAAGACAGGGCCAAGCAATTCCCTTTTGAATGTAAGGAACAGAAATTATTTTCTTTCATAAAGGCACCACGAGGCAGGAGAAAGCTTTTGACTGCAGAGGAGCCCATTGAATGTAGAATGTGGGAGCGGGAGGAAGGTGGGATGGCAGACGGCACTCCAGCAACTGGTGGGAAAGGTGCATAAGGGCAGAGAAACAATAGAGGATAAATGGAAATTTTCTAAAGTCTCTTGTAATGGTTTCTTCTTCAAAGCACACAACCCACAAAACAGCTTTAAATACAGTCCAATTTGCCAAAATTAAATTAAAATTGGATTTTGAAGAAATAGAGACATTTAAGTTGGCTGATGGCTTTTAAACCAGGAAGCTGAGCACATGGAGAAGGTCTATGCAGCAGGTTCATAGCCTAGGTATGTCTAGAGAACTGTTTTGGGGCCAAGAAATTACAATCTACCTTTATGAATTGTGATGGAAGCAGTTGAGTGTGCATAGACCCTGTAAGGACGAGTATCCTCTGGGGTGGTGCAGATGCCAAGGAAGAAGGCTTACTGGTGAGCTTACCCAGAGCAGCTTGGCATGGCACATACTTTATATGTCAGGATTTTAATGTTGCACATCTGGGAGAGCTCTATATGTTGTGGGCACCTGCAGTGCCTGGTCCTCGCTTACATCTTCAGACTTCCATAGAGCTTGAGGTTTGCCCATGTAACCTGCCGACGCTCAAGCTAACGCTCATGCAGTCTCAATACAGGATGACTACTCAGTGACACAGCTGAGTATGGGAGGGGGTCTGTTCCATCAACACCTGAAACTGGGCATAGCAGAAGAGGCCCACAGAGAAACTGTGGGAGTTAGGAGTAAACCTCAGAGTAAACCTTGTCAACATTGGATCTTACTTTCAAACAATTTTGTAATCTCAATTTTGCTTAAGAGCTGGCAGCATTGAGAGAGAGAAAAATATCTCTAGGCTGAAGAGGCTTGAGTTTTGTTTCCATTGCCTGAGATATGGAGCATCTTTGGCAAGTTGTTGGTTTTTTGGGGGTTGTTTTATTTTTTCACCAGCTGGGTATTAAATACTGTTCCCAGCTGTGCAACCCACATGCTTTTTTAAGAGTTGCTGTACCTCTTTTTGTCTCTGTGCCTCCTGCCACACCTTGTGTGGAGGTTTGGGTTGTAAATTCTTCAGGACAGGGATTATCTTTTACTAGGTGATTATTTGCAGCATGGAGTTAACTCTGCAGTGGAGTTAACTCTTCTCCAGTGAGCTGTACAGGGAATTGACAGAGGGGTGGCTCATACATGATGATGCCACGTTGCTCCTGTGGAGGATAGCTAGCCTCTATTAAAAGCACCCTCCAAACTCAGAGCTTTTTTGTATGAGTGGTGCTTTGAGTGAGGACAAGACTCACGTTATTAAACTTGGTGGAAACAAGTCCTAAGTAACTGTGCAGCCCCTAACACATTACATCTCCAATCTTATCTGAGGCCACTAGACATTTTTGAAGTGAAAGTAGTGTTAATTTGAATCTGAACCCAGTGTTTGTGTCCCCTAAAGAGTTATGTTCTCATCTAAACAAACTGTTCAACTCTTGCAGTCTGCTACAGCAGGATGTAAAGGACTTTCGCATCGTCTCTGAATTGAACTGAAATAGTATTTGTATGTTCTGGTATGGGTTTTGGGGTAGGAGCAGGATAAATCCCTCTAATTGTGCCATTCAGTAGACACAGCTTTGTTTATTTTTTAAGCTGGCACAGAAATGCAGGATAAGCTTAGCTGACCACAAGCCATTAAGCATTATGACTTGAATTGAATACTGAACAGTATTGTTAAAGCATAAAGGGAAACTCTGGAATAAATTAACAGGTCATATAATATCTCACATTTCCCAGAAATGCAACAGCAGCCACTCATCTCTTTTCAACTGCTTTCTCAGCTAAGGGTGAGATATTTCTGCTCTAACTCAAGGCATCCAGAAGTCAGACATTTACGTTTGAGCTGGTCATGGCTGGAGCTGTGTGCCCTTTGCAGTTGACAAGGAGAAATGAGAACCTCCAGAGGGTAATTCAGCTTATCCTAAGACAGACATCTAAAATGGATCAGATTAATTGCTCTCAGAAGGTGCCTGTTTCTCTCCTGTAACCACTTTCTCCTCCCAGGTATGGGCAATTATAGCTTCACTGACTTAAATGCTGGTGCTGGTGTACAGCTCTGTACTTCTCTGACTGGAGCAGGATGGTGCCAATCACCATTTTCTTGCACCATTGGGATATTTGGGAGGAAGAGCGTATTTGGTGCTTAGGGACTTCTGTCTGCATATAGCAGATCCATTTTGTTAGGTTTTTGTTAGGTTTTCTTGTGTGAGGAATTCTGCACTTTAAGAGAATTCATATCATACACTGACGGGAGTGAACACAGGTATGTTACTGTGAGAGAGCACACTTGTGCATCTTTTCTCTCTTAACAGGCTTCAGCAGAACTGAGAACAAAAGAGCTGCTATGTTGGCCCTCAAGGGTGACTGTGGGACCTGGTTCCACATTGATTAAAGATGTCCAAAAGTTTGGGGGCTGCCAGAGCTGGCACTGGAGCTGAGCTCAGCCCAGGATACAAATCCAGGTGAAAAGTGGAGTCAGCAGTCTGTGCAGACTGCTAAGCAGTCCTACCTACTCTGTGTAATATACGTTCTTCAAAATAGGTAATGTCACTGCACTGGGATATCAAAGATGCCTTCTATAGCTGGACTTGATGCCATGGACGTGTCTTCTTGTAGTTGCTATGTTTCTTTGAGCTTGCTTAGGGAAGGGTTTTACACTTGTGTTCTGGAGCAATTGCCTCACATTTGTATTTTGACTGACTATTTCTAGGAGGCAGCAGGCAAAATTCATTGAGACTGAAACCTTTTTTTGTCTGGACACTGTCTGCTACAAATTCACATTCATATGTGTAATCCCAGGAACTTTGACTGGAAGACTGGAGCTCATTGGAGTAGGAACTTCAGGATTAGACCCTAAAAATATATGTTGTTATACCAAATAATACATATTGCAGCTTAAAATAGCATAGTTATAAAGCAGTGGCTGGCATCCAAAGCTTGACATCCATATTTCTGTTGCCAGGATATTTTCCCACTAAAAGTGAATTAAAAACATAAAAATCAATGTCTATTTAGACTGTTCATTATTATTGCTTGGTTAAGTATAAACAATTTGTCAACACATAACAGACACTTGGAGAGGATATTTCCTTGCAATAACACAAATCTGAAATTCCTCTGGCTGTTTCCTAACCTGGCACTCGCAACCTTGGATCCAACTGCACAACTCAGAAGTTTTGAAACTAGCCTTCTGAGCTGGGCTTTGGGTAAAGTTTCTCAGCAGTATATAATTATTCCCATTATACCTGTTGTCAATGATTCATTGACCGCTGAGGCATACATACGAGCTATTTTTCTCTTTATGACTTTTCGGGGGGATGATTCACCCGTTATAAGTACATTATCATATGACTAAAGAAGAAAAAAAGACAAATGGAGTGAAGTGCCACCGAGATTTTCCGTATTAAAAGAAAAAAGACTTTGGTCAATAAAATAGCGATGCTTCTCCCATGTAAGGCCAGCAAACATCTGTAAAGCTTCAAAACAGCCAGAATCCTTACAGCTTTACTTTGGTTTTACACTTCTACAATTCAATACACTGAAATCAGTCGAGTAAAAAAAAGTAAATACAGCTGGGAAAAGACAGGGGTATGTTAGCTTTTCTTCTGAATGGCTTGACCGTTCTCTGCTCAGATGTTGGTCTTTCGTTGTTACTCACTGACCCAGAACCACAGATGCCAGGGGACACCTCTTTCCTAGCTGTGCAAGAGGGAGAGCAGGATGGGTCGTTCAGTGTAGCCGTGGTGGCAGGGATGCTCACAGCACATCTGTTCTGCTGGGTTTGGCTACAGGAGAGGGGAGAGATCCTGGTCATTGACTCCAGTTGAATGACGTCACTCCTGGGAAATGGTGGGGCAGCTCTTGGAAATAAAATAATTGGTGTCGGTGGCTGGTGAAAACTCCAAGCAGTCACAGGACACAGGTCTACCTTGACTTCAGTAGCTTTGAGTGAGTTTTGTAATCCATAGGTCGACATGAAGATGGGTAGCAAGTACCATTTAAGGTGCTGACTGAAAGATAGAAAGAAAAAACCTCTTCCACTGCAGAATCTGGTCAGCAGAGTGAGATGGTATGTTGAGCAACAGGGAAAAAAGATTTATGTGTCACTGTTAGCTTCTGTGAACAAGCCAAATTGCTCTGGCACAAAACACATGATATTTATTCACAAAAATGTGGAATTAATTGCTATCATCCACATTTTTTTATGGGAACATATTTTATTTTTTTGGTTACAATAGTCCTGAGCCTCAGTCATTGTCAGGAGCGGGACTGCCCTGCCGTGTGAAGGGCCTGACAGGAAATGGTGGGGGGTCCGGTGGGGCAGGGAGGGAGTGCTATGAAAATGTCTGTCCTACAGCAGCCTTTGAATGAAGGGAGTTCACTTACATCTTTGTGGAAGTCACATTTATGTCCTAATACAAAGGTCTAATTACGTTAGCTTGTTACCAAGAAAATAGCTTCCCAGACGTTTTACTTATTTCACTGGCTGTTACATTTAGTTGATTTTCCTCTTCTCTGGCTTTTCTTTTAAAAGCAAAGGAAGTGAATTCTCACCTCTCCTCCTCTCTGTCTGTATCTCTCTTCATGGCTGACGTGACCCATCTTGAAACGGAACCATGAGTTTCCTTTGTCTTAGATACAAAATTTTCTACCTAGATCACCCAGGCTCTTGCCAAACTCTGTCCTCTCACCATCTGAGGCTTTGTAGTCTTCTTCTTCCCCTCCCATACTGTGGCCCAAACTGCAGTTTGCACCAGGGCACTGTTCTCTCATCAGAGCCACCAAAACATCCTCCTCCTATGCCTCTGCTTGTACTTGACTTTTGCCTTTGCTTGGACCACAGAAAAGCCTGCTCTGCTGCAGGCTGCTTTGGGACAGAACAGCACTCATTTAGCATAGAAATTATGAGTACCAGTTCCTTCAGCCTGTGGTGGAAGAGCCGGGAAGGAGAAAAGGGGCATGACAAGGAGTGAATGCTAACTGAGATGAGGCAGGAGAGAGCACTCAGTACCTCGATTTGGAAGGCACTTCCTCCAGGTTAGCAGGAGACATTTATGTTCTCACCTGAACTGGGACTTGGGATTTTTACAGTGTTTGTCCACACCGTTTGTACACCACCAGTGTAAATTGTATTTATCCCTAGACAGACTGCCCCCATCATAATTAACTACTGGGCTCAACATGCCATATCCACATATGATGTACTCCCTGGTAAACACCTGCCAGTTTATGTTGATACATGGTCTATAGTCAGGAGCAGCACTAAACTTGTCCCTATTTCCATATTATTATTGTACATTTTAGGACGTAATTTACCTATGCTTTGCACTTTTCACAATTTTGCTGTATCTGGGTTATCTGCTCCCTCCATTTCACCGGTTAATGAAGAATTAACTCTGTCCTCACAGTGCTTTCATACATGTGCAGAAGAAAGAGATTTTTATCTATAGAGATCACAGATACATGAATTATGGGAGGGGTGAGCAAGTCATTCTGATGCAGTTCCATGGATACAAGAAATTACATTTATAGGCATGGTTGAGTAAGGTAATTTGGAGCACAGCTGGCCAGTAGCAGGGATTTTCTACTCTCTAATCATTGCTGTGGACCCACAGGCTGGAGGAAGGCCGAAGCTGAAAGGGTCACTTGCAGGCCAATAAAGGAATATCTGTTGGCTGGGAACACAAGACTCAACAGTTTCAAAAACATGTTTTTCTTCATCTTGTTGAAACACAAGATTACACTTAGTCATCAGTTACATGGTTGGACTCATGATCTCACAGCTACAAACCTTTTCCTTTCTTCCTCCTCCCCCTCTTTTTTTTTTTTTTTCATTTTTCCTGAAGAACCATTTATTAAACATGTTTTATTCCTGGTTGGGGATTTCCACTCAGTTTTCTGTGGTTGATATCCCAATGCCTAGAGGGTTTTCAGAGTAGGGTTGGGGAGATCTTAGTCAATGCAGCAGGAAAGAAGTCATGACTATTCCCTTGCCTTAAATGGGTGGGTCAGATTTCCAGCTGGTGTAAATTATTCTGGCCCATAGATCTGTTCAGATGGTGTTTGCAGCTTCTTTTGGAGACTTGGAAGAGTAAAGCTTTGCTAACAGCAATGCTGAGAGAAGTGTTCAGTACTTGTGAAAACGTGTTCCCATTGCCAGAGCAGTCTCTTGATCTTGTCTCTGGGTTGGCTCTGTGGGAAAGGATGGTGCTACAGTGCCTTGTCCATTCAAGTGAGTGCTGCATGAAAGTTTTTGAAAAATCTGGATTTGTTTGTCTGTGCTTTCAAGTCCTTTTTCACTGTCTCCTAGAGCTTTGACTCTTGCCCACAGTACCACTAAGCTTTCTTGATACTGCAGCAATTTACTGAGTCTGGGTAAAGCTGTCCTATGTATCTAAACTGCCACCTTTGTTTCTGGAGGATTTCCATTAGTCTATCGCAGTGATCCACTTTTTCTGATCCCTTTCCAGGTAGAAATTCTGTCAGCTTCTCTCTACTTCCCTGGTGAAATACTGCTACACAAGTCACTGCTTCACCCTCTCACCCCAAACTCATTATTTCAACCCATCTTCATTATACAGTGTTATTATTACATTTACTATAGCATCTGGAAGGCTTAAAATACAGACACACAAAACAGTAAAACAATTTGTTCTGCCCCAGTGATCTTGGTTGCTAGAGACTACTTTAGCAACCTCCAGCTCCATTTACTCACCAATTAAACCAAATCCTTGTCATTTAATAGCACTATAGAAATACTTGCTTGGAATAAGTTTTGGTCTGTGATGTTATACTGTGTTGTACAACTTTAACTGATACAGCTAAAATGCAGCCAAACTTTGAATGATTTTTCTTGTGACGTGCTGTGCTAGGATACTCAAATTTCTATTGTATAATGATGCCTAATTTCTTAACTGAAGTCCATCAGTAAAATCTCAGCTTTGTATCTTACTCTTTTGAAGTATAAAATATGATTATTTTATCTCCATAATATTGTCTTTTGTCTCCGCTCAATCCTACTGCACAATTATTAACCAACATCTATAGTATCATTTTTCGTGTTTATTTATCAAGACCTGAGTCTTAAGTATTGCAATTGAATTTGAGCGGTCAGCCTATGGCTTACCTGGTGATTATGTCCTCAGCACAGTGCTAGTGTAACCTTGAGAAAGTTTTTCTTGATTCCTGGTGGGGAAAGTTCTGTCTTTTAGGATCTCCCTGCTCTCAAGCTCCATGAACGTCTAACTGATTTCTGTTTGGTCTCAGGTACTGCTCTCTCTTGAAGAAATTGTAATCTGAAGGTATGTATTTTGGATAGGAGCAGAGGCCAGCAGGTAGTTCATGGAGCACTCTTGGAATTGCTCAAGAGAGGCACATGAAGATGCAGATAAAAGCACATGTCCCTAGTCTCAGCACCACGCATTGCTTTGTTCTTCTAGTCCTTGGTGTGTGTGCTTGGTTGTGCCCTTGTCTTAGCCTACAGGTTAGAGTTGGGACATTCCTGGACAGGGGATAAGCTGTGCCTTCATCACCTTGTACAAGGACTACATCGCTTCCCTTGTTCAGCCAGAGTCATGGGCCTGAGGTTTTAGCTAAAACAATTCCCACGCAGGGGTTATTCCTATGGTGAACTGGTGAGGAAGGGCAGAGCTTGATTCTGCCCGCCTGCAGCCATTGACCAGGGAAGGGTAGGAAGGGGAGAAGGTGGCCAGCAGCTGGCTCAGAGGTGCAGTGGTTGACTGCCTGCTGTGATTTACATGTATTTACACTCAGTGAAGAGTCTAAGTAAGTAGCTGTAATGGTCATTCTTTCATGAAGCTACTCTGACTGCACCCTTGATGGTCTTCTGGTAGCTTTATAAGTATCCAGTTTTCAAAGTTACCAGAGTGACAGCTTCGTGCATCACAGAAGTGGAAAGGACCACAGAGGATGTATTAACCATACCCAGCACTTCTCTGCAAAGGTGGAACCATGCACACATCAAATGAGACCACTGCAGCAGGGAATGTGTCCCCTCTCCTCGCAGCATAACTATGCCTGGTTTTACCTATGACTTGGAGTGAGGAAAACCATTGCACTTAACAAGAATACCACTGTATTCCTGAGGCATTTGCTAGGTTTGCTTTCTCTTCCAGCATTCTTCCTTAGGTGTGAGTTTAGCCTTTTGTTTCAGGTCAGCTCAGATGCAAACTGGATTCTCTGTTTTCAGCTTGTACTTTGACTGGAGTAAGCCTTGTATTTGGTTTTGGCTTTTCATGAGACAGACTGTCTTTATATTTGCTTTTCTCATTTATAATTCAGCATACTGCAGCACTGCTGCACCTCCGTCTAGTGTTGTAGAAGCCTTTTGTTGTCATCATCTCTCTGGCCTGTCCTCTGCTCTGTGATGTTCATGTACAAGATGCTTATTAGAGAGGTACGTTAGAAAAGCTGAACTGCACCTCTGAAGTTGTGTATTCAATCAGCCTTTTTGCACTTTCCACCACAACAGGTGAATCCGTTAGGCTGCTTTGTTTCATTTCACTGGGACTAATTATAGAGTGAGAAGGTATGTTTTATGGCAGTGAAGTGGAAGAGCAAAATCTTTGCTTTTAAACTCCCCAGTCTCACAGTCTGCAGGGAGAGGTCCATCAGGAGAGACAGCGCCTCATCCAACTTTTTTCTGTGCATCAATTAAAACTTTAAACTGGGCTCTGAAACTTCGAGGGTTATTCAGTAAAGAGAACCTGTGCTGAATGAAAACCCTAAGCTAGAACAGACCCTGCTTAACAAGACTGGTACCCGAGATTCCTCCTGGAAAGGATAGCTCATCTCATTAAAGCCATAGCTTGTACAGTGTCAGAAAGTATACAGCCTGGGCAGGAAAGTCAGTAAAAGGAGGGTATGTTTAATAAGTTATTAGTAATATCTGATGTATAGAAAAGAGCTAAAACATTGTAGCTGTTTCATCAAAGCAGATCGTGCCTGAATGATGTGGAAATAGCAGATGCCGTTGGTTTCCAGTGTCACCACTGACTATGAGACAGTGTCATATGCACTGTGTAATTGGTACCAGTATGAAACAACAGGGTTCAGATCAGAGAAGAAGATGAGGGTAATAGGGATGCAGTAACAATATCCAAGAGTGTAATTTAGGAAATAAAACAGAGAAATTGATAAAGCAAACTTCAGAAGCACATGGCAATGGTTACAGTGCCTGCAGAAACCATCACGAAGTCCAGTTGCTGTGATGTATGGGCTTGTGAGCAGGACCTTGTTCAGTGCTGCCTTACTCTTCATGTCTCTCAATCCCTTAATCTTTTAATGCCTCTATTCTTCATCTGCAAAGTGAGGATCCAGTATCACCTTTAGGAGGATGCGGATTGTCTTAAATTATGAATGTCTGTAAAGCACTTTGAAATCTTTGGATGGCTCTTGTTTCAGTGGTACAAGGTATTACGTACACTACCATTGCCGTGTTGTTCAGGAAGTGTACAGTAGTTTTTATTGGTATCTGTGGTCCCAGCTGAACACTGCAGTTGGATGCTGGGGGATAGGTGTTCCATTAAAGCTGCATGTGGAGAGCTTGGCTGCTCTAAATATGAGAGCTGCAGGAGTAATGAGGAAGAAGGCTACAGGATAGAGATAGGTAAATGCTAGCTGCAGCTTTTGCTTTATTCTTCCCTTTTTTTTGGTCACGAATCTGGACAACTAGAAATAAGAATTTATGCCTGTATCTATTAGAGAAGCACGACTGGAATGTAAGATTTATTGGCACCAATATGAAGGAGCAGTTTCAGAAAGAGCTCTGGAAATAAATTCATGTGTTGGGGTTTAACTTACTCTGAACTCTTCCTCTACAAGAACTAATGAGCAGAACTGTGCCAATTAATCATTAACCTTTGCCCTTCTGTGCTACCTTTAGCAAAGATTCTTAAACCCTCTTTAAGGTTGGCACTTGGTGCCAATACAACTGTGGGGTGGGAATTTTAATACCCTGTTTACAGCTGGGCTGGAGAAATGGAGTGATTAATTCCAAGTCTCGCAAAGTCGATGAGAGCTTCAATAAGACCCAGGCATGAGTGACAACTCTGCTCTACCGGCATAGCTAGGGCTGAGTTCCTACACAATGCAGTGCTGTGAAAAGAAGGAGTTGAGGGGTTCCAGGAGAACACAGGCTGCTCAGGAGTGAAGCAGGGAATATCAGCGTGTTTCACTGTCAGGGCTAAAGGCAGCTCCCTGTGCAGTGGAAGCACACAAGAACAGTACGCTGTGGTGAGCCTGCAGGAGTTTCTGTATTACACAGGGCAGATTGTATGCTGGCCTCCGTGACAGGTTCCTGTACTGAATGAAGACCAGAGCTTAGGTGATCTGTTGGTGGTCCAGGAGTGCCACATGGACAATGCCTTCGTGGTAGCATCTGCATTGTGGAATCATCCCACGGGATCAGATGCCAACTGTTCTGTGTACGGGAGGGGGCTGAGCAGTCTCATCACGTCTGTATTTTCCCCCAGCTGGGACCATCCTTGAGCCTAGATAGTGAAGGCAGGGTCTGCAAACACCCTTCTTCTTCCCATGCTTTGCTAACACCAATTCTGTGAATATCCTTAGGGACCAGGTTGTCAAGGCAGGATGGTGGAGGCGAAATGATGCAAAATGAGGGGAGGGGCTGCAGAAAGTAGCATGGTGTTCACAGGCAACTGCACATGTTGTGCTGTGAATTTCCATTCCAATGTGTGCATTGAGCTTTCTGATCACGTTATCAAAATCTGATCTGTAGTGAGGAGCAATGCTTTAACAGGGTTGTGAATGGAGGTGATTTTTCACCTCCTTTGCTAATCTTCTGGATTTAGCAAAAAGCCTGGCAAATGATGTCCAAAGTTTCTTGCTCCCCACAGAGCTAAGTTGCAGCCAGCAGGGCTCAATTCAGTGTGTGTGAGGAGTCTTTGAGGCTGGATGCCTTCTTTCCTTAAACCTTCAGGATGCCCAGGAAGTCACAACTTGGAAGTCATTACGAATGGATCATTAGATAAACCATGTTTATGTGTGAGATAGTCAACTTGGCATTGACTTCTAATTCATACACAGCTGAGGCTTAACACAGGTCCAAGAGATCAGTGTGTAATGATGCTTTTCCACTTCGTTCCAAGGAATGTTTCTTCAGCCCCTCCTGTTCCCCTGCCTCTTTTAGCTCTGGTTAACTACAATGGAGAAAGTTCACTCATGGAGCTTATTCTGCTTTCTTGCAGTTTTGCAATTGGTTGCCCAAGGAAAAGCAACTCAGTCTGGTTTTCAAAGCATTTTTGTAGGACTGAACTGAGTATAAAGCTTAATGGGATACGTACAGTGTTACACAGAATGAAGCTCTCGTGCTGTGCACTGAAGATTTACAATTATTTTAATTTAACCCAAATGAAAATATTATGAGCCAAGTTATTTTGCAGACATATTTTCTGGATGGTTATTTGATTCCTTACACTTCATATGGAAGATTTAGGTTGAGGTTTGGCCGGTATATTCATGTGTCCAATGTATTTTGGGGTTTGGTTTTTCAAAGCAAGCCTCCTCAGCTTTTGCAGGTGAAGTTTTTGTCCTTGCAACTAACTTTGCCTTCAAAGCGACATTTGGAGAGGGTAAAGTGGGACTCACCGCAGCATGCAGAACAGCATGACACAGTGGGCACCCAGAAACATGGGGTGGGTTTGAAACACTCCTGCAAACCTGTTTTCAGGGATGAGAAGAATTGGGCCAGCTGTGTTCTCTAGCTGAAAGCTGCGGTATCAGGCATTGCAGATACTTCTCTTGCTTTATTCTGAAGTGAGGAGTGTGCTGACAGCGGCCTGACCTGTAAGATGGAAACCTGACTCTGCAATGCCTCTGCCTTGGCAGCCAGGGCCCCCGAGGCTGTTAGTGTAAAAGGCTGCCTTGGTATCACAGGGTACTCTGGGCAAGAAAGGCTGTTAATGCAAAGCACTTTTTTGTCTTTCATGGAGAGAAGTAGTTGCTGCTTGGTCCCCCCGAGTGCCTTTGTGAGAGCTAACTGAAATGACCTCTAGAAAGCAAATCCTGAGGCTGTTCAGTGCAATTGACATGAAGAAAGGACCGTTGTGCCCTTGGTAGCTCTGCACCGGCATTCAGCTTCTGCATGGGGTGGCTATGAAGTCAGTTGTAATCCTGGGCTTGTGTTATAAAGATGTTTTCTAAGATACTGGAGAGGAAGAAATGCCCAGTAGAGATTTTCTGTGTATTTGATTTGTATTTGGTGTTGTTTGGACCTCATGTGGAAAGTCTGGGGGTTTGTTTTAACTGACACTTCTGCAGAGAGGGAACATTTCTAGTAGACAAATGGGAGACACTAGTCCTCCCTTCATTTCTGATGTTAATTGTTAGTTTGGAGCAAGTTGCTAAGGATTCAGCCACACACATTCTTGCTTGGATGTGCCTCGTTTTCTGTCCCATTCACTTGAGTGCTCAGGATTAGCACCGGAGACTAAAAGATCTAGAGAGGCGATCACCCCAGTGTGCTGAGGCTTGCAGCTGGACTGGCCAGGGTCTAAATCCTACTTACCTGAAGGTGACCCTGAAGTACGGACCTTGGCACAGCGGTGACAGAGCTGTGACTGGCCTGGTACAGGTCAAAGCCATATGGTTGGTATATCAGGGCAATGGGAGAGGAGAGAGCCTGGGCCTGACAGAGAAATCATAAATTTGTTAGGTAACTTCCAAAACTGTTACTGCTTCTAGCTGCTCCCGCCTTGCTCCTCTCCACTGAAGATCTCCAGAGGCCTGGGGACGTTGACAGCCTGACCCCTATCACCCCTGCTCCTGCCAGCCTTGACAGAGGGGTCCAGTGGTTCTGATGGGAATGGGAACTCGGGAGCAGTGTGTGGAGATGGGCTCCCAGGAGCCACCCTTAACCCTTTTCAAATGCCTCACCTTAATGGAGGAGGTTCTTTGTGAACTGCAACAGTGTTTAAATCATGTTTAACAGGCTGAGCTGCTAAAGCCATCCCAGAAATGTTCTCTCTTCCTATTTTAAATTCCAGCATCCTTTTGTGGAAATTAATGACGTGGAGATGGTCTAATGGCATAGAGCTTTAGGTGAGCTAGAATCAACATTTTCTTAACCTCTTATTAAGCCTATCATAAAGGTATATATATTTTTTGAGGTCACATTGTTAGCACGATGTGCTTGGCTTTACGTCCTATGAAAGTGCTCAAAAGATACTAACACACACTGAATTGAAGGAAAGAATGAAGATGATGATATGAAGCCTAAGAATTTTAAGTCTGTTAAAAGTTTAACTATAAAACCTTGGTTGCTGAACCATCTGCTTTTAATCTTCCTATTGCTATGCAGTCTTCTGGGGAGTTGGGCTTGGCAGCAGATTTCCAAATCACTAAATTAATCTTGTCAGGTTCAGGAAGCACCAGAAAACTCTTGGGAGGTAGATTCTGCACTCAGTTACACCTGTGTGAACTCACCACACTCAGCTAGCACAGTGACACTACGTTTTCTCTGTAGGACGGTGCAATCAAATATCTAGACACATTGATCTGCAAACTGAAATCTAGCTGGATTACTTGTCCAAAGCCTCTTACAGATAAATGGCACAGGAGTATTCAAAATAATCTGCATTATCATCAGGCAGTCTCAAATATCCATGTGGATATTGAATAAAAATTCTTAGTAACATTGCAATAGCAAGTCTTTTAAAGCAATATTTTTTTTGGTTGAGCCATTGGTTTATGTGCAGATGAGACATCCTCACTGCAGCCCCATTCTGTCAGCAAGGGCTGTCAATATGTATGTGGCCTGATCAAAATAGCCATAGCAAAGATCTTAAGCACAGTCTCTCTCTAAAAAAACCCCAAAGTTAAACCTGCTTCAAGTTCCTTATATTTGGATGGCAAGCTGGCTTTGGACACTTGTTAGGTTCAGGAAATAACCATGTAGAAACTATAATTTATTAATGTGCACGTCCAACAGCATGACAAGTGATCAACAATGCAATGGAGATGGTTGTTGCTGCCGGAGGCTTTGCTGGTATTTTGCTGTAACAGAAGGTGCCACCTCTGCATTTCTGGCCTTCTCATTCAAAGGCTACAGCTCAGTGGATACCACCGGGCAGTGTGAAGAAGTGGTGGTGGAGGTCTGGGGAGCCCTCGTGCCCGAGCTGGGTTGGGGGCAGCAGTGGGAACTCCCAGCAGGAGCAGCCTGGCAGCTCCAGCAACAGCTGAACTTTATTAGAAAGCTGCATTTTCTGAAGCCCCGTGCTGCATCTGTGCTTTGTTTTGCTGCAGAGTGTCTTTGCAGAAGGTTTTCATGCTCCATGTGCCTCATTAGACGTAAAAGACCTGCACATCTCCCTCATCCTGGGAATCTCCTGATGCTTGCTGAAAAAGCTGCTCCTGTGGGGCTGGGTACCTTTAGAGCTTTGCCCTGGAGTAGCTGCAGTGGAGCCCCAGCAGCACAAAGGGGGAAAGAAGAATTTCCATATTGTTTTTCTTTTTTAATTCTCAGGGAAAAGCCTTTAGAAAAATCCTGTCAGTCTCAGTTGTGAAATCTGACGTACAGCCTAAAAATAGCATTTCGGTGAGAGCTGAGAGCGTCTACAATGAATTGACTGGAGGAACAGAAGTTGGCAGATCCCCATTGCTCAACGTTTCCAAAACTAATTTTCCACATCAAGTCTCCTCTTCCTTTTCCCTGTGCTGTTTAACAGGAATGTAAAAAGAAACTGTTAAGGAAACCCACATATGTAATTGTTAGGGGAGGAAGAAAGTTTTGTGGCTGAGAAACAGGAGAAGAGCCAGATGATCCTGTTACTTCTCCTGCCACAGACTTACGTGACCTTGGCAAACCAACATTTCCCAGATCGTTGACTAATATTGGCTGTTTGTTCCTTGGACACTCAGTGTGGGACAGTTGGGACGGGTGTTTTCAGAAGTGTTGAGCAGCCAGATTTCCACTAGGTTGCTCAAAATAAGAAGATACATTTTTCAACTCTGCTCCTGAACTTTCCATTAGTCTATCTAAAGTGATGAAAGTCGCCTCCTCTGAGAAGATAGTGATGGTCATTGGGACTGCAGTCGGGTGCTGGCCATGGAGCTGTGATCTTTCATACCAGCCAAGCATCTGTCCTTGTCCCAGATTTCCTCATCTGCAGGATATTCAACCCTGAAGAGTCAACAGTGAGTTCCTGTATTAAAAAACAACCTGTGCCCAGAGAAGTGGGGGAATAATAAGGCTCCTGGACTGTACAGTCCCCCCATTATAGTCCTCTGTCTCAAGAGAATTATATTTCTCAAGTACAATTTGCTGTCCGGTGTTTGTGTCTAATTTCTACGTGAGTAGATGGAGTCTGGTGCGGGACGATGAGGGATCTCTGCTAGGTAAAGACAAGCAATGAAGCCACCATTTCCTACAAGGGAAAAGAAGAGGTTGGTTGTAAGGTGCACCTTCCCAAATTACAAGGGAAGACTTTGAAGTACAAAAATAGTTGCTGTATTATACACATATTGTAGGATGTTTACCATGGAGACTAATGCCTAAACAATGAATTTCCAAGCCACTCCAAATGTGATCCAGCTTTATTCTAAACAGTCATGAAAAAAAATCCTGATTACAACAAATGAAACTCTTTGCTATTTGTTTTCTTTTCACAGTTGGAGATTCTGTACACACAGAGAAGTTGCTTGGGGTCTGAAAGTGTTTATTCTGCCAAAAATAAATGTTCTAAAAATGATCACTTAGCATTCTCTGCATCTCTGCATATTTATTTACCATGAAGAATCTGCTTACAGAGCTTATATTGTATTTTTTTTACATTTCAACTTTAGTGAAAAAAAAAACAAGCATGCTTCTTTACCAACACCCATTTCTACTCAATGTCATAAAACTGTTTTATAACTATTTTTGTGCGGGCTGTGGTCAATCTCCAGACAAGTTTATTTAGCAACCAAAGGTGACACTAAGAGCCAGATTTTCAAAGCAGCCTTCTAAATACAGCATGATGTTTGGAATGGCTTCTGTTTGTACATGCGAAAGCTTGTAAACTTGCAGGTTTTCATGAATACAAATGGTTTTGTATCCAGTATTAGTAAATTTAGAAATAATAATATCAGACTGTTGAACAAAATTGACATTACAAGAGCAGTGCGTGTATCAGAACAGCCTTTTTCCAGGAACTGCAGGAGGAGGAGATTGCTGGGGGAGACTTCAAATTCTGGATGTTCTCAGCCCCACCCATGATTTCTCCTCCTCTACAAATGCTGTTTTATTTGTAGATTTGCATATTACAGAGAATCTTTGCTGTTGTATTTGCATGTTTTCAGAATTAATGAATTGAGCTTCCTGTGAAGTTTTATCACCACCTTAAAGAAAGGGAAACTGGGAAAGGCAAGTGACTTACCTGAGATCACATAAGATGTCTGGGGAGCTTTGGAAGATGCACAGCTCTTCTTCCTTGGGAGATGCCAGCTTTTTGCCTGTGACCATCTTAGCTCCCTCTGGCTGTGCCATCTTTGGGAGAGTGCAGCAGGCTATTGGCTCTGGGTTTAATGATGGTCTCTTGGGAAATTTCTGCAATTCTTCCACTCCGTCTCTCCATATGTTAAAAGTTTGTCCGTCTATTCCCTTTCAGACCTGTAGAAACCACTTAATGAATTGCTAATGTGCAGTGGGAGGAAAAAGCCTGTAGAAGCCTTGCAAGTACAAGATCACAAAGTACTTAGAAAAGCAGAAGCACGGTCTCCCCTTCGGCAAGGGACTTGGAAACCTGGCTATCTGCCTAAGGCTTATTTGGTATTGGAAATCCTTTCCCATCTAACTCAGCTGAGCAGGAGGAGCAGAGGACAGGAGCTTCCTAACTGAGGGCAGAGGAGCACCTTGCTGGTACTACGCTCTGGAAGCGAGAGATGCGAGCAGCCCGGCCGCTTCCTTCTGCCATGCAGGCAGATTATGCTGTCTCAGAGTGGCCTAGCCTTGTGCACACCTGCCACAGCCAGCATCTGCACTCAGTTGACTAGTTTGCATGCTGGAGTGCCCACTCAGTCAGTGGGAGATGGTTTTGCCTTGAAGTGTAATACTCTTGCTTAATCTTTGGAAAGAACTGCTGTGAGTCCTGTGTGGAAGTAGATTATAGACATAGGAATCAGCTCTTACAGGGTTACCCATTACTGTAGGTACCAGCTACTCCTTGCTCTTTCCCTGTGTGCAGGCTCTTACCCCTCTATCTCTGCGGACCAGGCTACCCTGACTTGCAGCACAGGTACTGTGGGGTCACACCATGCCTTTAGCATTTACTTTGGTGCCGGTAACCTGCTCGTGCAGCTGAGGAGCAGTCATGCTGCCCATGTGTGAGATGGGACAGTCCGCCGCAGAGTCCCTTCTGCTGGGTAGCACATGTGCTTCCCCCAGGCAGCGGGCCCTTTCTGCCAATGCCGAGTTCTGCAGAGGCTCATCACTGGAGCCGCTACTGTGGATTTTTCTTAAAGTAATTTTTCAGTTTGTTGGATAACTTTCAATCCACTTTCTGTAAAGAACTCTTCTTTCATCTCTCTCCTGATTGCAGAAGAATATAGATTGCATCCCTGAGTAAGAGAGAATGATGGGGATATTTCTTCTCTTGCCAGCTTGGTGCTAGGCCGTGCATTTCAGAAACCCTCCAAACTACTGCTACGGCCAGGATACATAGAGAAGAACCTGATTTCCCCTCTGTCCAGTCTGTACAGATGCTGCCATTCAGAGGGATGCGAATCAGAGTGCATTGTGCCACTGGCTATACGGCCTGTTGTTAGTGATCATATTTAATTGTGATGCCCTAGGCTGCTCCGGCATTACCTTGTGTTACAGTAGAGGGCACAAGGACAGTGAGAGGCAACAAAGGGGACAGATGGGGAAGGAATATTGCTTTTGCTGTAGGGCTCATATGAGCAGGTTTGCCGAAGGCAGCCTGAGAACTTGGTACCAGTGGCTGAGAAGAGCAGGTTATCTGAAGCAGCATTGCAGAGACTGTGCTGCTTAAAATAGTGCTTAAAACGTGCATGAGAAGTGAGCACTAATGATGTTAGAATAAAAAAATAGATAGCAACACTCCCAGAATCGTACTGTCCTACTGTGACTTGTCTGCCTTGCAGCGGGCCAGAGCCTCTTAACCCCTTTTCAGGTAAAAGCACTACTGGTGTCAGTCACTGATGAGCTGTCGGGGGAGGGGGGATGGAGGCACTGTGGCCCTGAGCAGGCTTTGCACAGGCCTGACTTTGCACAGCCAGGGATGTCCCATGCTTTGCGGTGACAGTACCTGTAGTTACTACTGCCAATGTGTATGCCCAAGTGTGTTGTGGACACAGGTGCTCAGCGGTGTTGCATTTTCCCTTTCTGAGTGCTCCAGCACCTTCATACGCCTTTGAGGACACCATAACTCATGCCACAGTGAGCTTTAAGGACACTTTGACTTTGAATTACTTAGAAAGGGCTTGGCATCTTCCCAGCTGAGCAGGTTCATCTCTATTGGTGTGACTCTCTAACATGAAGGCAAAGGTCTCCCTTTACAAACAGAACACGTGCAGGGCATGCTGGTTAGTGGCAGATAAATACATAATTTTTTTTTTTAGCTTGTCCATCTCAGTAGGTGTATATTATTAAGCCAGTGTCATTCCACCCCCTGTTTGATGTAGAGGACATGATGATCAGCCATAAAGGTGAGGAAAAGCTCTCTGCTTGCAGTGAATAGCAATTTAGCAGCGAAACTCTTTACTGTGCCGTTGTCAGATGTCCCTGTCCCCATGGAAGGACGTAGTGCAGTAAAATGCTTTTGTTATCGTGGTACTGACTGAGTGGAGCATATCTAAATAGAAGTCACTTGTCACTTAACATGACTGACAGTTGCTATGTCATAGCTCGCACAGATACCTGATACTGGGGCATTTAGCAATTCTTCTGACCCAGTTGTTTTCCAGGCTCTCTGGAGGCCACCTGTCCATGTGTTACATGCTGCTTGGCATGAACTGTGACTCCGTTGAGGGTGCCCTCGTCTGTTGTCACTGTAACTTGTCTTCTGACAGCTTGTGTTTGAATCTGGTGACTTGGTGGAAATGGTCTCATATGCAACAGCCATTTCACCTCCTAAAGCAGGTTGGTTTGTTGCAGTTTGGATGCCATTACATTTCCATGACCTCAGGAGATGGCTCTGCATTCACACTGTCAGGCTGGGAATAGTTGGCATTGGGCAAAAATTGCTATTGTGTCAAGGATTTGGCCTGGCTCCCTACATGATGGGAAATCGGCGCAGAGCCCAGGCAGCATAAGGCTGTTGGTTTCTTGCTGATTTTTACCTGCCAAATCTGGAGCAGAATAAGCAGTTATGGGTGATGTCATTCTTTTTTAGGTTCTTATTTATTTTTACAGGCATCTCACTAGCTAGATTAGTGAGATCTAAACTCATCCTACATAACTCTACGCAAATACCTAACATGACTATTTTAACATTTCAGGTTCAGAGAGTAAAGTACATCCTGACCTGCTTGCCTTATAAAATGCCTGTGGTCTAATTGAAGAGCTCATAACTTTTTAAAATAACTAGTTGAGATTTTTCTGTTTCCACTGGAAAGCAGCTTTTCCCAGCTTTTTTCACCATTCAGCTAAAATGAACAACACAAGTGTATCCAAAACTTGGTTTTAATGTGGTCCTGGCACCCCCAAGTACTAAGTTCAGTAATGAAGGCAGGGCAAACTAATCCACATCCCATTTTGTAAAAAACCAAGGATTTCCCAGTGCTGGAAATATAATAAATTGCCCACATATCGATATACTTCTGACCTGACATGCATCCTGTGCAACATCTTGCCATTTCTTAGGATAAGAAATACTCTACGCTCCAGCCACAAAAGTAAAATTCAACACCAGTTGTTCCCTTCCTCAGCCTGCAGCCCTTGCAGTGAAACACAGCTTTCTTCCCTTTGTCCTCAGAAGCAGAGCTCAGCTGTGCCCTCCTCCAGCACAGCTGAATTGTGCTTAAACTCTGACAAGTAAAAAGGCTGGTTATTTTGGCCTGGAAAACTCTGTTTCAAGGCAAGGCTGCCTGAACGGGACTGTTTCCCTGCTGACCCCTTGCCTTCCAACTAAAATAGCAGTGCTTGGCTTGTGTTCTCCTTTGGGTTGCGGTGGCACCGGGGTGGCAGGCAGAGCTGAACGAGATCGATCGGTCTCTTTGGTGCTTGGTTTTGTAGCCCTGGAGCCGAGATCCTGAAAGGAGATCCTTGAAGAGAGACCTCTGAGCTCATGCAGATCAGTTTGCAGGACTGAGCCTCGAGAACCACAGTAATTAGTAACAACTTGGCAAGACCCTCATGAATTTCAATAGGAGTTTTGCGCTAGAGCGGGATGAGAATACAGCATTAAAATAAGGCAGACAGTTCACAGCAGGCTGAGGAGAGAGGCCAAGATCAACAGGATAAAACTCTCCTTTTACAAAAACTGCCCTAAACCTTTTTGTCCACACACAGGGCCTTAATTCAAGGCTCGTTGAAGTCAATGGGGAAAAAAACCTCATTAATTTCAATGGGTTTGAATCAGTTTGAACCCCAGTTCTGGCCAGAGGACAAGTATTTATAAGCTGGCCGTGGACAAATTTAAGCTGGAAACTAGAGGACGGTCTCCAAGTACAGAACAGAGAGGTTCTGGAGCCACCTTCAGCAAAAGGGGAGGTGGCAGAAGTGTCTTAATAATTATTAAGATGGAGCTTGATTGAGCTAAAAAGGAGACTACATAATGCGGTGGGTCTGTGATAGCAGAGAAGAGGTCTCCGGTCCCTTCCCACCCAGCAGCGCCGCACTAGCCAGGCAGCGCGGCACTGGCCTGTCACATTCCTTCTTTTCCTCTAACTGCTGTGCAGAAAACCCTATTTTAGGCAACTGTTATTTCATGCTTCTAGCATAGCTTCATTTCAAGGAGATGATACATGTCCAAATTATTAAGTATTGGGGCATATTTTGTGGCAAATACCACTGACAGGTTTCACACAAGCACCACGCTGTCTGGTATTTCATCTAACATGGCTTGCTTGTTATCGTACTGACGATGTATGATTTCCAGTTATGCTACTCTTTTTGTTACAGAACACATGCTTAAAATATCTTTTTCTTAAGCCCCTTGTGTTTTAGCTGAGCTCTCATCCCCTCCCCAACACATGCTCTTACGAGTTGCTGAAAGCCACAGTGACATGAATTCCTAATGGCTGAACTTCGATGTTTGGTGTTTCTCGGATTCTGTGACTGTGCCTTGTAAACGGCTTTGATGTGGTTGGGCCAGCATCTTCACTGCTTTCCCAGATTGTCATCCTCTTCCTCAAAGTTTCTGCTTCTTTGCTATGACTTCTAAAGTAGGGGTATGTCTAAGTACTACCATGAAGCTGGATGAGGATTCGCTGTGGGCTCTGCAGTGTGCCACGCCACACTGGATTGACAACCCCTCAGCCTCCATCCCTGCAAAGAAGGATGCTCAGTTCTGGCATCTGAAGTGGGCACAGTTTACAGCCAGTGAATTATTTGTAAGCATCTAAAGTACAGAAAATCCATTTCCTAAATGTTAGTGCAGTTAGTAGGAAACACATAATTAGGTATTTTAAGGAGATGTGTATTGTTGGATGTTATCGTGAGGCTGTAATTGTTCTTCGCTCAGTTTCCTGCCACTGTGTAGTGCTGTCGCTGGCTGGCTAGTGTACAAAGTGTAGTATTAGGCCTTTAATTAACATTATATTAAATAAAATATATGTGATTCAAATAGCATCCAGTCCTCTCTACTGAAATTAATCAGACTCTAAATAAATTTAATCCTACTTTATTGGCTATTGAAGTTAGCCCAGTTTAATGGAAGGATGATAAATTGCTTGCTGTAAACATGCTGTAGTACTGAACATAGCTTTGATCCAGTTTTGATTTCTCTTAAAATCCCTTACAGAATTACTTTGTACTGTCAGATATTTAACTTATATTCTTTTATCTGACATCGCAAAATATAACTCGTGAATTTCCAGTATCTCTCTCCTTACAAAAAATAACCCAAATTTAAGACAGTGATAGCTTTTCACAGATAGTTAGTAATATTTTTTGGGGGGGAAAAAATCCCCACAGGTCAAAAAATAAGACTTGTCCTTGGTGGATGTAAATTAGAAAATTATTTCAAAGTTAAAACCAAATTATGTTATTTCTTGCTTGTCTTTTCTTAATCCAGAATGGAGTGTTGCCAGCAGTAACTGTACTTTTTAAACAAGATAGTTAAAACAAAAGTTCTGACACAGAATTTAGCAAAATCAATAACCCTGCTAAAAATGCTGTTAGTTTGTGTGAATAAGATTTTCATGCTAATGATATGGTAAAAAAAATTATCTTGCCTAATTTAATCATCCCTTATGTCAGATTGAGAGCCACGTGATTTAAATTAGACCAGCATAAACCTGGAAGAATCAAAGCCAGGAGAGTTACTCTGAGTTTGCACCGAAGTAGATCAGAGCAGAATCTGGCCCCTTCCCCCCCCCCCAAAAAAAACCAGAACAGAAACAAGAGTGCGCTGAAGCACGTCCATGATACAGATTTGTTTTTCTTAACAACTGTGAAACGAACTGGCTTAGAGCTTGTGCCAAATTTGGCTGAACTCCTGCCAAGTCTAGTGTGCTGATTTGTATGGCAACATTGGCAACTGAAGCGAAGGTTTACGTTGACTGCTATGTTACACATTTATACAAGACCAGGGAAGTGGTTCCAATTACCTCCTGTTCTGCTGTACGACCACAGCTAGTCTGAGGGAACAGTCATCTTTTAATGAACTCGTAATGAAATGCTTGGGCTGAGATTTAAAAGCCATTTACAGGGCATACGGTGTATTATGGCCTTTTATCAACGCTACTGTGAGCACGACATGTCAGAGACCATTTTGGTGGTGGGAATTAAGCTATTTGTTTTATGGATAAGTATAGTCACAGCTATTTCCTGCACATTCCAGGGATGGAGCAGTTGCCTTGCCAGTTCGCTCTTGACATATTTACAGAGGGAGAAGCCACCTTTGGACTAGTTTTTGCAAACATCATGTTCCATTATGAAAACGTTCCCAAGGCTGAGGGTGAAGAGTCTGGCTCAGAATATCTCCAGCCCCAGACAGTGTGGGCCAGTGATCTCAGCCGTGCTGGGGAACGTCTGAAGTAATTCCATTAACTTTTCGGCATGTGTTATGGACAAGCAGTGGAGTAGCTGAGGTTAGAGCCTGACCTTCAGTCTTCAATAGGTCCAAAGTAGACTAAATTGCTGATTTTTTGTTTTCTCTGTTTTCTAAGCAGGAAATAGCCCTACCAAGTCCTTTTATGGACTCTGCTTTCTCAACAGTGAGAGCCTGGAAACTGTAAGGACATCCACTAGTATCCAAATTCCACAATTAATGATGCATTCCCAGAGTGGAGGGGGATTGCAGCAGTTGCCAACAAGAACTGGTGATTCTGCATGTCAAAAGCAGTATTGCAGAGCAGGCAATCTCCAAAGGCAGCTCCAGCACCATTGGGGCCATGAATAATGAACAAAATGGATGCTCAGTTCTGGTATCAGCCAAGCTTTTAAGTCCGTTCTTAAATCCTGGGACTAAAGCTCATGCTCATGTGCTGTACTGAGCAGAGCTGGCCTGCTGAGTTTAGGCTTCATTTAGGTAAAATCGTGCTTAGCGAAAAAAACAAATGAAAACTGGGTAGTGAGTTATGTTTTGATAGGGTCCTGGAAGGTGATGGGAAAATTCCCACTGCCCTTCGGTGAGCCTTAAATAAGGCTATCATTACTGCATGGGCCTGTGTCTGGTAGAATAGATGAGAAGGCAAATAACCTCTCTGGGAAAATAGTTACAAGGGTACCACAGTCCAGGCACTTCAGTGCTTGAATGGAGGTTTTTTTCAGTTTATTACCAAAAGGTGTTTGCATTTGAGCCAAGACGGTGGCTCTGCTAAATGCCACTCTGGAGTACAATTTTTATGACCAAGTTCTACTCTCTTGGAAAAAGGCAATGTAAGAGAGGTGCTAAACTCCTCATGCGGGCCTAAATACAAACCATATTGCTTTACTGAAAAAGGAGATGACTAGTTTTTATTAAACGTAGTCATGAGTAGGCAGTGCAGATGTTACAACAATGCGGCGTTTAGGTTGCATTTTGCAACAGGTAGATTTCCTGGCACTGGAGCTTGACAGCCTGGTTTGCAAAATTACTAAGGTGTATTCTGCTTGCTCTTACATGTCTGCTGCCACTGTTGAAAAATGGTAAGTATCACCACAGCAGCAGCTGGCCCATTGTCTTTGTTTTCTGTATGTGCATCATCAGGTATAAGTGCCTGTTCTCTAGTGGCAAGCCCTAATGATAAACCTTGTTAGTAGCAAATAAGATACAGTAAAATGGTGGAACTCTCTAATAACAGAAAGTATGGCTGAAAGAGCCTGGTGGGTCACCTAGTCTGTGTGTCTGCCCCGTGTGCTGGGCACAGTGCTGCCTGCAGCAGGCTGGGCTGGCAGGAAGGACTGCTGCTGAACTCGAGAGTTTGCTGCCGAATGACCAGCAGCAGAATGCACCAGCTGGAGGGTTATTTTTTGTGTTTGACGGATAGGTGATGTCTGTAGTCTTCAGTTAACCCTGTTTGTGTTAAGCTTTGCTAAAACACATCTGCTACTGAAATCATTGGACGTTTCCCACTGGCGTTGTGACAAGCAAAATGGGTCTGCAGTGAGGTTATCCTGGAAAAGGAAGGGTTTTGAAACAGACCTCTGCCAAAGCCTGTGGAAATCATGAGACTTTGTTGTGGTCTGGATGAAGCCTTCTCACAGGATAGCACTGGCAAGTATGTCCTCGGTGTGCGAGTGCTAGGTGCCTTCTGCGGGCTTTGTTGTCTTCCATCAGTTGTGATCAGGGGTGGGATTCTGGACCATCTTTTATCCTCACTGGAAACGCACAAACAATACGGGTACTGCTCAGAGGCAGAGGAGCTGCTTGCTGGGGCCTCACACTGGGACAGAGCCTGCCTGGCTCCCCCGGAGGAGGACTGGGCAGCAGCGCTGGTGAACACAGCCCAACCTGCCCTGCCAAACGGCGTCTTGCCTGCAGCCCTCAGTCACTCCTTTGAAGCAAAAAAGAAATGGGACATTGCCAGCCATGGGAATGGCTTGCTGTGTAGGTGGACAGAATCAGTTTCCTTCTAACATGGAGTACCAGGCGGGAGCATTGCGTTCCTGCGGGTCGAAGATACAGGAACAAATGGACTTTATGTTTTAAGGTTTGAATGTGTCAGCCCACTAAGAGGAGATTTTTAGTAATAGACATCTGGATCCCAATGGGTGTGTGCTGTCACCTGATGGAGCAAAATATTTGAAATGCAGCAAAGTACATAATCATTGGATAGGAAACATGGGAGCAGATTCATGGCATCTTGTAATTTCAATAAATGGCAATCTGTGTATCATTATCACGTAAGAGTAGTGCACAGGGATTCCTCAGAGATCTGAGCCTCTTGTTGCTACAGCTTACAGATGACTTCTTGAACACTGCAGTATCATCTTGCTGGCTTCTTGAAGTTGATAAGTGTTGATTGTATTTCATTGCGTGTGTGTTAAATATATAAAAAGCAGCAAGGCTGGAGATGTGACTCAGGTCATGAGTCAAAGAAACAGTAGGATTTTTAATTAAGTCTGCTCATTTTCTTTAAGGCTGACAATACATCTGAGAATTTGACATTTATTTATGAACACGTTCCAGATTTGCACACTGCATATCAAAACGCAGGACAAGCCTAGGGAAGGGTGGGGTGGTGAGTTTAAATACTGTATCTGACTTGCCCTCCTGCCTGCAAGTGAAATTCTTTCCATCTGAGTCCTTGTGAGGTGGTGCTGGGTGAAATGGAGCCCTTGGCAGAAGATTGTCTTGTCCCTACTCCTGCCCCTGAGTCAACCGAGAAGGTTCACTTTGTTTTCATCCACTTCTGCCTCCCCTCTGGCACCCCGTCTGCCTCCAAGGGTGGTGCCTCCCATCTCCAGTTCTCACTGGGGTGTGGAACTTGTCATCTTGCCTGCCTGCTTTTTCTTTCCACTTGCGCTGTTGGAATGGGCCCCTGGGATTAAACAGGACTGCTCTCCTTCCCATGTGGCCGTCTTTGCTGCCTAGACCCACAGTGTGTCCTGACACAACTCCTTTACTTCCCAAATGTATCTGTGTGATGTTCTTGGGGAACAGAAGGGTGGGGAGGCAGTCCCTGCTCACAGCCTCCCGGGGCTCCTGCTCCCCAGGCTCAGTGTACTGCATCATGTAGGTAGAACAGTTGCATCTCAGGGCAAAGCATCTAACTAAGGTCTTGCTGATGCATAATCAGAAAGCAGGAATGACTCTCTTCTCCTCAGGGCTTCGCTAACTCCACGAGCTAACAGGAGTGGCAAGCAGTAAACGCATCTACATGGTTACTGAAGTGAGAGGCTTTGGGTCTGAATTCACATGGTGATCAACTCCAGTGAGTAAGTAGGCAGTGTTTAAAGATGGCAATCACTTTGATGGGCCTTATCTGCTCTTTGAAGCCAAGGAGCCCCTCCCTGCCTGTACAGGTGATAAGCTCCATCAGATTCTGCGTATCTTCTCTGCAAAAATAAGGGGCTGAGTTGACTCAGCTGGGACTGGAGCCTTTGAGTGTGGGTGTGTTGTGTTTTTCGTGCACACATGCCAAGTGGCTAATGTTGGCATGGAGCGGTAGGGCTGGCATCCACGTGAGGGGTTGCCCAGCACAGAGAGGCTGGGCCTTACTGATTTAAATGCCAGAAGAGGCAGCACCCCTGCCTCCTGGCTGCTCCTACCCCTCCCTGGCAGTGCAAAAACTGGTGCCAGGTTCTCAGTGATCTCTATTCAGACCCAAAGGTGGTCAGTAACTCAGGAGGATGTCACGATGGCTTCAGGTATCATGCATGGCTTTCAGGAGCTCACCGCTGTTGTAGGGCTTTGCCCTTGAACTGTGGGGTTGCCAGAACTGGCTCGGGGTAACTCAGCATTGAGCCATTGCTCGTGGGGTTCCTGTGGGTGATACGTGGGGAAGAGATACAGAGCTGGGCTGCAGTTAGGCAGCCAGAAACATCAGGAGCAATAAAGCAGAGCAAAATTATTTACAAAGCAACTGAATTTTTTTCCTCCCTCCCCCTCACATTTTTTAACAAGCTTATTTTACCACTAAGAATTTCATCCTAAAGAAAACTGGCAAATGTCTGAGAGGCAGACGTACACCTCCACCGCATTGTTTAATAACAATGTACTAGAAGTCCTAATAGCAGTAGATAGCTTTTTGTGACCTGAAGAATGTACATTCCACCTTGAGGCAAAAAAAAGAAGAGAGAGAGAGGAAAAAGAAGGGTTTATGTTCCTAAATACTGATTTGAAGCCAAAGGATTTCATGTCAAAAGTCTCTCAGATCCCTACAGTAATTGCATGCAACACATAGAAGATCTGAGCACAAATAGCTCCAAGTGTTGAAATTCAACCCATTTAGGGTCAAGAAGCCAGTGGGGAAATGCTGTCTTTGTCAAAAGACAGTTAAAGCTAGTTTAGAGCAGATAGAAAAAATGACTTGAAGCTATAAAGCAAAGTTGTCAGAAGTGCGTTTCACTTACCAGGCTAAAATGCAATTAGGGCCTGATTCAGCTCTTATAAAAAATGCTGGAGGCGCTTCCATCGATTTCTGTGGGTGCTGAGTCACTAGCGGCTGCTGAGTCACTGGCACTGAGTGCCAGTCAGGACTGTCAGAGCCCTAGTTTGAAGGCAGCTCTGATTCAGCTGGGAATATAAGCTTATTTTTATGTACAATATAATACTGGTTTGTATCATTACCTTGCCTGCAGCGGCACTGTGCATAACAGAATCGATTGCCTGACAACTGATGAATTGAATGTTTCTTAAAAATACCTTCTGAAATGACAACTGCTTTTTGTCCCTAAAATATGTAGGAATTTTACAATGTTTCCTCCTTGGCTTCCTCTCCCACCTTCTGTGGCAAAAATGGGAAAAGAAAGTAAATGAAAAAAAGGAGCCTCTTAAGAACTAGAAGTGAACTTATTGCCAGTTGCTTTTTAACAGCGTATAATCAGGAAAGTTCAGGAACCTGAAAATGGTCATCTTTTACACATAAAAATAAAAAGAAAAGAATTGTGCATAGGAAAGACATTCCAACCAGTCCC
Source organism: Sagittarius serpentarius (assembly GCA_034782735.1). Classification (NCBI taxonomy): domain Eukaryota; kingdom Metazoa; phylum Chordata; class Aves; order Accipitriformes; family Sagittariidae; genus Sagittarius; species Sagittarius serpentarius. The sequence continues at coordinate 33,709,045 of JAVKLA010000002.1, read as the reverse complement.
TAGAGAATACAAGGAAATTGTGAGGGCAGTCTAGAGAGGAGGAAAAGATGATTTTGGTTCACTACATGGAGGCTTATTTGATGTGAAACTTCTCAAGAGGCCAGGGGCAGCCAAGGAGATGACCTTACATTCAGCAGAGCAGGAGCACACTAAACTGGGATGTGAATCTCTCCTCTGTGCTGGCGCGATTCAAACCAACAGCAGGATGTGCTAAGTGCTTGTTTTGGAGTAGCTAGATGCCCTGGAAGGGCTGTTTGCGAGTCCATCAACAGCAGTCGCTGCCTCTGGAGAGGCTAATGCAGATGGCATCAGAATAACCAGGGGCCTGAAATGCCCCTGTATGTTACATGCAGTGGCCATTCCCATGTGGGCAAAGGGGTATGAAACCTTAAGAAATCAGACTCATTTTGGCCAGGGTTAGGTGATAGCATGGGGTGAACAGCAGTGCAGAGCGATGTCTCAAGTGTTGTTTGTTTTAACAAATTAAACCTCCTGACTCTTCCGTAAGTCAGGGTTTTGTCGTGTTTCCTCCTTATCCCTGTCAAAGCCTTCGGGGTATCTTTCAGCTGGTTGCTGGCTGAGGTACCATGAGGAGGGTGAAGGTGGGTTCCCAGAGGTGCAGGGTGCTGGGAGAGCTCTCACAGCCTCCTTCCATCTTCCCCCGAGCTGCGCTGCCTCCCCTGCGGCTGTTCTCTGAAGCTCTGGGGGAGCTAGTGAGGCTTCCCTGACCACCCTTACCTCCTGTGCGAACAGCGCAGGGTACAAGCTGGTGATTTGTCCCTGCCAAGCTCGGATGGTGGCTAAAGCATGCGGCCTCTGCGCCAGCCAGGTGCTGGAGGCAGACAGAACATATTTCTCTTCCCTGCCTCTCCGTAAATGCATGAAGTTCACAGCACTACTAAGGCCTTTCCTTTACCTGTTGAGCTTCACCAGGCAGGGGCCAGAGATCTCGTGGTGGGGCGGGTTAGGGACAGGCTCACAGTCACTTTCAGTCTCTGGTCGGAAGCTCCTAACCGCAGGGCTGCTCCGGAGGACCAGCCTCTGCATGGTTGGTCATAGAGGAAGTGCCAAGCAAAACAAATAGTAGTTGAGGTTAAAAAGCTCAAAGTGTCTTAGCATCACAAAAACCAATCTCTGCAATCTGCTTCTGCCGTTCCAAAATCAGGACAGAAAGCAGCAAGTATCAGGAGGTCCTAGAGATAAGTAGGACCCAGCTGACGCAATGCCACGTCTGGTGGAGGAGCTGATACCCAAGCACCAGCACCAAGGGGACTCGCTTTCCTTTCCCTTGCATTTGTGCTGTTCCAGACAAAGTTACTCAACAGCCTACTGACAATTAAAGAATTTTAATAGTAAAACCAACGGACCAGGACCCAGAGTAGCCTGTGACACCCTAATGTTGTATGTTGATACTACATGGATGGTAGCGCACACACTGTGAGTCACGCAGTCTTGGGCCCCTACAGCAGACATGAGAAGAATCTCTGCTCAGAGGCCTCGCTGCCTACAGTAAGAGATGGTGTGACGCACGCAGGCAGGAGGAAGCGGAAAGTAGCGCTGGCAATCGCAAGATTAAGCAATTACTTGGGCTGACAATAAGCTCAGTTTGAATTGCAAAAATGTGTCTGATCTTCACTTAGAAGGGCATGAACTACACATGGCAGGGCTGGCCGGCAAGGGGCTGGCTCCCAGGCGGCAGACAGTAGGCTGGGGCCAAGCTGCAAATTCTGTCTCATTTGAAGAGATAAAAGGGAGCAGAAAAACATGTTTAGTCTCTGCTCTGGAACTTATGGGTACTTGACAGTATTTTTAGATGCTGTGTTACTTGTAGGTGTAAATGACAGGTTTTACGTGAAATGCATGAAGTTTGGGGCCTTTTCCAAATGATGACATTAGTCCAGGTGCAAACTGTCAGTGCCATGCACAGCTGGGAATGTGGAGCAGTTGGTAATAGCAGATTTTGATCTATAATGCCTCAATTTGTCTGTTTCCACCTGTAGCACTTCTGCAGCTCATCCCTGGCATGCCCCAGGTTTTGGTATTCACAAGTACTTACACTGCTCTCACCTGGAAATGGCACCTTAACATCTGATGTGTTTTATCTGCATTCAGCTGATGCCTATCTTGTAATAAAATTTCCCATGGCTTATCAGCACTTGACAATTAGATGCTTAACATCCCACTTAATGCAAAACATATTACATCCTGGGAATTAACAAAACAATAAAATGCCTTAAGGGATAATGGAAGATTTTATATAGACGTGTATATATTTATCTATATATATATTTATACATACATACACACACACGCATACATAGTTGTGAAATCTGGAGATGCTGATCAGCTTTCACTGCTTGATTGGTTTTCATGGCTCCTTCCTTTACCTGATCTGTATTTGTGCGACATTTTTTGGTAGAAATTGCGTTGCCTGCTGGAAGTGCTGGATGTTGACCTTCTCGAGGTGTGATGAGAGGCCGGGGGGTGGCGGGGGGGTCCCCAGCCCGGGGGCTGAGCTCTCCCCGCCGTGCCCAGCCAGTAACTTTGCTCCCTCTTGTGGCAAACCGGAGCCCCAGTTTGGTCTGTTCCCGAGCACGGGTGGCTTATCCCACCAGGCAAGTGTCCCTGGAAGTGGTCAGTGAGGGAGGACGCAGGGGAGGGCTGGCCGCAGGGCTGTGCAGCGGCATGACCAGTCCCACTCACTTTTGGGAATCCCTCCCCAGGTCAGGGGTGTGGGTCTGGTCCCGCGCGATGACCCTGGGCCAGCTGCAGCAGTGTCTCTGCCCTTTAAGTTTATATATAGCTGGTTGTCTCGAGCTTTTTCACAGAGTGTGATCATTTTAACCCCAGTTCTTGCACGTTGCTGAGGCTGGAGCTGTCAGGGATAGCTGTGTTGCTGGAGAAAGTCGGGGAGTCATCTTCTTCCCACTGCCAGGATCCCCACGGAGCAGAGCATTTTGCCTGCATTTTCCAGTCCTGCCGTCAGCACTCTTGTCACTTGGACTTCCAAAGGAGGCATGCGGTCCAGCTTTGTGGGCTTGCAGGACCTGACCCCTGGGACTTATAAAATTAGAGGAGGGGATGAAAGGACTAAAGGGTCATAGCAGTTAGTGAAGATTTAAAAAATAAAAAAAATTACTCAGAAATAAGTTTTTAAAAGTATCAAGACAGAAGAAGTCATTCAGTTCATTGGTACAGTGCCTGCGTGTGGAAGGCTGAGCTGCCCAGCAGCCGCCAGCCAGAGTGAGAGCTGGGGGCCTGCTCAGTGCCTTCATCTGCTTGTGGATGCCTTGTACACCCTCACAGGGAATGGGGCCAAATGCTGGGCTCAGCAATTCAAGTGCGATCTCTGCGACTCCATGTCTCTGGGTGACCTGTGTGGGCCCATCCTGGCCTGCCTGCACCCTGCATGGTGCTGTGCCCACCCCAGTACACAAGGGCTGGAGCAGAGGCTTACGCTTCCCGTGAGGAATGCTTGCGATGCCCTGTCTGTGCGTTGTTTGGTAAATGCTGATCTTTTGGCTGCCTGCCCTCAAAGAAGAAGAAATTTCTGTTGCAGTTTGGTCATCCTTCCAATAACTGACCAAATGCAATAGTTCAGATCCTAACACACACAGTGTTTATTCATTTAACTGGTGATTTGTGTTACAGTGGTGCTCTACAGAGCCCAGTGGCAACAGCAGGCCCGTGATACGGTGCACCACACACACAGAGGAAAAGTCATTCGTGCCCTAAAGCATGTAAATAAATGCCAGGCATAGCACTGTTACCTTTCTTCTGAAATATGAGAATATCTCTGTCTGATAGAGCTTTACAAAGGTCAATACCATTAACCCCATTTTACAGAGGGGAAAACTGAGGAATCGAGCTTTTATCCATGATCATTAAGCAGGCCAGGAATAAAAACCAGGTCCTGTGAGTCCCGGCCCTGCTCATCAGGTCCCAGTGCCACATCTCAGATCAGTAACTTGTCCTGTCCTCTGTCTTCCACCACAGATGAACCTCTGTCAAGTCACTGAGTCTTCACCAATGTTACCAAGACTGCTGCAGGGTGCAGGCTGGGCGATGGCTTGGGAGGAGGTGAGGAGCCCAGACCCACGTCCGGTCTTACCTCTGCGAGCCACGAGCACTGCTGGCACAAGGCAGCCTCCCACATGTTCAATGCTGCTGGAGAAAGCTCAAGTCCTGGTGTGCTCCAGCTTCGTGCTGTGTTTCATCTGTAGTTTTTAAAGCAGTAAGTGACTCTTAAAGCCATACAAATGCCTGGCATTTGGCTATGCCTGTGTTTTCCTGTGGCCAGGCTGACCTTTATGAACACTAGAGTCACAACTATGACAGGCAGCTCACTTGAGCTCTCCCTTCCGGGAGCTGGGGAGGTTTTGTAATTGCTGGAAGAGCCAAAAAGTCTTTCTTCAGACCCTGATTTTCCCTTAGCAACCAACTTTCCTCCTTGATTTCTCTTCTCTTCACCTTTCCCTTCCATGTAACACACAGCTTATAGTTGTTCTTGAAACAATCCTTTTATTGATGTGGATGCAATCAGCAAAAATGCCGAGCAGTTGCAGAGTTCAGCCCACCTCTACGAAATCACGCATAAATGTGCTTAACTTCACTAAAGCTGTTCTTGTGCTCAGTCTTAAGCATGTGCTTAAGTCTTTCACAAGTCCTTGGCCCTCTCACAGCCACAACTGGGTCACGCTGATTACCCGAGTAATGGCAGGATGAGGAAGAGGGTCTTGTTGGGATATCTGTGAAAGCATTTTTCTGAGCCTATGGTCAGTGGTCTGCTCTGATGGCAGATGAGTGCAATTTGTGGTTGTCCAGTGAAGGAACAGAGCATGAAATCCCCTATTAAAGGCCTCTTAGATATGTCTGCAAAATGCTGAGTAGTAAGTAAAGTGCCCGTGGCATGGCTGCTGTGTGTTGTGCTGTTCTCATCACTCGCAGTTACTTGTCTGTTTCTCGTTGGCTGTTTTCTCTAACTTTTTCTGAGCATTACCAAGTTTCCATCTTGCTAAAATGTTAAAACAAACAAACAAACAAACCCCCCCAAACCAAAGCTAATGTCATAAAGTCACAAGATAGGTTTTAAAATTCGAGTCTTTAATTGGGATTTTCTGTCTCTGCTTCGGGGTGTGCTCGAGATGCTTGCACTTTGCCTTGAAACCATGAGCACTAGACATCATGTTCTTTTGCAATAGATACAGGGTGCTCACCCAATGGCTTGACTTGAGGGATGAAAATAGAATTAAGTACTCTATTAGTTCTATGTAGTAAAGTCCTACAGAAACTATAGTTAAGATCTGATTTGCTAAATGACTGAGAAGCACATACATACTGCAAGACATGTTTTAAAACTGTGAATTGACACACACTTCAGTTGCGTGTTCTTTGTGTCATGGCTGTTCTTTGCCGTGTCCTGTACAGCACCTAGCACTCTGTGGTGTGGTTCTCAGCACCTGCTGAAGGCAAATAATGATAATTAGTCCTAATAGCTGCTTTGTTTCATACCTCTTCTAGCTAGCCAAGACATCACAAGGAGATGTCACCAAAGCAAATAATTACTATAATGCCAAATGGCTTAGCATGATTTCAATACATAGCATGAGGGTTTGCCTTTATGATCCATGACAGAAGTGCTGGGGTTCTGTAGCTTTGCCTGCTCAATATTATATATTTCCGTTCCCAGCTTACAACCTGTGCTGGTTCTGAGTCTTGCTTGTGCTAAGGGCTCTGACATACAGGCAAGATACCGCAGTGTAACAGGCTCCTGCACGTCAGTTGCCTTGTTCGTGCTCTTACCCCAGTAAAGGCAATGCAGCTATCCCCTTTTTTGTGGAAGGGGAAAACTATTCTGGCTTACTTTGTATTTGCCAAGGGTCGACAGAAAGCACAAAGATAGTTTTTACAGAATAGCTGATACCTGTTAACTTATTATTCTTGTTCCTAAAGTTACTTTATATGTTGAGGTCATGCTCATCATTTAAGATATGAACCTGGTACCAAGCAGGCAAACACTTTAATGCATCTCCTTCATTACCTTCAAACCATAAGGAACTGTCTCCATTGGATGAGTGTAATAGATGTGCCTGGGGCTGTTCAAGCTAGGGCAAGATATCACAGGCAGAAAAGAATCAACGTAGGAATATTAACAATACATTATTTTGCTGGTGCAGTTTTCCCATATGATTACAAGTGATGAGTGCTCCGTGGGAGTGAGGAAAAAAAAGATCAGGCCCATACTGATAGGCCGTACTCAGTTGTTCACAGTCATATGCCATTCTTTACTGTTAATTCATTTGTTTGCTCTTATGCCGCTGTATTCTGTCCTCAAGGCTAACTACATATCATATATATTTAAAAGAACAGTAGCGTATAACTGGTAAAGATCTTAGGGTTTCTTTCCCAAAACATTATGATATTCCTGCTGAGAATATGAAGATAAAGGCTTTAATCCTTGGGAACAAAAGGGTGTGAGTAATTCCATCTCATTGCATGACCTGGAATCTCCACCCATATAAATACATCAAAGAGTAGCTATGATTTCACTCTTTGACACCCATGGTTTGAGGTTCTCACCCTGGGAAGCAAACAGCTCCTGTGGTTGGGCTGGACAGTGCCCATGAGGCTGGGTAACATGGATGTTTTCAGCGTTCTTTGATCTTCCTACTGGACCAAAATTATTCACATCTCCCCAGTGTTGCTGAAAACTTATCCAAGGACTCAAGGCGATTATTTTCAAATGTATGTGTATTTTGGGCCAAGTCCATGAATCCTGACTCATGACTGACTCAGCCCTTACTTAAGCAAAACTCTACTTGATTTCATTACAAATGGAGGCAGGACTTTGTGATTTAGCCCCCTGCCAATGGGAGCTGGCTGCAAGAGCTCAGCACCGGCTCTCGGAGCCAATGGCCTACAGCTCCCAGCAGACTGCTGTGCACTGAAGCCCTCTGCACCTCTCTGAATCTTGCATGACAGTGATGCTCTCTACTAGGCAAAAAGACCCATCCTGCTTGACTGCACTGCTCAAGCTACCATGTAGGTGATGGAGAACCACACTTGCCCAGTGCTTTGTTGACTAATAGAGCTAATCCTACCAACCGGCTGTAGGAAATTCTGTGACCCATGCTAATCAGGAGATCAGACTAGATGGTTGTGATAACCTGACCATCTGGCCAAAAACTGTTGCACTGTATATTGGCTGTAAGTCATCAGAGTATTTTAATTTTGTTACAAATTAATTTCAAACATGGTCAGCTCACCATTAGATGTTAGAGGCTAGGATAGTTCAGATAAGGAAAGAAACCAGATCATATGAGTACTGGGAAGAGTAGTATAAAATACCCAGGCAGGTCTGTATGACAGAAGCCTAGCTGGTGTTAATAAACTCTGCTGGATCTGAGCTACTCTCTGTGCCATGTTTCCCAGCACTCCTGGCTCCGGGCGAGGGTAGTGCCGTGGTGCAGCGCTGGACCTGACCTGGCTCACTGCACTCATGACGGCAGGAGTCAGCTCAGGTCTCACCAGCCTTATTAGCTCTGGCTCAGCGCCGGCAATTCCTATTCAGGCTGGCTCCACGCAACGTGCCTGGATGTCTGTGCCGTGCATATCCCGGCATGGGAGTGGTGTCCCGGTGTCAGGAATGTGGGACGGAGACGCTCCGGCTGAGAGCAGCACGGTCACATTCACACAAAGGAAGAGGCTCTGCTGAAGCAAGCTGTCCTGCCTGGATGCAGCCCAAATGTCTCTGTCCTGGCAAGGCTAATCCAGAAGCCACCCAAGGGAGACTGAGAGTGAGAAAATAGTAATAAACTGTCTTGAAGTGTCCCTGCTGTCCAGCACTCCCAGGAGAGCCTATTAAAAACCAACCATTTTCTGCTTGGGAAGTGTGACTGCCAATATGTGGATAAAGCAACCAAAAAACTTGAATGGAAATGTTATTTATTTACGTGTCATTTAAGATAATGCCACTGTGTTTTGCATGGCTGCACCTTGACAAATGGCCTGATTGGTTTTATTCCGAACTACAGCTAGAAATAACAGAGCTGCTGTGCGTATTTGTATCGTTTGTGTTACTTAGATTTTTGGCCTCATCAGAAGAGGAAGCATTTGCAGGATTGGGCTCAGCGTATTGGCCTGTGAGATGTTGCTGCACCCTTTGCTGCCCTTAACCATTTCTTTCATCAAAGTAAACAGGTTTGATCTCCAGTTTAAGTAACTTACGGTTCTGTCTTTTGTAATGCTGCATTAACAGGCTTTGAAGAGATAGATTTTCTGCCAACATAAACACTTTCTTGAATGTAACAGAAATGAGTCCTTGCTTGCATTAGTTTGCTGTGAACATTATGAAGGCTATAAAATAATCATAAGTAGATGTCCTCACCTGAATCTCCTTAGATTACTCCAAGGCTTCCACAATAATGACTAAATGACAGTCTCCTCTCAGCAGGCAGGTTTTTCTCTTTTTTTCCTTTTTTTTTCTTTTTTCTCTGTCTTTTTTGAAAAGAGGAGGACTGGAAGCTGCCTGGCCCAGTGATGTTCCCTGTTCCTCCGTCTCCCCATCCCAGCCCAGACTTCCTGGGAGGACACATGAAGAGTGACTGTGCACACCTCTGTGTTCTGCACAGCACTTCACCTGTGTAATATTGGGAAAGCAGTTTTGCGTCTCTTAGATATCCTTGAGGAGTCAGTGAACTGCACAAAGGGCTTTAGTCCTTTGTCCTTGGCCATCTCTGACTGAAGTCACAACTCTCACTTTTACTGCCACAGCACCTGTTTCGCTGTATAGACTTCAGATCTAAAACACACCGTAGTAAAAAATGATTGACTCTACAGGTGTTAGGTCAGCCCTTTATTTTCTTCTAGGCCATCTAAGGCCCAGGCAGCAAATATATTCAAATATAGACAACTATATGAAGAAATGGTGTAAGTATCTTGTCCTCAGCACATTCACATCAAATACGGTTTGTAGTTGTGAAAAGATACAGAAATTAGTAGAGTCACCAAGATCTAAGTCAAGACTAGGGAAAGCTGGTGAGTGAGGAAATTCTTCAATGTTAGCTCTTTTGTTTTCACATTCTTATGACTTGAATTCAAATCTGCCCCACACTGAAGAGCCTGGAAACAAGATCTTCAGGTCTTTCCTAGTTGTAATGAGAAACACACCCAGACAGAGTACATGAGGAGAATTAAAGGACGGATATTTGCAAAACCTCTTAAAACAGCAATCTTCTTAATTTTCCTTTAGAATTCAAAGGAGCTGTCAGCCAAAAATATGTAAGGACTGAAGCAGCTAAGCCCCAGCAGAGTGCATGGCTGGCTTGGTTTGCTCAGGCTTATCTGAATTTTGTCCTGTAAAAGTGTGAATTATTGACTCTCCCCTTTTCTCTGTTTTACAGTCCTCAGGTACCTGGAGGGCATCCCAGAAAAACAGGAGGTTGAGCCAGCCCTCTCAAACGCTGGTGTTTTCTAAGTGCTTTCTGAATCTGACTGGCTAAGCCCAAGTTTGAATATTTAAAGGTCTTCAAAATTCCCATGTAACATCCCCTACCCCAAAAGAAAAACCAGCTAAGCAGCAGCGCTCCCCTGTAAACCTAGACCGTGGCCGGGGAGCAGCAGCCATCGTCTCGGCGGTGCTGGGAGCCAGAAGCTGCTGCAAAGACACACTATTATTCCAGCCTAGTGGTTTCCAGAAGCTGGACTTTTATTGCTGAGGGTGAAATTCATACTGTGCGCAGAGAGAACCAACAAGGCTGACAGTGTAGTGGGACTGAATAATGCAGAGGCCTTTGCTAGTCTTGTTGCATAGGAATGATTCCCACGTCCTTCAGGCAAAGCAGAGTGAATCAGTTTTGAAAAGCCTCTGCAGCAGTACTGCAGCAAATTAGAAAAAATATTGCAAAGTATAAAAGACTTTTGGCCAGTTGCTTTTTTTGGTTGGTCACCTGGCTATTTCCATGCCTGAAATTGTGTATTTGTTCTTGCAGCTGTCAGAGTTAACATGCAGCACTTTCTGGGGGGAGTACCCTGGGCTTTTGCCTGCTTCGACCTTCTGCCCCGGCAGCCGCCTCCCTTCCCATGAGCTGCAGCATCTCCACTCGCTCCGGCAGGATCTGGCCAGGCTGTGCTGTGCCCGCCAGTCCTCCCTTCTTCCCATCCAGGGCCCTGCGGTCTGCCACAAAGCTGAGTTTTGCAGCATGCTGGACTTGCTGTGCTTTTCACAGGGTCCTTTGCTCTGCAGCTCTGCACCATTTGCTTCTTTGTGCAGGAGAGGGTTTAACACTCTCCCTTGTAAAACTTTGAATTAAAAAGCAGTGTCTTAGAAGGCTTAGATGGGATTAAGAAGCACAAACCTCTTACACACAGATCTAATACTAAGTAAGCTTTTCTAAATTACCAATATGTGATGTATTAAGATGAGAGCTCTCAAATCACTCTCCATCTCAGCTCGGCTGTTTCAAGGGATATAATGGAAGTTGAGTTTATTGACTTCCACTTAGGGCTTGGGTGTTTAACGCCTTTTTGGTCTTCCGATGTTCCAGCCATAATTTCTAAAAACGTTTGCCACCTTCCCAGGCCAAAACCAGAACTGGTGTGGACAGGTGTAGTTTCAGTTCCTTCAGCAGACCTGTGCCAAACTATAGCAATTGCACATCTGGAGGCAGCCTTTGTTGGCAGGTAAAAGCAGAGAACCTTGGCTAATTCTAGCCCTGTCACTGACCTACTATGGGACTTTATCTGCAGCTCTGCTATCCCCTCAACCCTATCTACATATTTAGAAGACAAAACCTCTGGATAAGGATTCCTTTATTATTCTTTTATGCAGAAGTTCATCTAAGGGGTTACAGGCGTGCACCACTTAAATAATTGACCCATAATATCACTTGCATTGCACAATTCAATGTGTGAAAAGCTTTCCTGTCCCATGCAGAGGCAACCTGGAGATGAGGGAAAAGTGCTCTGTCTTCTGTTTCCTTGACTGCCTTGCCCTCCCCTACATACTCCCATTTGGAAGACATTTATTAGGTGGGGAAAAGTCCAGTAAAATACAGATCTTGGGTATCTGGAGCTGCATTGCTCTGCGAAGCAGCACCTTCTTTTCCCGAACACACAGGGCTCTCATTACATCTTTAAAGAATCACATCAAAGAAAAGGAGCTGACACAATGAATTTTGATCTGGAAAATGAAATCTGACATAACCAGTAGTTACATTTTTCTTATTCCCTGGTAGTTTGCCTAAAGGCAGCTTTTAAATAATTCCTGCTTTTCACCTCCTGAGAAATAATCTATTTGCTTCTGAATTAATTAGGCAGCATCATAAAAAACCTCTAGAGACTTTGAAAGCTGCTGATCTAACTTTTTAAAATATATAGTGGGCCTGATCCTTAGGCTAGCCAGTGGGAATTCTGCTCTTAACTTTGATGGGAACAGGAGCAGGCATTTTATGTGTGATGCTACTGAACAAATAGGGTTCCCAGTAAATAGTAATAGATGTTGCTTTTTCTGCCTACTTTACTGGTATCTGTTTCTATAATATCTTGAGTCTCTCAGTATTGAAAGAGTACATCCTTTCTTATTTCATCTTCCTTTGGACAGTCAGTGTTAGTATTTGCATTGTTTGCTGCCTTGATGAGCAGATGTGTGCAGGATAGTTTAGTGCTCTCTCTCCACTTGTAATGTCCAGTGCGTGGCTGATATGCAGGAGCTGGGCGGTTGTGCAAGGCCAGGGAAATCAGTGGAGCTCTTATGGCCATAACAGATCATTCCAAGTTTGGCTTTGAGATGCCAGCTAACTCTTTAACTTAAATCAGCATCAACCTAGTAAAGTAATTTTTTAACAATAACTTAGTTTTCTGTTAATCTGAAAGATGAAAATAATCAAATTAATTTTGGTCTCATTGATATGAATTTTTTTTTGACTGAAAAAAAACCCAAATGGACTTTCATTGACCAAACTGAAAATGTCTGTACCAGTCTGTTTACAGGGTGATGTAAAATCTTTTATTTGGCAAGGTAGAAGAAATGGACAGAAGAAACATAAGTTTCCAGGCTCCTACGTTTTTCATGAAGTTAGGCTTTATGGCCTGGATGGTGTCTCTCTGTTCTATGTTTCTTTGTTCTTACATTCCTGACTTTGCCTGTTGCCAGTGGCAATATCACCAATACAAGTCAGGACAAGGATTAGATCAAAAGATGCATGAGGAACCAAAGATGGCTCTGAGTGAGATTTGGAGCTCAGATTAGAAGATCTAAACACCTGTATGTCTTTCAGGTGTAGGTTTGTGTACTGCTGGCATTATGCTGAGGGGTTTGCTCACATAGCTCAAGGAGTATTTGTGGTCAGCATGACATCTGGTAAACTTGTCTCATGAAACCGTACTGCTCTTCTGAGTGACACAGGCTAGAAATGCATGAATTTGCAGTATGGACCAGAGAAGAAAGACTTGTTTCAGGGATCACCATTTCAAACCTCATTGTTCTGCAGGATTTTCTGCTAGCTTTTAGAAATGTCAAAATAATGTCCTTAATAACATTTCTGTTGTTTAAAACTTGAAACCAAATTCTTTCCTAAACAGCTACGCTGGACCCATTCCTCTCCTCTTTCTCTTACCTGACTTCTGAGTGCAGCTATGGCTTTCACTGTCCCTTCCCCAGGTCAGCACCCAGGCTTGGCTTCACCCAGCTGCTGGGCTACTGTGACAGTACTGCTTTGGGAAATAAAACAAGGGAAGAATTTGTCACAAGAAAGCCCAGATTGTGAGCGAGAGCATGGAGGTGGATCCAACTTTATAATAATCAGTCTGATTATCCCCAGGTCTCCCTTGCAAAGTAGGAGATTTGGTGCATTCTCTGTAAAGGTGTTGGCCGTTTGGAAGGTTCCTGGAGAGTCCAGCAGTTTGGGAGGTGTGGGCTCAGGAGCCAACTCCAAAACCAAGTCAACTCATCTCCAGCAAGATCAATATGGAAAGGAATGAACAGCCCTAGGCCCAGAGAGCTGTTATCTGGCATGTTCCTTTTTCAGCTGATGTCAGAGATTTTACTTGGTGGTTTGTTGTTTGTTTTTTTTTTTTCCCAGATCTGTTCATATACATTTTATACACTGGAGCTCTGCAGTGCACAAATAACTTTTTCTAAGATGGAGAGGTCAGTTACTTGTGTTCCTCGCATCAGCTTGGTCTTCCATGTCAGTCTGCCCTGGGAGGTTTTAAAAGTCAGTGATTTCTCCCTGCTCTGTATCAAGCCTGAATTTCTAGTCAGGAAAAAACATTGTTGTGGGCAAAGTCCAAAGACTTACAGCTTTATTTACAGTTTAGTTACCACCTACAGCAACATAGCTCATCACTAGCAGTGCCTTGGGCATGTTTCCACTTTATAACTTAGTGAGGCTGTTTGCAGTGTTGTCAACAGAAGAAATAAAGGACCAGTGTGGAACTATGTCCCACTAAAACCAATGGCAAAACTCCCACGGACTTCAGTGGACCAGCATTTCACTTAGTACTATACGTGAGGAGCACGTATTTTATTGTCACCTCGATGTCTGCTTGTTTAGCTGCTTTTCTCAAAGAATATTCACTCCGTGGGCAGCCTCATGGGCCCTGGCAGTCCCTGAGGTACCTTTTCTGTGCTGATAAATTGCAGGTTGTTTTTTCTGTCACTTGCTTTTCTCTCTTCAGAACACTGCTTTTTCTTTCTGACTCTTGGAAATTATTTTGCTTCCTTTTCTATAGTAGCTCTAGATCTAAATTCATGTAACATCGAGAAGAGGAAGCAGAAAGGATGTTTATGGACTTTCCCATGGCTACAAAAAAGGATCAGGAGTTGAATTCATGGGTTGGGTCAGTGGGCCAGCACTCATGTTGGGCTAGCATGTTGGTGAGAATTCCCTAGATTAACAAATCATCCGGTTCATAGAAGAAATGAATGCATCCTTCTGTTCCCTCCCCCTAGCCTTCTTTGCTCTCCACCCAGTTAAGTTGTGAAATGCTGGGCAGATTGTATGTACCCACCAAGCCTACTATGTAAAGATACACATATATGCATGCATAAACACCCTGCACAAGCATGCACTTCACATGGTATACAGGTTTGGTAATATTATTTCCAGCAATTAATCTCCCTGTTTCTGAGTTTGTATGGATTCCTGTCTAATCTCCAGAAAGATAGTTTCTTTCTATATCCTGAGTGCCAGTGATATGCAAAGGCCAAACTGCATTGCGCAGTGCCCTTTGGGAAGAGACTCCTGCTTAAAAGCCTTCCAGATCGTGGCTGTCACAGAGGACTATATTTGGACGGATGGGAAAGCAACACGAGAGGCACATGGAGCAAAAACTGTGAGCATCAGCAGTTTACTACAAGTAAACAGTTTCACTTTAGCTGTTGTGTTCATCAGTCTTGTAAAGAGAATCTGACTACAGTAAGCTGTAGGCCTAAACCTATAGTCTTCCTTTGCAGTTTGAGTTATAAACTGCCAACACTCATGTCAACCATTCTGTTTCATCCCTCTGCAATCCACCATTGCAATATTTAATTCCACCATTGTAATGTTTAACTTGCTCCTGCAGAGAGTCCTTTGCTTTGCTGGAAGCAAAAAATCACCAACCTCTCTTCTTACTCTTGCAAGGATTTACAAAAGAAGGACTTAGTTAACTGTCTGGGATCAGATGGCACTCCAAATCTCTCCAAAACTGTCCTCTGCATTTTGGAGAATAGGATATTACTGTCCATTTTTTTATCCTGGTCGTCAAGAGGCAGAGAGTGCTGGCAGCTGTCTCTGCTGTCCTGTTTAGAAGAGAGCTATGTGATCTGGAAACTGATGGTGCAGTCTTGTCTGATAGCATCTGCTTTCCCTGAATAATTGTGGACATTCCCACCTCTCCACTCATCCCTCCAAGCACCTTGGAGTCATAAATTGCAATGCTAGAGCAAATGGAGTCATGCTTAGGGAATGATCTCCCCGTTCAAGGTGAATCCTGATACCTGACGTATGAGAAGACCAGGCACATGCTAAAAATTCCTTGCTAATTTGGGTTGCTAGTTCATCAAAAACATCCTCCCAAACATGCACAGGATGTATTAAGTTATGGTATAGTAAGCGATCAGCTTGTCATACTGACATTTCTGCTCCTTGCCAGAAAGTCCTGGGCTTCATTATCTCTCTCAAGAAATCAGATCTGTTAGTGTCACCCTGCAATAAATGCGTGTAACTGGAAACCTCTCCCCAGGCATACAAACATACGAGGACAACTGAGCATTGCTGTTCTCTGAAGACTGATATATAAATATATACTGGACTGACTAACAACATCTCTTTTCTGTTACAGGCCCAATGAAGTCTTAGCCTCCAGATCTTTATTTTGCTGTTTGAGCCTTGGTCCTGTAGCACTTTGGCATAGGCATATAGCAGTTATGAGGTGGGGCTTAGCTCTTGGGGCTATCAAATGAGGGGATTTAATTGCATGTAAATTACTTTATGGTGTTACCTTGCCACGTACTGTTCTACTTAGAAAAGCTCAGAAATGCTTCCCGTCCTGCTGCAGCAGGGGAGGTTGGCAGGGGTGGCCCCAGTGGTGTCATGACACAGCCTCCATGCGTGCTGTCACCTTGGTGACTTACCGATCAGAAAGAAGGAGTACCTATAAATGAAAATTCCTCTGTGTGGTGATCCTGTCAGTAATGTAGTAGCTGGACAGAAAATCTGGAATCTCCAATCCGTTGTCCCTGTACATGTTCTCTGACCTCTTCTGTTAATCGATCTCTGCCTCAGTTTCCGTATCTGAGAGTTGAGGGCACTTCCCTCTCTTTTGGGATCTGTAAAGAAAAGCTCTAGGTTAAGTATCATTTTGCTTCTTCTCAAAATTAAAAAAAAAGTCATTATCATGTCTGAGAAGACAACTCAACAGAAAGCCTGTTCTCCTTTAGAAAGAGCTGAAATGAAACATTTTACCTTTTATTCTACTTTTTAAAAACACTGTCCTTTTTACCAACTATTATCAAGGTGGTGATTGAATGGTTTTAATTAATGAAAATCTAGTTTTCAATAAACAAAAGATTTCCATTATATGTGAAATAAAAATTGTCCTTTTGTAATAAGGAGATGTTGAGACAGCTGTTTAAAAAAGTTGTGGCAGAAGCACAGAGGACTACCTTTCGCCCTGTCAGTGTAGTATTTGAACCAAGAGAGGAAAACTGAGTATAGGCTGGCGCAGGCCCAGCAATTACAAAAGTACCAGTTTTCCACCGATTATTATTATTATTAAGCATCACCGAAACCAGTAGATGCAGGTGATGGTAAAACCCTTCATCTCCTCAAGTTCTTGAGGGCTGAGAGGGCCTTTTGTCTGCGTTTGTGGAGCCCAGAGCAGCACAGTAGCTCTGAGTCCATCACTGTGGCTTCTTGGTGAGGTGTCAATAGAAATGAAGAGCAATGTTATGCCATGCAGTGTATGGCTGGAATCCATTTTGGTAGGGCTAGAAAGGACCATCCAGGCTGATCTCCGGCTCATACTATCATGGGCCAATGATTTCTTGCAGATGATGAAACTGGTAGTAATGACTCTCATAGAGTAATAATTTTCCGTGTTAGCTTTCAAATGCAATGCAGCAGGTAATAGTTTACCAGGCAGTCCTTGACTTCCTTATGAGGCTAATTTTTGGGATACTTTCTCAATTTCAGCATTTCCTATTGGTATTCTTAAGGAAAATCAGTATAAATAGTCTATTGAGTTTTGCAGAGATCATGCCAGTCTGTATTCTGTTTTGTCTGGTTTCATACCAAGGCATTAGCCCACATGATTGTCTCTTATTTGCAATCTTGGCTCATTAAGGTGATAATTTGATAGAGCAGGTTGTTGTCTTTACCTTGGGGGACCTTTTCTGAGTTAATGTATTGATACTGTGGGCAGACCTGTCAATATGCTCCTCTTTGTACTCAGCAAGTGCTGTGGCACTTCCCGCACTGTGATTTATGGGCCCCCGCCCCGCGCAGCCTGCCAGCCCCAGCACAGTCCATGTGCTTGGCAGAGGCATCCAGGGTGTGTCTTGGGAAAAACCTGGGGACGGGGCATGGGGAAAAGACTGGGGGAGGTTTCTGAGGAGACCCTCTGTGGCTGTGTCTCTCCCTGACTCCTCTTAGGCACTGATAGGACCTCAGGGAGGAGTTTATTCAGCTCCTTAGAGGGAAAGCCCATTTCTTCAGATGCTGCAATGGTTTGATGAGGCCACAGAGGTCCATGAGGATGTTCCAGATAAGTTTCCCTCAGGGAGAAGTCAAGACAACACACAGAGAGTGGAGAGGGGTTATTTCATCCCAGCAGCAGGGTAGGGGCTTGGCTGGCACCAACCTGCTGCTTTGAGGCTCAGTTTGTCACTCAGGTGCCTTGAAGGGACCCAAGGGGTGGAAACAGCTTCATCCCAGCTGCCCTGCACAGGGCTTGTGTCCCCTGCAGGGACAAGGCAGGTGTCAGAGACATCCCAGAGTGCGCAGATGGCGATGGTAAAGCTGGGTCCTGTGCACATGGTGGTGATGCAAAGTGAGGCTCTTTCAGGAGCACCTGCAGAGCAGGTATCTGCAGGGAAGCTCCTGTCCCATCATGTTCTCTTGCCTGTTAGAGAAACCTGCATATAATCCTGCTCAGCACCAAGAACCATCATTTGCACACAGGGCTGGCTTGGAGATTAATTAGTGGCATACAGTGTCTGTTATATATTACCGATAAAAGTATTTTTGGAGACAGTGTGCTGATAAAGAGCTATTTCTGGGGAGAGGAGCAGACATTTGACGTTATTGCAGTGTACCAGAGAAGGTGTGGAGCCTGGCCACCTGTGGGAAAAGGCAGAAATACACCAACGCAGTCTCTTCCCTTTCCTCGTACAGAAACTTGGTGCCAAAACATTGCCTGTTCCTCCCTGATGATAAAAGGACAAATTAAATAATTAATAATAATCTGAGTTTCAATGTGACTACTAAATAATTTTCAGTTAGACATTATGTAAATTTGAAGTAATTTTTTTACTGATCATGCATAATAAAATAACTACGGTGATAAATTTTTCACCCTCAGAGTTTAATTAAGATCATTCAGGAGGTTTAGGCTGATACACCATGCTATAAATCACAGTCCAAGCCACTGAAAAATAACTTTCAGATTAGATAACGATATTTTGGGTATGAAAATCTTGCTGACAGATAGTCACCCAAGTTGTCCTAATCAGGAGGGCCATTTGGTCTTCTGAGCGCTGAAATGATATACACTGCTATGCAATTCAGTGTGTGCTTTTCTGGGTTTAATTTTAGGGATGGACTCAGTCCCTCGTCTATATTCCTGCATAACTCATTGTAGAATAAATAGAGCTGTTCTGTGTTTTAAAGCCAATGCAACTAAACTGTCCAAAGGGGTAAAGTGGATAGTATCAAGTCACATTTTATTCCAGAATAAATGTGTCCAGGTGTGGCATTTTGCAGGAACAGCCATTGTGCTTTGAATGTATGGCCTTCATTTCAATCACTTCTCAGGCTTAGACAAGCCTGTGTTTCCCAGTCTCAGAAGAAGCACTGCAAGATACGTAGGGGAATGTTGATTATGGTTATTATAATTGCAGCCTGTGCAGAGACATCAGAGCTCCTCCAAACTGTCCCGAGTCCAACACCAAGGAGCTGCTTTCTAGTACATATGCAGTTTTCGTAGTATGGAGCAAAATGAACAGCGTGCTGATATCCTGGGAAAAAATTACTGGGAAAATGTGTCCTATGTGGCAGCTCCTGGGATGCGTAGTTTTCTTTCTGGTTTCTCTGGGTGTCTTCCACGTGACTGGGCTGTGCGCACCTACGGCTTTGCCCCACAAGTTAGTGCAAGTCTGCAGGATATGTCAGTACACAGGATGGACCCTGACTCATGGGGAAAGCATGTATGGAAAACGTTGCCATACTCCTACATATACTTGTTTTGCTTTTCTGTGCGATTTTTTTCCCCCATTTTAAATAAATCAGGACTTTAGCAATAAAAGCTAATGCTGAAAGGAAGTGGTGCAGATGAGCCCTGTAGAATTTCACGCTGTATTTATGAACAGAAACTCTTTTCAGGAAAGTCAACTGGTTTTGAAAAAAATAAGGTGGAGGGTAGTTCCTCTGATGCCCAGAAGGTAAAGCATAAAATGGCCATCTTGCTAAATCTTCACTGCTATACTTGTTATTCCAGAGTTATGAAATAACAAGGAGATACTACTCTGGAGTACCTATTCCTAAATCCTGCCATTTTATTCCAGAACAAACAGTATCTTTGTTCTAATTCAGTTGTATTCTGAGGAGCAATTCAATAATAACTATTGTGCTTTAAACTCACACCCTCTATTACTCCTAATTAACTGTGAAGGATAGGCAAATTCTAACTTTCCTTTTAGTTTCATTGCTGTAAA
Source organism: Sagittarius serpentarius (assembly GCA_034782735.1). Classification (NCBI taxonomy): domain Eukaryota; kingdom Metazoa; phylum Chordata; class Aves; order Accipitriformes; family Sagittariidae; genus Sagittarius; species Sagittarius serpentarius. The sequence goes on along the minus strand of JAVKLA010000002.1, from coordinate 33,689,631 downwards.
TCCAGAATAACCCTCTTGAAATAAGCCAGTGGTTTTCAGTCATGCCTATGAAATGTGTCAAGAATAGGCAAATTCTAACTTTCCTTTTAGTTTCATTGCTGTAAATCCAGAATAACCCTGTTGAAATAAGCCAGTAGTTTTCAGTCATACCTATGAAATGTGTCATTTCAAAGGAATGACTTTGGATTTTACCACACAAATCTGGCCCACGGTGTGTGAAAAGAGACAGTCTGGTCTGCGTTAATCACACCAAACCACTCCCTCGAGTGAAGCGTCTTCAGCAGCACCCCAGTAATGCAACAGGCAGCAATTCTCACTGAGGCGTCAGGAAGAACAGAACATCAAGGGAATAATTAACATCTAATTTAGCAGTTAGACCAGGATCTAGGTGGGTTCCTGCATCAAGTAATTGCTTCCAGAGGCGGGCAAGATTGGGGCTGCTCCCTCTGCTCTGTTCCACGAGGCCAGGCACCCATCTTCCTCCAGCTTCTCTGCAGCTTGCGGAAAGCAGCTCCACTAATCATGCTTTTGAGGGTTGTATCTGTGAATGTCATAAGAGGCCTGCCTCTTCTTTTGACTTTAAAGGAAATGCAGGGATATAAGCACACCCTTACACTCAAGCATCTTGCTTAAATGTAAGCAGTGTAAATGGCTTTAGGCACATCTTCATTTTCCTTGAAGCTGAGGATCTCAGTATAATCCTCCTTAAAAATCTGTCAGAAGCTTGTGGTCTGTGTTGGAGAAAATGACCAACTTGTAGACAGGTCTCTTCTGGAGAAATGTGATTTGCTCTGCCATATCCTTGGTGACTAATTCCTACATTCTGCAAGTCTGGGTATCAATGCAGTGTATCAATGGAGCACTGGGACCTTCCCTGCCAAGAAGCCATCTTCAGTGCTCCCGTCGCCAGCCATCACCTCGCGGCAACACAAGATCTCATGAGGTGTTCAGGATTTTACATCCCCACCCTGTAGCTCTGCAGACTTAAAGCTGGTTGAGATGGTTGAACCATTGGAAGAATAAATTCTGCATCCTTCTGTTTGGAAAAGGTCTGTGATGAAGCTCCATAATCTTTCTGGCTCCCAAAGGCAGGGACAGGTGGGGCCTCAAGCTCCCTGCTGCGCTCGCGAGTGCCTTTGTAGCCGCCCCCTGTCCTTAGGTCCCCCTTGTGCTTGTCTTCACAACTCAGACCCTGACAGCTTTGGCTTTCCCTGGCATTTGTCTCCTCCCCAAGGACAGTGCATAGCTTCAACACTTCTCTTTTTTTAAATCCTAGATGCAGAATCTGGCTTTGATAATTTATTGCTGTTTGAAACATCTTTTTGATTTCTGCAGGCTCTTGCTGTGCATCCTGTTCCCCCAGCACGGCAGGTGAAGGGCCTCCGCCGGCCAGGAAGATGGAGGCAGCAAGTTCTTGCTGGCTGCACAGCTTCCCCTGCCTGCTTGCAGGCAGCTGCTTCTGAGATTTTAACTTCTGTTGCCGACTTTCCCATCCCTTTGTTCAGCCTTTTAAATTTTCCGTTATTGTTTTAGCCTGTCTGCAAATATATTTGTTTTTCTTCCAGAAAAGCCTTTGCTTGCTCAATTAGCAGTAGGGCTCTGTGTGGAGAGTGCCGTAGCTCTATTTCTACTATGGGTAAGTGCTTCTGGAGCATTTGGCTCCTCCCCAGAGGGGATTTACCCCTGCCATCCTCACACGGGGTATTGCTGGGCATCTTACTGCACGTATTGCTGTGTGGTGCCTTGCAGAAGAGGAGCTTTTGTGACACAGAAGTTTAAATGTGTTGCCGCAAGTCAGGCCAATCCATGCTGTCCCAAGCTACGATTTTAGCTGTAATTTTTGCTCCCTGCCCTATTGGGTCAATACTGTGTTTTCCCCACACATGGGCTCTTTCACCATCCAGATTTTTTTATTTGCTTTTGTCTTACTTAGTGGTTTTGCCGTTTTGTTTAGAGCAGAGGTTATGAGGATACAAGTCAAACCTCTCACATGTTGGGAGAGAAGGGCAAGTGCTGGCTGGTGTAATGCTGGAAATATCTTTGGAGGTTTGTGTCCCACCCACCCCGATCAGCTCTGAGCCCTGGTCTGAGATACCCACCCTCAGCTGGGACCTGGACACGGCCTATGCAGCACAGGAGGAGTTTATAGAAACAAGCCTCGATCTGGAAGGAACCACTCTGCCTGTCCCCAGGGCAAATCCAGAGGCTGTCCCCAGCCTGCTCTTCAGCCACCGCAAGACAGGCTCCCGCAGAGGGCTGCCCTCCTGCCGCCGGGGCACCCGGTGGGAAACCTTGCAGAAGAGGCTGCAAAAGCCTCTGCCATTACATCTGCATTCAGTCTTTGCCCAGACACAGGATGAAGAATTTCTCCTCTCAGGGGGTTTGCGGCACTTTGTGTTGCTATTTTCCCTGTTTTCACAGTCTGTTTTAATTGTGGGTTTGCCCTTACAAGCTGGGGGCTAAAGCCTCGTAGAAAACTGTTTACAGTGCTGCTTACAAAATCTTCATAGAGTTCAGGGGCTATTTCAGCAAGACATTCCTGAACAGTTCTTCCCTTCATATTGGTCCCAAACTATTCCCTTATACACTCTGCATGCTACAGCATGAGAGCTCAGCTAGGCCACAGGACCTGCCACCTTCTCGAGGTCTTTAGCCACCATGTACAAATGAATGTCATGACTTCGTAAGTGCTCCATGAGCACAGGTAAATATTAGGACAGTTTCTGGAGCCTTGCAGCTTGGCTGACCTGCTTTGGCCTGAAAGCTGGGCAGAACTTGCTTCATTTTTTCAGGACAGAGATCATTCTTGCACAGGACACTCACTGTTTGGGGATGTGGCATTAGGATCACATTCATAAGACCCATCTCTCATGAGATCCTGTGATCTGCTCTGAAGACCCTGCCCTGTGTGGGTGGGAAGGCTCGTGAGCTTGCTGCTGGCACAGGGGTGACATTTGCCCTTGCTGGAACTGGGTAGTTGTTGGAACTGGTTATTTGCTTTGTGTGATTGAGCACATCTGTGTGGCACATAACACTGCCTTGCAAAACGACTCTTTTATGTGTCAAACTGACTCACAGTGTGCCCTGATGTAGATGTAAGGGGATATTTAAGGAACAACTGAAATTCACAGAGAATCATGCTACTTTTTTTTTTCTTCTGGAGCAAAAGGCCTTTGTCAGCTGAAGGGAACAGGGCACAGCACCCTGCGGGACCAGTGGGGTCCCTTGTGATGGCTGTGGACATGGGAGCTGTGCTCTTATCTGCTGAAATGCTCCAACCCGCTGCCTCCATCTCGCCAAGGTGAACCAGTCCAGCTCACACTGGTGTAATTTGATGAAGAGGGTGAGGGAACAAGCCTGATTTTCCCTGCTTTGCTGCGCCCTGCTGTGTGATCTCAGGGAGGTCAGTGTGAGCTACACCACAACGGCACTGAGGCCCCGAGTTTGCAGGTGGATGTGCATCCTTCAGACTCCAGTTGATTTGTCAGTAGGAATTGGGCATTAAAAATGGATCCTGCATTTCTTTCCCCATCTGCTTTTTGCTGGTTAGCTTGCTCATAAGGTTTGCCTTTTACCTTATGAACAGCACCCAGCACAAAGTGAGGTCTTTGCAATCCCACTGGGGTCTTTAGGCACTTGCTTAGTGTTAATGCTGGAACTGTGGAACAGAGAAGACCAACCGCCTGGCTGGTTCATGGCCTGCTACGATTACAGAGATGGAGTTACTGGGAGGGTGGGCTTTATCCCATCAACACCTTCTTACCACTGCTGAAGTGATGCTACCCTTACATGTCAACACTGAAAGCATATCTCTGCTGCAAGCAGTCCATCTACTGGCAACGAATGCCGCAGTGAAAGATGCCCTTTAATTAATGTACTTCATAACAAGTCGTCTGAAAATGGATCTGTGCCTGGAGCCAGGTACTCCTGCATGTGCTCTGGGGCTGCTTGTGTGAGGGAGGGCTCCTCATGTACACCATTTGCACAACTGGGTCTTGAGCATTTGACACTGGATGGTAAAAGTGGTTTCCAGATGCCCAATCTTTGACTGCTTATTGGATGCTTTGGTGTAGACACTGCTGCCTCACACACTGAGGCCACTTCTGAGCAGAAATGAGCTGCAGAGTGACATCGGCTGTGCTTCAGTGTGAACTGACACACTCTTGCGTGAGGCACCTGGCTGGGTACATGTATGATAGGCATGTGCTGGTGTGTGGTAGCTGTGATGGATATGCCAGGCTACGTAAAGGTTGCACCCCTGGCTGCATCCCTGTGCACAGCAGTAAAACCAACAACAGCAGCAAACTTAAACGAAAAGGATAGAGAGGCCTGAAATGAGTTCAAAGTTGGCCCTTTTGTATGAATTAGAATAAATATACAGTCCTGCCTTCCCTTATCCCTCCAGAAAGCCTTCCCGTGATCCCAGCATTGAAGGGTTCAAGGACTACAAGTGTGAGTCTCCCCATCCCTTTCCTTTGCATTGGCCCTGGCAATGACAAGAGGATGAGATGGTCCAGAGTGCATTTCATATCCCTGGTTAATCATGAAAGACAGAAGGGAAAAATGATCATGTGCTCAAATTTTGGTGTTAAAATGAATTAACAAGCGTCTCAGAAAACTGAAAACAGCCTTGCCTGGAGTGGTGAGCAATGTGCCCTGCTCTGCACGGGATTTAGTGTTTCTCTTAGAGCCCGTGAAAACTGGCTCCACACACCTCAGGCAGAGCCAAGGCGAGGTACTTGGCAGCCAGGTTTGTTAGCGCGTTGCCTTTGAGTCCTGCCTGAGGTTGGACTGAAGAAGACAGATGATCCATCATTTAATGCTTGTTTGTCTGGCCCTGTTGACTACAATGAAATGCTTTTGTTTTACCAGGGAAGCCCGAGCCTTTCATACGCTGTCCTGTGAACTTTAAGGATTTGGGTGCAGATGGTGGATGGGAGTTCAGCCCAGTCCTTCGCAAGCTGCCATCCCTGAGGAGCCATTGCAGTGCTGCTGCAGAGGGTACGTTGCCTCTTTCTACCCTTTAAAAACACAATATCTAAGAAGCCTCCTGTAGAAGTGTGGTAACTTCATGTGACTTTTGTATACAAAACCACAACAGCACAAAATCCCCTTGCGGCAGCTCCAATCCTTCGGTGAGTCCCAGCCATGCAGCGTGGCCTAGTCGAGCACTCACTGACATCAGGTCCTTTCCTTTCCTTTAAGCAAGTGCATGGATGTCTTTGTCCATGAGAGCTGAACCAGCACATGGATCCGCATAGTGAGACTTATCATTGGGCACTAGAAGCACCACAAGAGCAGTGAGAACAGCAACTTTCAGCGTAAGAGCTATGCAGAAAAACTGGGAGGAAGCAGTGCCTGTTTTGCATTGATCAATAATGCCTTTTCTTCGGTGTTTCCTGGAAAAGAACAAATCCAAAACTCCGCTGAAGGAAATGGTATTTTAGGTTGAAGCAAACATTTCATATTACCTTGAAATACTCTTTTCAGCCTGAGGATGTGATTTGATTTGGTAGCAAAAAGCCTGTCAAATAGTAAGCCAAAAAGTTGGAATTTTTAAAGGGAAGTAGAGACAAGCAACTGCTGCACGTGTTCAGGGCAGTCTTAGTTCCTGCTTATTTCTCTGACCGTCTCGGCGGTGAGGGTTAATAGGGATGAGGATGTGTCAGCCCTATGCCAGGTAGTGGATTTCAGCCTGCAGAAGCACTGGCTTTTGTGATTTTGCCGCAAATTTTGTTACAGTTGTTTTTCAGAGCTCTCATTCCTCATATCCTGTAATTATGTGAGAGTTTCAGCATTCTTTAAAGCTGAAGGTGACTTGTCAACTTTTGTGATTGTACAGAATAGCTTGAAAACAACAAAAATGTTTTTAAAGGAAAAAGGGCAAATAGAGGAAACCCCAAATTACTTTTCTTTGAAATCTCAAGATTTGTAAGGCAAACTCGTGATTTTGTGGCCTAGGACAGGACTGCTAAGTGCTTGGTGTTGGCAGTGCTGTGTTTATTTTCCGTGCTTGGATTTCTGCATGGCTTTATACACGTTATGAAAAATGCAGTATTTTATGTTATTTTTTAAAAGGAAGCAGATCGCTTTGTTGGATGATCTCCAAACCAGATTGTAACATACAATAAAAATTCTATAGCGCACTGTAACAGACTACAAAAGGCTAAGATGTCACTTTACCAGAACAAAAACTAGGCATATTACGGAGGAAGAGAATTATAAGGTATATCACTTGTATTTATGGCCAGAAGAGAAAGAAAAAATATACACTATGTGTGTATACTGCATATTGAAATTACAGAACAAAATTTAATTAGATCTTTATAAATAAAATCCACGTATGCTGATTTATGATATATTTATTTCTCAGCCTTTGAAATGATAGCTGCCTTCAGTTTGAAAACCAGTCATTTGCAGACATCAGGTCTGTAATTCATGAACTGGCACAACCAGAAGTTTGTGGATTTGAGTCTGGCAAATGCCAGTCCCAGCGTATCTGTTTCAGAGGCACATGCTGGGATTCCCAGTGAAGGAGGCAGGGAAAGCGTGCTGCAAAAGGCATCTATAACAATTTTTTTTTTTTCAAATGTGTAATTATAAAGATTAGGTAGCTTGTTTTGTTCATTAAAAAACAACACTAATGCAATACATAATTATAACCAAAGAGAAAATGTATGATCTTTGTCGGCTCCATCTAAATGTCCCCTGCCCTGGAGGGAATACTTCATGCTATATTTGCAAAAAATATGTGATTAGTACCCAAGTCATGAGTGAGAACTAAAAGCAACTGGAACACAGACCTTTCTCATGTGAGAGAGAAAGAGCTCAGGACTGGATCAAGACCTAATTAAACATGCATATGAAAGGTTAGATTAAGATGCCTTTACTCATACTAACAAGTGTCAGTTTTCCTCAATCGCATTGCTATGCCATGGACTTCCACTTCTGTGCCCCAGTACTCACAGCAAGTTAGACGCCTGGTTTCCTCTCCACCCCTGAGCAGGTTTGGAGGTTGGTGCCTAAATGACTCCTGAGAACAGGAATTCAAGCGTGATTTCTTGATGTGGTTTGAGCCACATTATAGTTTGCTGCTGCTGGAAGAGGGAGATCCTGTTCTTCCGTCTGCCTCCCAGCTTCTGGCCACATATTCCTGCTAGTCAAGCTCTGTCACTCAAACCAGTGGATGGGCCACAGGGTCCCAATGTGAAGTCCTCAGCTTCTGCACGGACACCTTGGCTGCTGGACACAACACAGCACAGTCTTTCCTGAGTACTTCTTCCTTTTTGCACAGTGCCAGAGTTGCCTCCAGCTGCCACAGAGGTCTGCAGGGAATAAATACATAAGGACTTGCCAGGAGTGTTACCTGGAAGGTCTTGATCGAAGCTTGGAGGAAGGTGGTGGCTCAGGGTGAACCTGAGTGTCAGGCTCTCCTTTCACCCCTCTAAAACTGCAGTAACTTCAACAGAACATGTCTGTTCTGGTTGTAGAAATAGGAGCTCAGCTGGAGACAAAACAAGAACTACTAGTTTTTAGCCAGTTCTAACTGAAGGTAAAATTGTATTTTAAACTTCAAAGTAGAATCCATAAAGGACTAAGACACATGGCAGGACTCTCACTGGAGAGTGCGTTCTACTGCTGACCGAAAGGAGCCCACAACAGCCGATTTTGACTTCAAAGAAAGAAGTTCATGATTGTAACTACTTTAGCCTCTGCTACAGCGGATATAAAAGGCTGCGATGGGTCAGTAGTTTAGTTTTACTTCCAATCCTAAAGACAGGTTTATTTCATCTCTTGTGGAGATTGGTTTGTGTCTTTTACTATGGAGCCTTCACGTCATGGGGCCTAGGTTTCCTCTCTGAGTAAATAGGTACAGGTTGAATGAGGCAGCTCTCCCAAAGTGGGACTGTCACTAGATGATGGCTCTGTCTCTGCGATACTGAAAACAGACATCAAGGCACTTTTCACTAACACATTCCATCAATGCTAGAGACTTGTCACACAGGGAGCAAACACCGAGTGAAGCAAAGGAAGCATTTACAATTTGCTGCCATGAAAGGAGACAAGATAAATCAATAGGAACTAAATTAGCACAGCCAGCGGCCCTCACACCTACTTTGGAAACTCTATTAAAATCCATGGCCTAGAATTTGCAGGAGGGATTATATGCGTGAAGGGTGAGTCAAGATTTTAGAGTGAGCTAATGTAAGTGACACCCACTTCTCAAACTGCCTGAAAACACTTACTGCCAGAATGCGCTGCCAAAGACAAGAGTTCTAGTAAGTATTTGCTGGCTGTCATTGGTCTCAGATAAATACGTTGGAGAAGAGTAGTGGAGGAGTCAATCAAAAGATAACACCGAGTAAAGCTCAGTTGCATAACACAGCAAGAAGTCAAATTTAACCAGAACTGAACATATGTCTGAGTACTGGGGGCATAGTTAGATGTGATGGACCAGTCAGAATCCAAAGAGAGACATATTTAAGAACAACACACAAGAACAACATCTGACAAATATCTCCTGTGATTGAGTTGGTTGTGTTATTATGCTGCTCTTGGGTGACCTTTTTGGTTCAGCTGAAATTATATCTGTCCTAGGCATTTGTAGAACTTTGTAATTTATGACAGCATCCCACTGACACACTGAGGTACAAGAAGACTCGCTAAAAGTCAAGTTGAGGTAATTAGTCTTGCAGAAATCTGTTTATTCGCACAGTGAGTGTGGCATTTGCAGGAAGTATCCAGTGTGTGTGTTCTGTGCAGTTGATCTGCACATGCACTGTAATCTCAGACACTGGGATTATTGTAGAAGCACAGAGCAGGCTCAAATCTCCAGGGCCCTATATGTGTTGTAGAGTTGATTCCTGTGTATGTGACAAATCAAGGATTGCCAGAAGTCCAGCAATTGCTACTCCCAACCTGGCTGCTGGATATCTAGGAATCCTAGACAAATGTATAAAGTTGTCTGCTTCTGCCAGGCACAATTTGTACGGTAAAAAAAGAAGTATCTAGAAAAACCTGAACACATGGCAGCTCTGTGCAAAGAAAATACTGGTGTCAGCACACTCAGTCCTGGCTCCCAGACTTTTACTATTTCACAGCACCTTCAGGAGAATTTCCTTTTTTTCTGGTACTGACAATAGCATGCTGGTAAAGCCCTCTGGACTTGCAGGGGAAGAAGAGCTGTATCAGGGCTGGCTGCACAGCAGTAGATTTTTCAGCCCTGCTCCTTTGCAGAGCTTCCCAAGGAAATTGGTATGTGCAAGCTCTGGCTCTATGCTATGAAAAGGGTAGAAACCTCAGAGTCACTTACCCAGCGCCTGCCAGAGGAACTGCAGGGATAAACTAGTCTGGTCCTGCACCAGTTTGGCAGCTTTTTGCAGAAGAACACAGGCTTCATACAAGAGCAGAAGGGCACCACTCAGTAGTTACAAGACAACTTAAAGTTGTCAGAATAGTTACGCAACAGTGGGTTTTGCCAGTCTTGGTTGTATTCTTCGGCTTCATCTACTTTTTCTAAAGTGTATTGAGCCCTTTACCTGGGAGATGCTATAGAAACATAAGGCATTAATAGCATGGAATATACAATAAAAACTAAACAATGTAAAACACATGCAGTATAAGCAGGAAGAGAGTCCTGTGCATGCTCTCTGCAATTGCCTGGGTCTTAAGCATGCATTAAATTGCAGCAACTAAAGGCTATGGAGTACGGATCATAAACTTGGATTCCACTGCAAAACTGTCAGGACAGAGATCTGACCAACGTTATAAAATATGAGAAATGATTTTAGGAGCCTCTACTTTGATGAGAGGGATTTCGGAATTGCTTTTCAAAGGTCGGCTGCACAGCATTTTCAGAATATCAGGCGCCAGGATTGCTCTTCGCTTTTGTAAACCCCCTGATGTTTCTTGTGCATTGGCACTGCACCTCGCTGGGGGAGACTTTGTTTCACAATGGGATATTTGGGCACTGTGGTAATGGGAACTAGGAAAAACTCAGAAGGACTTTCATGCTGAATCACAGCTTATCTTCTGCATAGCAGAAGGGAGGATTCCAGATCTTTTCTTCTGCTTTTTACCTTTAAGAGATTTATGGCAAACATCTTTTAAAAAGATCATAAGGAAAGAAATGTCCATCCTCCCTATCTTTTCTGTCTTTCCTACAACAAACAACTGGGAGATAATTCACTCATAAATGGTCAGGTTAGCTGTGCTGGCTTCAATGTTGTATGCATGCTGGAAATCAATGGCAATGCCACCTAGATACCTGGGCACCACCCTAATGTACCATGTGTCACCCCTATAGACCTTGTTTTTGCAGAGCAAGAACTAAAACCTGAAAGATGGGCTTGTAAAGTTTCTCCAGTGGATTGCTAGTAGGAAAGCTTGTCATTGCCCAGTACTTGTCCATGGGGCAGCTGTTGTAACGAAACTGTTCTGATGTACGAAGTCCCACCGATCCATTTTGGGGGACCTTGGGGCTGAATGGGATGTGAAGATGAGGAGGGCTGCTCAGGCAAAGCCTGTATGGTTGTGCTTAAAAATGATTGTTAGGTAAGTTTAATGTGGAGCAGATTTTCTCTTCTGCCCCATGCAGTTTGGTGAAGCCGGGAGAGCCTGTGGTGCTGGCACTCTGCCTTGGATGAGTGGAAAGGACCTTGGCTCAGGGTCCTGCAGGCCTGGACCTTCTTCCTACTCCAGCACACTTCTACATCACATCTAGTTCAGTGATAGTGCCTGCAAGTCTCTCATGGACCAGAAAGTGCATAAACCAAGAGCAGGTGATTTCCCATCCTAGCAGAAAAATGCATTTGGGGAAAAGAGCTGGAGGGTTTTGAGTGGCCGTACCAGTACCATGGAGCACTGCAGAGGAGTTCCCTGGAGAGAGGTAGGGCAGAAGGTATGGGAATGTCCAGGTGAGATGCTGGCGGATGGCAGCTGTCGTGAGAAGTGCTCAGGTGCCTGGCCCTGAGCCCGGCCTTGGGGAGCACAGGGGCAGGTGTCTGTGGGCTTGAGAGCAGGAGGGTAGCAGGGAGCTCCACTGGCTGTGCCAGCATGGGAAGCTCCACCGTGCTCAGCCTCCGCCTCTCAAGTGCTGAGCATAGCCTAGAGATGGACAAGGACTTGAATGTGTGTTCAAAGAAATGCGTGTGGTGCCCTTGCCAAGGGAAAGGTGGTCTGAGGAACATCAGCCTTGTGCCTTGTTTCATCCAGGACAGAAACCATCAAAAAGGGAGGGGACCTCATTAGAGCTAGAAAACACTTATTTAGGAAATTTTGGATTCCCAGGGATATTTGCGGACTTTTCAAATGGATCCAGCATAGGCTTACAGGAATTCAGACAGAAATGAGCTGAGAAGGAACAGTGAGGCAATCTCACAGAGCTCCCTCCCTGCAGGCTGATCTGCCCATGCGCTTGCAGTGTGTGGAAGCACAAGTGCCGCTCTGTCCTGCCGTGTCTGGGCTGCTGTGCTTCGGGCATGGCACAGGTCCAGCGCTCAGAGCTTCTCCTTGGCATTTGAGCTAGGTCATTTCTGCAGCTCCCCTGCATCCTCAGTTGTTATTAATGGCACACCTGGTGCCAAATAGGATCTTTTCCATTCTTAATCTGTGATTAACAAGGTTGTTAAAGTCATTCTCAGCTCTGCTGAAACCAAACAGAATTTTATATGACATACTGGGCAAAGGCTCTGTTTGAAGTAGTCTTTAATCTTAGTTCTAGGATTAAATCATATGTAAACAGTCACATTTTATCAGCTCAGCTACAAAGTAATTTATTTGTTAGTCTAATTTTAGTAACTTGTAGGTAATTCAATATTATTTGAAAAAGGTTATATAGGAGTGAGCAGATCTAATTTTCCACCAGTAGAGCAAGTAGAGGAGTACCTTGATCCCACAAAAGGCCCTTGCCTGTTACGGATAGCTTCACTGATTTTAGAAAAGCTATTCCAAATGTGTGAAAAAGCAGAGTGACTAGATGTCGGCTTTGCAAGGGCCTGCCATTGTATTTTTTTGGCAGTGGTGTTTGACATTGCAGTACATTTTTTGTAAGTGCTAGCGTTGCATCTATTTTTACTGCATTGTGCAATTAGACTTTTAGGACAGAGCTGTAACTGTTGAACATTTTGCTGGAAGTTACTGTATGCCAATGGAAGAGATAAGCTGTGTCTAGCCTAGCCTTAGAAATAGAGGAGGATCTAAGTGTGGTATCCCAGTCTCTGTGGCAGAGTTTTAGTGCCATTGCTGTCTGTCCGCTCTTTCATGCAGTTAGACTCTATAATCTTTTATCAGCCTTATTTATTTCATGGGCGTTCAAAGGCGGGGAGCGATCCTTGCGAACATAAATGTTAGATTATATTAGCCTTTGCTATAGGACCTGATTTTTCCTATTGGAAAAATTATTCTACACTGGAAATCTGAAAGATGTTCCCATGTGAAATCTGATGTGCAGGATGTGAAACTATTTCCCTTTGCATGAAGGCATTTCAAGATGATTTCTGAGTGAACATGGATACAGTTTTATTGCTGTTTGGCGCTAACAGCTTGTCCTGGTTTCAGCTGGGATAGACATGACACAGCTGAAATAGGTTAGAGGAGAAAAGAGGCTGAAAGTTGATAGGCGGTGATCTTACAGAAAATTGAACTCTGTCCAGGAATATTTTACAAATCGAGATTCTCCTCTCCTTACAGCACCTGGGATTTCCAGGTGATTTTGACAGGAGTAGGGGACTCTCAACAGCCTCCTGTGAAGCGGTATGGCTCTATTTCCTATTCCTGCTTCTAGCTAGACTTTGTAGAGTCTCCTTCCAAATGGCCTGACTGTGCATGCCTTAACTCCTATTTAATAGGCGAGCCTTATTGTGTCATGGGGGAATTTCACCCATAAGTGCCCATCTTTTGTTTTTCTATTGGGAAATTCAGGCTGAATAAATGCCAAAGAAAGCTTAAAATTTTCCCCTGATTTTCTGCCCAGTGTCTTGCATGCTTGAGTACTGGTCGTACCCAGATCAGTATTAACTCACACTGGTAACTGAAATTCCCCCTTAAGGGATCAAAATTGTGCAATCTAAAGTAGGAATGCCTTAATTTGGATAAAATTGATCTAATCCGGGATTCTACAACATTTATAGCAGCTGGCCTGAGTTCTTGGCCATACACATCCCACTCCTTTACAGAGGCAATGTTTACAGAAAACATTTTCCCCCCTTTTTTTGCAGTTCAGCTAGCTAAAGACATTTCCTTATCTGCCTGACTTGTATGTCTATATTTGGGGAGGACTGGAGTTTAAAACACTTTAAAGAATACTCTGAAATCATAACCTGCAGGGCTCTCACTTGGTTCATGTGGTTGGGAAAGGAAAGGCCAATATGAAAAGAATAATGTGACTCAATTGACTGTGAAATTCTTCTAGGAACAGGTGTAATTGTGATCGTAAACATCTGTGAGATATTTTACTACCAGCTTTAATCCCTGCAGAGGGGAATATTTAGGAGTAGGAGAATAAATGTGAAAGTAACTTCAAAGGCTGAGTTAAAAGATCATGAACACGAACCTCAGGTCTGGCCAACGAACAGCTGAGCACAGAGGGGTCTGTGGCTTTCTTTGGTCCATCGTTTTCCTCCAGGTCGGTGCATCTGTTGACTCCAAGAGACCCTAATGGGGATCCTTGGGGTGGGTCACCTCCAGTCCTCTCCAGCATGACCTTGCGTTTTTCCACTAGTCCCATTTCTTTAATGGGGTAACACAAACTGTGTAATGAATTGATCACAAACCTCAGGAGGGGAAAAAATGAGCAAAATTTTGCAGCTGTGGCACTGTTTCTGCTAGAGAAAGTGGCGCTGGGTTGGAGTAGCCCTTTGTAGAGGGAGGCACTGAGAAAATAGGCGAAAAAGGTCATATTTCCTCATGCCTTGTGGAGGGCACAAAGCTTTCCTTTAGTGAACGCACAGGAAATGTAAAAGCAGGCAAGAGTCTGAGAACTGTGTAAGGAAGTTTGATATGGGTTGAAAGTCCTTCCTGTGCTTAGGGCCAGCGTCAGAAGGAAAATGCCATTTACGTTTCACTGGAGCTAACGTTTGCACAGTTCCTTGCAAAGGCCTCTTTGCCGGGTGAATTTTTCCCACTGCCGTTAAGGAAACACAACTCATTGGTGATTTCAAAGGGGAAAATGAGAAGCTATAAAGACAAACATGTAGGAAGTGCTATAGAGTGATAAGGAAGCCAGGATGGTAAATCAAAGCCTAAGGAGGAAGGATATGAAGGGGCACACAAGTATAAATCTTTCTAAACTGATCAAGGAGCTGGTGGGGCCTTTAGAGGGATGTGAATGGAGAGTCAGTCATTGGAGCTGCTGAGAAGCGGAATAAATTCCTTGACTTGATAAGCAAGGGAGAGCAGATAAAGTTCACATACTGTAAGGAGGACAGGGAAACAGAGTGGTTTTCTATGTGGGGAGAGAGAGAAGGCATATTATTTAAAAGTTTTATGTGTGTAACCCAAGCAGACAGTTGGGAAATTAAAACTATTAAAATTGACAAGTCATCAATTTTAGATTAACTACAATCTACAACTCCTGGACTTGGTTTCTGGCCTTGGTGTTTGAGAGGTCCCTGGGAGAGTGGTGGTGTCTGAGGAAGGAGACACAGAAAGCATTGTCTCCTTATTTGACAAAAAAAAAGGAATGTAACAACAATTTAAAAAAAAAGAAATTAGGTAAGTCATAGAGAAAATAAAGTAGATATTACTAAAGGGCAAGCAGCAGGCAATGTTTGAGAGCCATTTGGTAGACAGTGAAGTGGCCCTCAATACCCAGCAGTCTCACGTTTCTGAAGTCTGTACTTTAAATAGGCTGAATGTGCATTAAAAGTGCTCTGTTCTTGTACAGCACCAGCTACCACAAAGGTCTAGTTTTGGAGAGAGCTTTGAGGTGTTGTTGCAGTACAAACTGTATCACAGAGTAATGCAGTGCCTGGGCCTGCACAGGTCACTGAGAGCAGCTTGCACATCAATGTCTTCCCGATTCCCCACTTCCAATGAAAATGGCAAAACATTCCAGTCTTAATGTCATGACTTTTTAAAGTGCCCTGTGAGTTTAAGTGCCAATAACCTACAGTGTTTTACATCCACTCTGTGCTGCTTGTCGCCAGCCGTGGCAGTGGCAGATGACAAGCTTGGTCAGATTGGTGCTTCCAGCTGCCCTGATCTCTTGGGGCTAATGCTCCTGCCACTCTGATATATGGGGTGTAGCCAGGATGCAGCTCTGTGCTCAAATGCCTTTGTGATGGTCAGAACCATTGCACCATGGATTTGATTGAATTACAGGGTCTGAGCCTTCGGACAGACACACTTTCTCCTACATCCAGTGTAAGCAGTGAGATCTCATCCTGTAGATGCTGTGCCAACAGCAGAGGACCTTTGTCAGGTTATTTTAGCTAAGCCAGTGTTTTCTGACCTTATTTTTAATTATGGAGCTCTAAACATTTGACACTGCAGGTCTGAACCCTTTTACAGCAAACCTAAGCCTATTTACTATCTCCTTGCTCACGTGAATTCTTAGGAGCTTTTCACAGACCTTTAGAAAGAGTCTGTGTGCCTGAAGGGACCATGGCTCAAACACCCTGGTTTAATGAAGCTATTGCTGCTCAGAGCCTTTTATTTTCATAAGCTGTGTGAAGATGGAGAGAAGCGAAGAGACGAGGATGCAGTACTACAAGCTCTTCTCACCTTCAAGAAATTAGGAATACTCTTTATTTAGAGGAGAATTTCAATAGAGTTCCCAAGACTCATGTCCCACTAAAGAGCCAAGGCACAAGGCTCCTCTTGTGAGGTGTCAAGTTACCCAGGAGACAGACTGAGCAACTGAGAAATGTTGCAAGTTTTTGGAAAAGAGATTTATATATAAATGTGTTACGGGAAAAAAATACCTCTGCTTATACACATGGTAATTCTTCTGTCTTACTTTGTTTGCTATCTTTCTTTCTTTATTGTTTTCAAAGATTTAAAGGAATTTAATTAAAAAGGCAGTTTAACTACCCTCTTCTTTCCAGATAACAAACACTAAAATAAAATGAAGTGAAATACTGGAGAGCCTGCTTTATACCCCTTTTAAAACTAAATACAAAAGCCAAATGAGATCATAGGGTTTATTGGGCAAGATATTTCCAGAAAAGATGAGGAAGTGCTCCTGCAACTGTACAAGGAAGAGCTGAACCTTCATGTGGAAAGCCACGGTCAGTTCTCATCATCCGTCTTTGGAAAGGATAAATCCAAAGTGGAACTCAGAAGGTGACTGGGACAGTGGGTGACGCTTACATAGGAGTAACCAAGGGAGTGTGGGTCATTCAGCGTAGCAGAGCTGAAGTGAGGGCACTGCTTTCTGTAGATGCAACAGAAGGAAGAATATTATATAAATGAAAGGAAATCTTTGGTTGACAGAATGATTATAAACTATCATGGAATATACTTATGCTGGAAATGAGGAGGGCTCTGGGCCTCAGAGCAACCGAGTTCTGCAAGACCTTGCATCAGGACAGCAGGGCTAGTGTCCCATTGCGTAACCTGTATACAAAAAGGATTGCATGTGAAGCTGTGAAAGTGGAGTCTGGCTGCAGTCATCATGTCCAGTCCCATATGCTCCCAGAATACCATTGATTTCTTCCATTAGTGTAGTATTCCATAGGCAACTGTCTAGCTGTGATCTTCCAGAGAGCCAAAAGTAGGCTTTACTATTTAGGTTTTAGCTCAGCTATAATACATCATTTAGAAAAGATCCTGCTATGTTAAGATGCATTCAGTAACGTGGCAACATCCAGTGTATATATTAGACTGTACCTGCTTTGTCTTTGTTAGCTTCCATGTCAGCAGGTAAGTCATCAGTGTGGCCTGAGACCTGCCGGTGGTGGTGCGCGGTGCTGAGAGTCTGTCTTGGTTTTACATCTTCTGCAAACCTGGTGCTGCTGCATTCCTTACCAGCACCCGGCACGCTGGTATCAATGCATCTCTGCAGGAAGGAGCAGACACTGCTTTGCTCCTGACTGTGTGTATTCATGCTCTCTGCCTTTCTGCCGTTTCTGTGGAAGGTTTCAGCTGCTTGGGCTCCTCTCCTCGAACCATGGCTCCCCCCACCCCTGCACGCCCCTTTCCTTTCGAAAATGCGTTTTGAGGCTTTAGCTGTAGTAATCTGGGTGTGTATAGCTGGGGGTGCAAACACCACGATCCCTAAGGGGGGAACCCTGGCTCTACACCCTGTGACGGAGTTCTGTCTTAAAGCTGGCTTGATGATGGGATCTAGGGGCTGCAGCACAGCATGCTTAATGGCCAGTAATGACAGGTTTATAAAACAACAAGACGTCCATTGCCTCCAATAGAGGTTGTAGCCTGGCTGTTCTCCTGATGGCTGTCGTAGCCATAATCATGTGTCTGCAGCTTTCTCCAGGGTATGCTGCCATGCCTTCCTCTTGCAGCAGTTGCATACCTGACTCTCAGAGTTCTCCCATCGCTGTGGGGGCACGTACAGCAACTCCTGGGCTTGTGGTAGCTGTAGTTCATCCCACTTGGTACCAATAGCTGCAGGGGGAGTCTGGAAATGCAGGAAGGGAAGGGACACGTAGGGCTGCTTTCATCCTGCCATTCGCTCTGCTCCTTGGTACCAAGAGCTGTCAAGTGTGGGGGAGCAGGGCTTTGCTGAGTGCGGGTGCTGCCCGGCATGCAGGGTCTCTCTGCCGGTCCCTCCCTGGGCAGGAGGCAGAGAGCAGAGCCAAGACAGAGCAGCACCTAGGTGTCAGATATCTGTCTTAGCCTCTGACCAGCAAGAAGGTCTCCATCTAAAACAACAAGAGCTCTCTGGACTTCGAACCATGGTGGGTGGATATTTTTAGAAGCCAATCAATCAGTGGTGACTGTTCAAGTTCAGAAAAGTCAAACACAGCCTGCAAAGTTACACAGAAGCACTGTGTGTCGTGGAAAGGTTGGTGAGCCTGCTTTTTTGACACGCTGTGCCAAATCTATGAGCTACCAGAGCTGAGTTCTTTTTAGAGAGATAGCTATAAGAAGCAGAAGTGTAAACAGACTGTGGATTGTGAAACACACACTTTTTAAATTGAAGCAATAAATTACAGTTTGGGCTTCCACAGAAACCTTCTTTCAAAGTGCTAAGTGTTTTCTAAACCTGAATACAGCCCTAGGTTGAGGGTTTTTCATCTTGGCCTTTTTTGCAGGTGAGGAAATTGAGACACAGAAGCGTTTAGGGGCTACCAAGGTACCACAGAGTCTCTGAATAATCCAGCTTGTCTCCAGGGCAGTCCTGTGCTGCAGTAGTGCTGGAAGAAGAAAGCAAACACCTGTGCCCTGGCATTCCCCTTCACAGTCTGATAGCTAAAATAGCAGCAATGGGGTTAGGTCAGCCTTGGGGCTCTGAACGGCAGGGGCAGAAGGGTGGCTTTTTGGTGGTTCTGCTACAAGGTAGCAGCATCTGAAGCCCTTGTAGATCCTCGAAGCACATGAGCTGGAATTTGCTTAACACGGAGCACAGAGAAGAGCTGATTCTTGCAGGAACCTCCAGATGCTATTCTAGCTTGTAGGGACGAAATAATAATAATGGATCATCTCACTCCATGAAAAATGCTGGCACAGCCTGGACTCAGACTGAACCTCTAAAACCAGACACCAACAAGTCAGTAGCCACATTAGAAAATGTTGGTGTTCTGATTTCCAGAACCTCAGTTTATCTAGCTTGAAAATGGGCCTGATATTTTCTGTTGTTAACCATTGAGAAAAGAACCTGTGGCTCCTGCCCTGTCTGCTTCTTTGCTACTTCTTGTCCTTCCCTCCATCGCTGCAAGGCATCTGCTCCAAAGCTCCTCACCAGAGTCTTTGCACAGCTGCATAAAATGTAGTGCACAATCTGATTCTCAAATTGGGCTTAACTTATATGTTCAGTGCCAGCTGGAGGGGTCTGCTGAGTTTTTGCTGATGCATCAGAAATATATTTTTAGGAAGTTTTCTCTATAATTATTACATTATAGCTACTGCTGGATTGCTCAGAGTAGTAAACAATTGCTATACTTGTTAGAGGTCATGAATACAGAAAAACACTCCTCGGTGTGAGGTCTGTTGTTAAATAATAACTTGTCGTTTCATGGTGTAGGGGGAGTGAATGCCCTCGAAGGGACATGCTGACATTGTTCAAGCCAGTGATCCAGTTCCTGTAATTTACACCACTTTCTTAAAGCTGCTTCTCTGAACAGGAGCAATGGTTGCACCAAGGGACAGCTGTCACCCCGCTGCAGCTCCCGTCATCTTGCATCTTGATCCTCACTGTTTTCTCCGTTACACATTTTGCGGTACCACTTAGGTACCCTCATTGCCAGAGATTTAGGCCTCAGAGTGATGGACAGGTGAGTGAGGAAAGCTGTTAACATAACAACTGTGCAGGGTCCAGCTTCAGACGGGAGAAGTAAGTGGCAAGGGAAGGTGATCAGGCACACTGAGATTATTAACAAGTAATTTCATGATCAGTGGGTCTAATGAACAGCGTTCACCCTTGTGGCATCTCTGCTGTCTGACGTGGAGGGAGCACTCACTGCTGCCTTTTCCTCGGGGGATACTAATGGTGTCTGTATCCTTCATCTGTCATCTCCAGTACACCTCTGGGAGCTTCAGAGCTTTGAGAAATCCTCTTCTCCATCTTGTTCAAATTGTCTGACATGTTGAAGAACTACTCTCTCTCTCTCTCACTGTGATCACATATAAAGCTTTGTTTCCTTAGGAAATCCAGGCTTTACAATAATCACCTTGCCATTTGCCCAGATGTAATGTGCAGTTGTGGTTTTCATGGTGCTGAAGAAATGCAAGGATACAGCTGTGGCTCAAATCAGTTAACAAAACATGCAAATTAATGATCCCAGGGTCCCAGGAGTCCTATCTCAAGGCCAAAGCAGAAACCTAGAAATCTGACTGAGCTGCAAAAGCTGGGGTAGGGCAGTGAGCACCAGCCTGGGCAGGTGACAGGTGTGTCATTTCTGACATTCCTCAGTCCCTCTCTGTGGTGGTGGGGGATCTGCCCCTTATTATATGGTCAAAAGAAAATGATGTCTTGGCACAAACATGGCAAGTGTAAGAATTTAGTCTGGAAGGAGCTCAGCAGGGATGTGTAGGAGCTGATTGCAGCATTTCAAAGTCTATCTAGAACCACTAGCTGGAGGGAAAAAGGAGATGACATATTCCACGTTGCTGCATGCATCTCACCCACTCTGGTGGTCTTTGGTAGACACCAGTAAAAGCATGGCCAGGCTGCATGTGGTTGGCCAAAGATAGTCAAAACTGTGCTTTAACTGTTGTCTGACTTACATGGGGAGTCATTCGTAAGGAAGAAGTATCACTTCTCAGCAGACCTGGCAGTGAGGCCCTTCGGCATTGCCTCCCAGAGCTGTGTGATGAGCCCAGATGCTTTAAGACTGCCCAGCTGATGAGTGGGCTGCTAAGGCACATGATTGTTTAGGGTGTGGCTGGTTGCAAGCTGAGGAAAGGCGCTTCTGTGAAATGGGCCTTAAGGTTTGCAAAGGACTTCAGAGAGGACCATCTTTTGCAGAAGAGACCCTTAGCAAGCAGTGGAAGAGCTGAAATATATCTAATGAACCATAGCAGCGTATGTAGCAGAAGGTGTGTTGCTGATTTGAATTAGGATTTGAAGATGACCAATTAAGTTCAACATCTGTGACAATGCAGTCAGTACTTGCAGCCTGGGAGGCTGACACAAGTCCCAGCTGCTGCCACTGGAGTGGCGGAGCCTCCATGGCTGGTGTTTGCTCCCTGTGCATAGCTCAGCATCCTTCTCTGCAGCTGCAGCGATTCATGGGCTTGGCGGCAGACGGCACACAATCCACAAACCTGGAGAGGAAGAACACTTTAGGTGCACAGTGGAGCACAGACTTCTCTTTAATGATTGTTTATGTAGATTGGAGGGAGATACAGCTGATGATGGACACTTCTTGCCTCTGGGGAGATTGCACTGAAGCAAAACTCTGACAGAGCCTTCAGTTTTGGGAGCTCAGTACTTCTGAATTGTCAGCTTGGATCAGAGCTAAATATCTGCCCCCACTTCTGACCTCAGCAGCCACCCTGGCACTGGGGGAAGGAGCCAGCCTCGGATACAGATCTGACACTTCCCAGATGCACAGTGACCACCAGGCCCTCCACCCCTCCAAACAGCACTGTTACACTCTCCGTATTCATGTAGAAGAGGATGATTGAAGGAGGGAATGGCAGTCTCCATACTCAGCCCCTTTGCTTTTTTTGGTTTGCATTGCATGTTCCATGTTGTTTTAATGTAGTTCCTAGTATTTAATGCATTTTTATTGCTTTCTCTAATAACACCGACTGAGCACTGAGAGCCAAATTAAACAAGCCATGCCAATAAGCCAAACATTTCACTTCAACCAGCAAAACAGATGCTTCTTACCCCTATTCAAGCTTAGATATGTAAATCAAGGACCTGACTGCTCATCAGGAAAAACGAAGCAAATGGCTGCTGTGGTGCAGGTAGGGCTGAGCTGGCGTGGGTGCCAGAGGCTGCCGTGTGCCCCCTCCCCACACGTGCTGGTCTTATCACCCTGGGTCTCAAGGTGGAAGTCAGACAAGGTGAAAGGCTGGTTGTTCTCAAGATTGTAATGTGGCATCTTGTCTTGTGGCTTTATCAAGCTGGGTCTTGTTTTTCTGCAGCTATAAGCACCTCTAAACCCCTTCAGTGGAAGCTGGAGTTCATGTTCTGCGTTGCTGAAAGCCTTTCCATGCAATTAAAAAACAACCCCAAACCTCCTCCCCTGGTGCTGATCAGTGGTGTGGTGTTGACGTAAGTGTACTGGAGTTTCACTTCCAGCAGCTGGATAGTTGGCACTTTTATAGGGCTTTTTTTTAATTCTCTCTGTCTTTTACACAATATTCCTGAAGACTTTGTCTCTGTTTACTTTTCCCCAACAAGCCCCAGCCTTCATCGCTGTCCTCTTAGCACTGTTTCCTGTTGTTCTCTGTGGTCTCCCTTGTTCCATCTTTCTTCTCTTCTCTGGTTTCCTCCCTTTCATTTTAGCCCTTTTTTCTTCAGACCGGCTCAGCCCATCCTCCCAAAGGGGAAGCGTATCTGTTTCATTCCCCTGTTTCCATTTCCCTCCCAGCCCCACAGCTGTTCCTTCTCTTTCCCGTTCCTACAGGCCCCTCTCCTGCTCACAGCACCATCCACTGCCTTCTCTTTTTCCTCTCCATGTCCAGCCCCTTTCCTCCATCACTGGAGGTCAACAACAGAGAAAAGAGAAAATGAACCAGGAGGGGGATGTTATAGCCAAGAATGATTGTGCCTGTGAGATGCCAAGTATTGTCTCACCAGCATTAGTATGGACTGCTTTCATCTGGCTGAGTGAGTTGCACCCACCAGCTCAAGCACTGACCTACAGTTTTTGATGTTTCATGCCACACAGTCTGTCATTACACCCAAGAAATTTTAGCCTTTCACTCTGCCCAAGCCTGAAAGCCCTAAGCTCTGCAGCAGGGATGTGGTGGAGTGGGAATGTACACTTCATTTCTAACTTCCTTTTTTTCCCCCCATGTTCTGCACTTTACCAGCTAAGCACCAGGCATCTGTAGCTGCAGATCTCTGTGCTTTGGCCCATGAAATTACGTGTTTTCTAGTTATGCTCAGTCAAAAGTGATCATGGAGCTACGATCTCAGCTGGGACAGAAAATAATCTAACAAACTGGCTTATGTGTGATTACAGAAGATGCATTCTGCCACTAATGTGTTCTGCCACTGTTTCGCCCTCCTAAGTGGAACACGCTGGGGGAACAAATGAACACTGAGTGTGGCTTGCCTGCATTACAGGTCTGTCTGTTCATCTGGGGTGAATTAAACATATAGCTTAAAGGTACAAAGAGCTTTTCACTCTAGAGGGAATTGGGCTGCATTTGGGCTGGACTGTGTGTATCTGCCTCAAAAACCATCTGACCCTTGCCTCGGGCATCTTTTTACATATTTAGGGGATGATCAAATCTGGGAGGAGAACCTGCACGGGCTGATCTGTCAGCAAGTAAGCAAAAACGTAATACAGCCCACAGCCGCGCCGTGTGCAGCCGAGGCACTGGACCAAGACCCCAGAGCTGCTGTTTTCACTCGCTGCCCAGCTGCAATTGCATCTCCTACCCCTTCCCCCTTACCTCTCGCTGTAATCCCTGACTCAGGCTTTGCCTTCTGCAGCAACAAAAAAAATGTCGTCAAAAACCTCCTTACGCTGATGCAGTGGGAGGCTGTGATAGATACAGTCACGGCTGGGGAATGAGTGCAGAGCAGTGCCGAGCTGTCTGTGCCATCATTGTTCTCCACTGCAAACTGGAGGCAACTGAGAGAAGGACAAGGCAGTCGGTCCTTCTGTAACAACCCCCCAGGACCTGAACGAACCTTCAGTGTTGCAGGTTATGCACAATAGTCAAGACCAGCAAGCAATTTGTTGTGTGAAGATAATGACAAAATCCCTCATCTGAATTTAGTCTCAGTATCTAGTACTTTCATAGCGATTACTCGACAGTGATCGATGTTAAAACTGTGTTTTAAAAAAACAAGTAAAAAAATGAAAGAGGGGAATATGTGAACTTCCAGGGCAAATGCAGGGTGTGCTGAAGGAGAAAACAATGCACTGATTGCCCCCAGGTCAGTCTTGGTAAGTCTGACCCTCATGGGGATAGTCAAACAACTTCTTAAAGGGCTCTTCTTGTTAAGGTTTGTTGCAGTGAAGTCAGAGTGTGTTTCCTCTGCGAGCAGTGATCCACTCTCACATGCTCCCTCTCTCCGGACTTGATTCAGAGCAGCAGTCTCGTAGCTTGGCATGTAGCAAACGCCACAGGTGACGACTTTGAAATGACCATCAGCCTTTTTAGGGGAAAGTACATATGGAAGTGAGATGAAGAAAAACTCGAAGAATACTATTAGCTTGCATTACCCCTTGCTAATGTAAGTGATTGAATTAAAGAAAAAAGTTGAGCTGCGCCATGCAAACAGTCCATTTCTGAATATATCCTAACGGCCCTCTGGCAAGCTCCATAGCCCATAAAAATGCCCACTCTGCTTATAGTATTTAATTGTTTTAGCTTTTGATAAATCATCTGTTACAGCCTGTTGAACATTTTAAAGTGTTTCTTGCTAATGGATTTTCACAATGTGGTTTAAGGGATGTTGTTATTAATAAATGTAACTGCACTGAATAGTAATTTGATAAAGATGAAAGAGGCATTTATGAATTCCACTTCCCTTTCAGCTGTTGCTAGGAATTTTCACTCCTTCAGAATATATTGAATTTAATCTTGATTTCTTTTTGTTAAAACAGGGCTATTATATTCTGATTCTATAAAGAGAATATTAGTGGAGTTGGACCAGTTGTGAAGTCCCCTGTGGTGGTAAAAACCCCGTTCTTCTCAGCATATCAGGGAGGTTTCCTTGCTGTGAGAGAAAACAAGACTGGCCCAGGTATCCCATACAGTACTAGTGGAAAAGTGTAAAGGGAGTCTGGGATTGGGGTAGGGATTTTTTTAAAGATGATTAATGGATCTTAATATTGATGGAAACATGAAAAGAAAATAATTTGTCCATGCTAGATAGCCAATTTTTGCTAATGGGCTGTTCTCCATTATGTTATCATTGCAATGACCGAAGTACTTTGTTGTGTATAAATTAATTAGGGACTTGCATTTCAGTCCTGAACAGTGTGTGATTGGCTTCAGTGAAACAGGAAATGTAGAATGTCTAAAGGCTGGTATCTACCACAAAAATGGCTCTGTAAACACTTGTGGCACACAATAATGGGAAGTACTGTGAGTTATGTTGGGACTGCATCATAAAATTATTATAGGGCTAAACAAGGGCAATTGTGAGGAGGAATGTTAGCAGAAAAAAATGGAAAACATGTTCTTTTCTAAGAAGAGAGCTTTGCTTTATTAGGATTTGATCCATGCAGAGAGTGACGTCTTGAGCACAAGAGACAGGTATTAATTACGGAAAAGAATTTGTTTGCACAACTAGCGGAAAGCTAGTTCTCTTGACGAATAAGAAAAAAAATATTTTCTTTTTCTGGATTGAGCTTCTAGTTAAAGATGCATCACATCCACATGCAGAAACAGAAAGGACCAAAAGGCAGTGTGAAGCTGGAGACGGCTGAGAGACAAGGGATCTGCCTCTGCCTCTCTCGGTTGCATGCTATGTGATGTTATACAGCTACTTCTCTTTTCTGTGGCTCTTCCTTACCTCCCACCCTCTGTGTATTTCCTTTGTTAGCTCCTTTCAAGAGCAGAGAATTTCTCATACCTTGTGTTAATACTGCATGTAACTTCTCCAGATGCTATGGTAATACCATCAAGACTAATAACTAGTCTGCCACCCCTTTCATTCTCTCAACTTATTCTTCTGCCAAACTGCACATCCTTGTGAACAGGCAGCTAAGAGATTTATATATAAAGCAGTAATATGGATCTGCCTCTGATCTTAAGTATAAATCAGGGGTAACTTTGATGAAATTCAGCAGGAATAAAATGAGTATTTGTTATAAAGGAACCAAGACATTCTGTACAAAATACACAAATGGTACTTATAATAAAGTTTATAATTCAAGACAAGAAAATGATGTGAGATCTTGGCTGCCTGCACCTTGCACTAGACTCCTCCCTTGGGATGACTGTATTACATTATAATAATTCAGTTTTTCTGGACTACTTTCCTTGCATAGTAGGCTATAAATAATCATTATCGGTATTGCAAGGAGGCTGTGGGTTCCTGAGTAACCATGACTGAATTCTTAATTTGTCAGTTACTGATACAATGCATCTGTTTTTCTAATTATTTTAATGATGTTTTATATGCAAAGGAAAGAATACAAAATTACTTAATTTTTTTTCTTTCTAGATTCATGGGCTAATTGGATGACAGCCTACCTGTGTCTGTCTCTGTGTTTGTAAATCCTAGGTCTGGACTAATGTGATATTCAGGGGTAAGCGTTTTGTGTATACGGTTTAGCGATGTAAGACCCTAGCCCCTAGCTACTCTCTGCAGACAATACCAATATGTTACTAGCATCCCATGGGGCATATCTTATTACTGGAGGAAGATTCTCAGCAATGAGAATGCAGTTTTATCCTCAAAGTGCCCCTTGCCAAAGTCAGCCAAGCATCCAGAAGCACTTACTCTATTATGAGTGATGCATCATTAATATCCTGCTAACTTGCTAAGCGTGCAAGGCAGACACAGTCTTTCCTGAGGTTTCAATTTCTATCATGTCCAAGCGTTGCTACCCCCAATTCTTTTGGCCCAGCTGTGCCATCATGGACATCCAGGGCCTGACAGCTCTAATTTCATAGAAGTCAATGGACCTAAATGATAAGGTTTCGATGTAGGAGGGAGGTGAATCAGGCCTGTGGCCAGAGTCCCATTGATTTCAGTGAACAGGGCTGCAGTCACTGTCACGTAGGTCTTGAGAGCAGGGTGCTTTAATAAATTTGTTCTCAGGTGCCCAACTCAGTCACCATGCTATAGGAAGGCAGCAGAGCTACCTGGTGTGGGATGCTGAATGCTGATGGGTGGCCCAAAACATAGGTGTTGCCAAAGTGAACTTCTCTTCTCTTGCAGACGGAGTCCAAAGAGCTCCTGATGCAGTCCTGCTCTCCTCCTCTGCCTCACCCTAAAGGAGTGTAGGTCTTGACCACACACATTGTCAATACAGGACCTCTGCCTTGAACTTTGTGCCTCGGACTTCAGCTTTGTGAGCCCTTAGATGACCCTCCTGCAGCTGCATCAAGCCACACACAGTCGCAAGTCACTGCTGGGAGGTGACTGGCACAGAGCTGGCACTGGATCTGTGAATACTTCTCTGCAAAGTCAAACAGGTGAGCATAATCCACTGGTAGCCTAAGCGCTTTTGTTTGGCTTAGCACTAGCCTTGAGCAGGGAGGAAGTGTGCGTACAGCTGGCACTGGTCTCAGGAGGCAGTGATCACCTGCAGCCCCTCCTAAGCTCTTTCACACAGCGTAAGAAGCCTTGTGCTAAAGTGCTGGCTTTCCAGTAGCCAAGAGGGCTGTGGAATCAGTGCAGAAGAGGCATGAAAGGGTGTCTTTCTGATTTGGTATCACTGATAGGCAATGGTGTAAAGTCTGGGATTGCCAAAGAATTAGGCCCGCCACAAACTGAATACGAAATTGTGGAACGTCAGTGTCTCACTCCCCTGAGCAATCCCACCCGGAAAGGCTTTTCCAGGACAAATAGCAACGTGGCCTCTGGACTTGTTACTGTGATTACAAAAGCCTCAGGCATGCAGGCTCTGGCCTATTTGACCAGTTGCTATGTGCTTCTGAGGATGCTCTGCTGCGTTTTCACTAGAAAGCAAGAGCAGTTTTGTACCCAAGAGGCAGTAGATTTTTCTCTTTTTTTTTTTTTTTTGGTTGGTCTCCTCTACTGCCTTCCCTGCAAAGGGGGAGCAAAGGGGTGATGCAGCCTGTGGGTTTTAACTGGCCACCATCTCTTTAATGTGGAGTTGTGTTTTTCTTTCAAGGCCAAAAATAAATGCTAGTGAAGGAATAAACAGACGTGAAAAGAAGGCTCGGACACTTGGAAGACAAGACTGCTTTGTGTTGCCCAAAGCAAAGAGCCTGTTCACAAGGAGGTTACTCTTTTAGAAGAACACGAGTCCTGTGACACTGCCAAGGTCATTAGGTGCCCAGTAGAGCAGTGGGCATTCAAGGCAGACATGCTTTGAGAGAGGGGCACATTTTTCTCGCACTCCAAAGTATTTTCAAGTATATTAATGGAGAGGAGAAGAAAGGAGAGAAATTTGCTTTGCTCTGCCATTTCATCTCTTTCTACAGGGTTTGAACACACGCTAGTTTGCCAGTGGAAGATAGCTTCCATCTATCTAGGATGGCAACATGGCCTTAGTGCTGTGGTAGTATCACTGTCATGCTGTTTTGGGAAGCGAGGGCCGTGCTGCTGCCGTTCTGCAGCTGAGAAAGCAGATAAAGCAAGGACATGTATCACGGGCAGGATCCCAGAGCAATTTTCATGGGAATGGGGAAAATCAGTGAGTGGGTAGGTGGCCCACTTTCAATACAGATGTCCTAACTGACAGTAAGGCCTGGATTTTTAAAGGGGCTTAGGTGACTAGTACATTTTTGCAAAGTGTTTTGAGGGCCTCCTCTTTTCTAATGTTGGCCTTGTACAGCCAGTCTCAGCTAGGCCTTTGCTGCCTGTCTTGGCTCCGTGTCTGGGATAGGTCGATCTGCAGTCTTGGATGTGCTTTGCTTTCTTCAAGAACTAGACAGAATTCAAAGCACATAGCTTGGCACAGACACCTAGTTTTCAAGTGAGTAAGGTAAGACTGCTGTAGTGATCTCAGTGGGGTTAAGGAAGCTTTGTACTTCACCTTAGGTGCTTAACTAATTCCTCATACAATGCAGTATCTTCTGAAATGTGCTCTTTAGGCTATTTATGTCTCGGTTGTCTGTAAAATGAAAATGCTAATTAATACTGAGAAGTGGTATGGCGATACAGAGTCTCACACACACAGAAAGGCAAGTGCAGTCCTTTTACTATCTCTACAGCACCAAGCTGTGAGTCATCCAGAGCCTCTGAAGACTGGTTAAGAAACAGGAGCTTTTAAATGTACCTCATTAGGGCTGAATCTACAGCACTGTCTGTAGTCACACACCAAACATACTCATCTCAAAAGGGGCAAATGTTGAGAAATTAAGGGAACTAATTAGTGGAATCAACTGCACTGAGGAGCTGAGGCATTGAATGGGATGGAAACTGGATTCCAAAACCAGCTGGAACATGCAGGAGGATGAACCCTGAAGGGAAACACTCCAAAACCAGTGGCATAAATAACCAGCCCCAAACACATGGCGGGAGTTAACTGAGAGCAGGCAAGGAATGGGCAGAAGCTCTGATCAGCAAGAGCGTGTTCAGTTCACATGCAGCCATGGATTGAAATCACATGTCTGGAGCGGAACCGCTGCAGGGAACGACCACCTGCTTTGCTTTTTGCTGGAGCCCATCACCGCTGCCACTGGGCTGACTAAGCAGCTTACACAGCAGGTCCTGAACAGCCGTCACGCCAGTGACGTGTTCAGTCCAGCAGTTCTGGACCTGCTTTATGAGCTATTCTGTCATCTTTGCCACAAGGGCGGCATCGGAGAAGAGTTGTGGGGCAGAAGACTGGAGGCAGTATTTGCCTCAGTCACGCGATTTTAATTTGCTGAGGTCAGGAAATGTAGGGGTAGAATGAGAAATGTCAAAAAGTAAAGTTGTGAATTAGACTTTGAAAAGGAAATTAAACAGATGGCAGAAGGTTTCAGCTAGATAAATACAAAAGAGAAAAAGAGAAGAAATGTGGTCATTATGTAGTGAGAACGGAGTTGAGATTAGACCACTCTACATATGGTCTAAAAAAGAATTAAAACTACTTTGCCTACATTTTCAGTAGAGATGATTGTATTGAACAGCAGGGCAAAGACAGGATTTCTAGTAGGAACATACATAAGGGAATGAAAATTAACACATGTAAGACGGAAGGAAAAGCTTAAAGAATTCAGTGTGCTCAGATCAAGGTGCACTGGCAAATTTCCATCCCAGGATTTGGAAAGAACTGGCACATTAAAGGAGCTCAGCTTAACCTCATATTTCTCTTTGATGACTGATTTCTTTTTTTCTAGACAAATGAAATACAGGTGATTTACTCTATCCAGACTTGAGTCAAGAATCTGAAATTATACCACATGGGAAATTACTAGTTGAAGTTGAGAAGATGGGGGTTAGTGTGGCTGGCAAATGCAGAATTGCTAAAGCAAATGACAAGGAGCATTGTGGAAAGGAGAAATGCCGGACAGAGGCAGTTAACTCCTCAAGGGTCAGTCTTGAGCCAGTCTTACTTGTTTAGTTAATGACTCTGGCACAGCAGTAGGAATGTAATAAAGAAATGTGCTGAGGACACAGGCTTTGTTAGTACAGAGAAGGATCAGAACATCAGTCTGCAATAACTGAATGACAGAATTTGTCTGAGATAGAATAGACAAAGAATGACATGCAGTTAGAAATTAATAACTAGAATATTGCATTACTCACTTGAGAATGACAAAAGTAGGGTGGTGGAAAAAAAAATACAGAGAATTACTTGCTCCAAGGGATAACTGTGAGCCACCGATCTGATACGGAAAGGCAAACAATCCTAGAAGATACAGGTTCACTCATGTTCAAGGAAGATTAGCAGGTACAGAGAAGGGCACTGAGGATGATCAGAGGGTTTAGAACAAGAGGAGACTAGAAGAGCTTCATTTGTTTAGTTTCTCAAAACAAAGACTAGAGGAGATAGGATTGTTTTCAGTAAATACATCTGATAGGTAAAGATCAGAGAAAAAAGAGAATTGTTTAAATCATGATGCTGGCACAAGAACAAATGATATTAAGGCTAGAAATTTAAAATGAAGTGCTGGAATAGCCTGCCAAAAAGCGTGATACGATGTAATTGACAGTAATAGTGGGAGACTGGGTCACTAATCCAGAGCCTTGTGTTCCTAGATAACTTCTTTACTGGTAGGGAGTCAGTCATGGTGATATGCAGGGAATTGAAAAGAATGGCCTAGACTAACACCACAAGTGTGTACCCAGTGATGAAGCAGTGCAGTAAATGACGGAGACTCACACTGCCCCTACCAAGTACTGATCTGTTTCTTACTAAGAAAACTACAAAAAGCATGTGCTGTGAAGTGCAAGTTGTATTATAGAAACAGTGGCACTAAAACATTTTACTGTGGGTTTGAGCTCTTGCTTTTTACCCCAAAATGTCACCATCTTTCTCCTCCCAAGCCTGAGTCTACATGGTTGAAACTACGTTTTCAGAAACTGTTGCTGCCTTGCCTCCATGCAGCCTCCCTGGCTTTCACCTGGGAGTTGGAAGCAGGCAATGCGCTCAGCTCCCAGCCCTTTCCTCTTCTGATGTCTCGTCAGTCAAAACACCTGGCCAAGGGATAAGGCTTGCAGATAAAACGTGCAGCCGACAGGATTTTGGCAAAGTTGGCACTGGCCTCTAACAAGCACTTCTTTAATGAAATTTGTAGACAGATACATGACACAGTAATGCTCCTGTGGCGGCAGGAGTTCCCCCGACCTTGGGGCACTGAACCGGGTGATCCCATGGGCCCCTTGGGAGGGCTGGGAGCAACAGCCAGTGCCCCTGGCCCTGGCCAGGGGCTCACAGCACTGCTCTGCTTTTGGCACAGGCTGGGAGCCTGGGGCTAGGAGCCCTGTGCTGCTTGTGCGAGCGTGAGAAAATGTAACTGGCCAGTCATCAGGTTTGGAAATTGGGAGAAAAAAAGGAAGCTGATACTGAAGCTTTTATTTCAAACAGCTAAAGTGAGGTCCTTCCCTCCTCCCCTTATGGGAACTGGAAAACTCAGCTCTTTAATGGTACAAGCTCATCTCAGCCTTGCCTATAAATAGATAAATGAGATTCCTCCTGTCCCAGTGAGTAATTCTGACATCCTCCCGCTGCCTTGCAGAGAGCTGAGTCACAGGCACTCTGCACTCCAGTCCCTGCATTACTTACATGGTCTCAAAGGAAATTTTAACACATCCAATGAATCATCAGGGATTGGATCATGTTTAAAGTTATTCCATTGGCATTTCCCTTCTATTGTAGCAAGTCTGCCAACACCTAAAACTTCAGCTAATCTGGACTCAAAATGCATTTAGGAAATAGCATGTTGACATATACAGCTACTAATAAAAATAATAAAAAAGGTCCTTTTAAATCTGCATCAATAAACAAGTGACCCTTAGTGGATTCCTTTAGCGCTTTGGACCTGCTAATTTTGTCAGACTGCTTCCTTGTTTTGTAGCTGCTTATTTAAAGGCACTCAAAGTTTGAAATGTTTTAATATTCAGTCGTTAGGCCCCTAATTTAATCTCCTGCAGGTTTCTTGCCAAAATATTATTTGCACTGAGATGAAGCTTGCAGCCCCATGCTCATTCTCTCACAGAGACACACACATTCCTGCTCTTACCCATGATAAAAATAAAATGCCTGCAAAGCAGAGACAGAACCAGAGCAGTGTTAAGTACAGAACACAAGGCAGTAATATGCTGCTGTACAAGGCGTTGAGCTCCAGCCTGAAGCGGTATCTCCTGATGGGGCATTTTCACTTGTTACCTTGCCTTCTCTCAGATGGTACAGTGTGGACTGATCGGCTTAGAAGCAACACAGCTTTTGAAATCAGAGTCTGTCTCTCTCTGTCAGAAAACATCTGGAAGAGTGGAAAATTCTCCAGCAGAATTTGGGAGCTGTGAAACAAATATAAAAATATTTCTCTCTGTTGGTTTTCTGGCTTGGCTTTCGTATCCCTAGAACTGGTTGGGACATTTCACTCATTATTACCAGACTCTCAGTTTCAATGAGTGAGAAATGCTAATATTTGCTGGTTTGCTGCTGTGGTTTAGTATCCTTAGACCTAAAACCTGGCTTGTTCTTTTGATAACCCTAGGAAATCTGTGTCTTATTTAAATAACATTTTTCCAGTACCTTTTCATCAAGCAATTCTCCACCTGTGTATAGCTTGTTAACAAGCGTTTGTTCAATGCATTCCAGCACGAGCTGCAGTCGCTCCATGAGATACTGTGTCTTCTGCTCCGAGGCTCGTTAGGTTATTTATCAGCACAGCACAGCCAGTTTTCTGCCAGCTGTTAACTATACAATAGTATGGGGAAAAAAATCAGTTCTGGCTTTGCCACTGGAATTGGATATAATTCAGCTACCTGTTGACAAATGATGATTTGTTTAACATCATAAACTATAATATTTTTATAGCTGACAGTTTTCACCCTCCCCTGCAGCTGGAAAAACCTTAGGAATTCCCAGAAGTTCCTCACTTGTGTCCTTTTCAAGTTTTCTTATAGTAATGCCTTGTACTGTTGTCTCTGTGCAGGAAAAGACATCCTTAATGTGCAAATCGGTTGTGTCAGCACGATGCTGGAATAGGGTGGCTGCATTAACTGGTGCCACTCAGCTTCTTGATTGGCCTCCTTCCTGCAGCAGAAAACCCCACTGGACGGTCAGGCCGTAGAGACGCTCAAGGACAAGTCAGAGGCCTGAAAACAAGCCAGTGTTTCTGTAAAGCATTAATCACTCTGTGCAGGGCCAGGGAGTGGGAACGGGGAGAGGGTGCACTCTCTCTCAGCACGCACATGTTTTCTATCTAAGCTTTGTTTCAGCTGGATCTTTCCCACTAACGCATCCTTCTTTAACACCTTGTACTCATTTATTGCGAGGCTGTTTAGCAGCACAAATCAATTAAGTACTGCAGAAACCCACTGAGACAGACAGAGGTTCCTATCTCTGGTTCAGCCAGGGTGGGAGGCACGCAGAGGTTAAGCCTGTAGTTTTTGCCACACAGCGAGCGAGGGTGGAGTGTGAAGCAGCCCCCAGCTCACCTCCTGTGTGGGTTTCAGCCTTCCCCAGCACCCTCAGTGCAGATCTGCCATGCTGAGCCCTCCCCGCTCACAGCTGCTGCCGGAGCTTTGAGGGCCCTGTGGAGCTTCTTCTCTGGCATCAAATAATCAGCAGGCAGAGAGCACCAGCCTTGCTACAGTGCTCCAGCAGCCTGTCTTACCCTGCGGAGACTGGCCAGAGGGGCATCGCTAATGTGCGTTATTTCTCCAGGGCCCAGCTGAGCCAGTCCTGAGGTGCCCAGCTGTGTGCTGTAATGGGCACAGGGTAGAGACAGGGCCTTCGAGCTCACCTATGTGCGTCCTGCAGGATTCTCCATTAGGAGACTGCCTGCTCCTGCTGGGCAAACTCACTGCTCAGTGGTACAAGCTAGCCACTGGCCAGGGCGGCAGGCAGGGGTTTAGGAAATAACACAGTCGCAAAACGTGAACCAGAACAAAGTCAGAAAAACTGAGCGGCTTTAAAATAATTGTTTGGCTGGTCTTGTTCCCACTGCAGCATCAGGCTTAGCATGCAAGTGTGAGAGCTCACTGTAACATCTTCAGGCTGGCTGTGGGGTTACACCACTGCTCTCTGGTTCAGGTTGGGTTAGAGCTGCTTAAATACATCACACACTTCAGAAACCGGAGCTCATAATTCAAGCCACATGACATAGCTGATCCACAATGTAAAGGAAAATAAAGCTTAACCAACCAGTTCCTGCTCATGCCTTTAAAATGTGCCCGGCCAAACTGTACTTCATGAGTGTCTCTCAGGAGGGCCAGATTCTGTAGGACATGTCCTCAGCTCACAGAAAGACACCATTAATCATTACTGTGCCTTGGTCCCTGGCTATTTTAATCGCTGTTGAAATACACATGCAGTTCCCACTCCTAAAAATGGTATTTGACTTCAATGCACATGATTTCCTTTGGCTTCCTTTCCCCAATTAAGAGCAAGCTGTAACTACTTGGAAGTCCACACACTAGAATCCATAGATTTGCTTCTCATCTGTCATGGAGCAAAAAACTTGGTACTACATGTAGCATAAGATCCGTGCCACCAGACATGAGTATCAGACTATATTGTAACCAGTAGCGTGGTATGAATGTGTAACGGCTGTTGTGACTACATGCTGGTGGCCAAAACCTGTCCTCCATAATGGAGCACTGGAAATGTTGTTGGACCCTACTGTATCATTAGTCCTTTTCTGTTCCATTCTATTATGTAATGATTAAAAATGCCTCTTGTATATGCTGGCACTAATTAGGGGATGTCAGTCTGTTGTGGGAGAAGTGAATGAATCATCAGAAGTAGATGAACTAGGAGTATATTTGTAAACTGTAGGCTGTAGAAACCAGTAAGTCTTTCTTTAATTTTTCCTTTAAAAATGCTGAACAAAACAGTGAATCCTTGTACTTCTCAGCTTCTCTCATGAGGCAGATGAGCAGCCTGCAGAGTCTGGGGGTGTACAGAGGAAACTTCATTGCCGTCCCTTAATTGCAGACTAATATAAATGCATCATGCCCATCTCCATGAGCTTACTGGTATTCTAATTTACAAACTGCACTGCTACAACTCTGAATTTCTCTGTTTGCATTCTTTGTCTATGAACATGCTGCTATTGAGCTTAAAGAACCAGTCTGAGTTTACATACAGAGAGAACAAGTGAAGTTCACAGGAATATGAAATTAAAAAAACATAGGGAAGGTTTTGCAGGTACACTAGTCACCAAGGATCCCAGTGTTTGTCACACTGTGTCAGGTCATGGGCACCATGACAAATAGTCAAGAGGACTACTGACAGTTATAATGCGGGAATTAACTCATTACACCTGACAGCATTATTTACCTGGAATACCACAATCTTTTTTCTTGTAGCCTTAATAGTCAGGAAAGAGCATGTACTTTTTATTTTTCTTCTTTTATTTAAAGCTCCATATAAAGCAGCATCAGCCTAAGTAACAAGAGGACTTTGTCTGCCAGGCTTTCAGGTTAGGAAGACAAATCTTGTTCCAATGATGTAACAAAGTTTTCAAACTTGATGTGGCAGAGAAAGGCATACACACGAGTCACGCTATCCTAAATCAGCTGATGAGTTTGTGTGCTTAACTTGAGACTCAGGGAAGCCTGTTCACTTTACTGGGGGCTTGTTTTGGTTTTCTTTATAAAGTACCAAATATCAGTCTTTGAACCCCAGGCAATACAAACTGGCCACCAGAACAGGGTCCAGCCCTTGTGAAGGCTGGCCTAGCCATCCCACTGGAGAAGCTGCCAATTCTTTCCCACCAACTCCTGCAAATGTTCTCTTAGTTATCCATGGCCAATTCTGGTCCTATTAAAAAGATGAAGCCCAAAAACGACCTGCTAAAGCTAAAGATTCCTTGAGAGCTTGGATTTCTTCAGTCTTGCTGAAAATTAAAATATTTAGATTATGACAAAAGTTTGCCCAAGTAACTGTATTTCCTCCATGAAGCAGCTATTCATGAGAAACTACAGCAAAGTACCAAAGGGCTTCAGTAAGAGGAAACAACAAATTTGCCTGCAAAGTGTATTTCCTGCACTGGTTGTTACTCCAGTTATGTGGCTGACATACAATTTCTGTTTGATTGAATGTACCACATTAAACTATTCTGGACAGGAGCTGTGCACTGAAAGCAGCTGATAATATTACAGAGCGGTTCAGAAAGTGTCCCCTGCAGTGAGTCTCCTTGCAGCCTGGAACGCTGGTACTTGAAAGACATTAATAGGATTGCTTGTACTTGAAGAGAAATTTGATTTTTATTTTTTTTTTCCTTTTCCCTGTTGGGATCTCACCCTGCACCCTTTGCTCTTTGCTGCTTTGGGTCTATTCTTCAGGGGCTGTTGTAACCCTATTACCAATCTAGATGCTGTGCACCTTCCAAGGATGTGCAAAGTAGCGTGAATGGTGGCTCAAGTTTAGTTCATGCACCGTTATCCATTTTTCAGAGAAAGAATTGTGTGCATGCAAGTACCAGGGTGTTTTATCTCAGTAGGGTCTACTTTAATGTTCATACTACTTAGCATAGACTAGGGATGGCTACTTCAAGGAAGTCTGGGGCAGTACTTAACTGCAGTAGAAGCTGGTGGCATCACCTGAGACTGAATCTAAAAAAAAAACCCCAAGATTGCCTGCACGTGCTTTTCAAAACACCTTTATTTTAGGTGTTTTTTTTCTTTTTATTTCTGCATTTTTCCAACCCAAATCAAAGGTGCTAAATGACACTGAACTTTCAAAAAAACAAACCCAAACCAGCCAAATTTGTTCTTGGAATCTTAGTGGCTTAGCCTGGGCACTGAGAAACAGACTCATGGGTCTGCTGAGAATGTCCTCAAGTGTTAAAGAGGAATTGGCAGGGCTGGATCCCACCTGCAGGATATGCAGAAGGGATCCTGCATATAAGCCCCTGGCCAGGTACCAAGTGTCCCTACAGACCTCTGCTGCACCTACCCTCCACTCTGACAGGCAGTATGGCAACTGGAGGGGATGTGTGTGACCTGCGTGACTGGGAGCGCTGTTTTGGGAATAGATAGGATAAAAATAGCACCAAAGCACCATGCTCTCCTATTCACCACATGTAGTCACATACATGAAGGGCTTTGTCCACAGAGACCGAATAAGATGTGTAAGTGGGAACCTGCAGCTTGCCGTAAGGTACAAGACACAAGGTTATAAAGCACTGGAAGAGCTTGTCAGACATTTATATAGGCAAAGTCCCCATAGCACATAAGAAAAAGATCCATTCATCAGGGCCCTGGCTTCAGGATGAATTGCAGGAGTCACTCTGTGTGCATCACCTGTTAGAGGTTCAGGCTCGTCCTTCTGCCTTTAAAATCCACGAGTGGTTCTCTTCATAGTGGCAGAGCCAAGATAGGAAGAAGCTGGGGAGGCGTATTCCAGTATTTCAGAGCAAAAATATGTTTATTTTAACATATAAATATGCTTATTTTGAGTAAGGTGGTGATACTAAAGATAAAATTGTAACATAGAAACACATCCAAAAAAGTTACAAACCCTCATTTCTGATCTTCTTGTTTTCAGCACAAAAAAATATTCCACTATAGTAGGTTGTTGCTCTGCAGCCTGTTAGCATTTGAGGTGATTGGGACCGGTCCAGTTGGCTTGGTAGGTATCAGAACAGATTAAACTAATACCATCCACACATCTTGCCAAGGAAACATTCAAGCCCTTAGATCTCGTTTCAGTATCGGATGAAGACATCAGACAGAAGAAGAAATCCTTGTGGAGAGGAGCAGAGGGTCTAGGACTTCCTATGATGGGGCAGCCTCAGAAATCAAAGTTGTCAAAGCAGTAAATCCTGAAACAACCAGTTCCAAAAATGGCTTGTTCCTGGAATCAGCCCACAGGGAAAGACACTCCCAGACAGTCCTGTGGGGCCTTGAGCAGCCCAAATTTCTTTGTTCCCAGCTGGTTGAACAGTACCCATCCTTAACTGATAGTAAGGTGCCTTTCTTGTGCCCATTGTCTTGTCTTATCTAGTCACACAGTCATTGGGACAAGGATTGTCTTTTAGGGCTTGCTTACACAGCGAAGTTGATGATTCTGCAATAGCTATGGCAGGATGACTTCATGTGAACACACTCATTCCACAGCAGCTGGTACAGTTCCTGATTCATACCATACCTTAACGGGAGTAGCGTCAGTATGTCAGTGTGCCTTACAAAGTTAAGTGAGACCTGGGACTCAGTTCAGGGTTTCTAGTCACTTCTCGTTTACACAGAATTCAGCCTTAAGAAAAGCAGTTGAAATGCTCCTGAGAATAACAAATAACAAATGAGTAAATCTTGCTCCAGAGCCATAGAACCCAATTAAAAATAGGTAAAAGTGATGTGTAAAGCAAGTCTATGTAGTCACTGTAAAAAAAAGAAAAAAAAAGCATGCATTTCTGACCTATTGACATAGGCATATAAAGCAGAATTAATTTATAAACATATCAATTAATTGCTAAACATTATAAAAGCCTTAAACAAAGCCTTTTCAAAAAGGTAATGAGTAATCCAACCAGACAGTGCGAAAGGGACTGTTGCTGTTGTGGGGCCAGATTAATTTGACTATCCATACCCCCAGGTAGAGTTATTAAAGGATAAAAGCTTTGAACATTGTTGCAGAGTTCAATGAAAATAAAAACTTTTACTCAACATACAGAAGCTCTCAGAAATGCAAATGAAGTGTTAGAATGCATAAAGATGGCAAATAAGTGAATATTATAGTTCTGTTTAACAAATTGTTGCTTTGCATGCAATTACTGCATCCTGGTCTGATCTGAAAAATGAGAGTAAAATAAAGCTCAGAGAAAAGTGCTATGGATGAGCAGAGACCTGCAAAGACTCAGAGCAGTTAGCTGAAAGAGGAGTAAAACAGGGAAGGTGGAGGGGAGGAATGGGTAAGGGCTCTTTCTCTGGGGTTGGGTTGTGTGTCTCTCCGGTTGCATTTCACTCCGGTGTGGGGAAATACAAGACAGACACAACAGGGAGGGAAAGCGCTTGGTTTGTTTCATTTCCCTGCCTTTGTGTTCTTGTTCTCATGCCCTGAGCTTCATACAAAGTACACGCTTCATACCACAGGTCACACCACCACATCTTTTCAGCTCCACTCCAGCTGAACCACTTTCCCCAGCCTGAAACACTGCTCCGCTTGCAAGCAAGCCTTCCGGAGGGCAGGCCTGCCCTTCCACGTTTGCCCTGCCCCAACGCTAGTGCTTTCCTTCCAGGCCTCCCCATGCCGGAGGTCACAGTTGACCATTGCAAGAACAATAAGGATTTTTAGGGGCATTATGACTGGGTTAGTAAAACACAGCTGCCCCTGAAAGTCCCTCATTTTTCTTGCTGCCGCTCAGTCCATCCCTAGGAGGGCAAAGGTCTGACAGGGTCCTTTCTGTCCAGCATGGCTGTGCCGTCTCATGCTGGCACACATGGCTTTGCTGATGTGTCCAGTAACCACCCCAGCACTGGTGCCCAGCCGTGACACAGCCAGCAGAAGGTGTGGAACTGCTTTGTCATCCCTGCAGGCGCTTTCCTAAGCAAACGCCACGCTGCATTTCAGCGTAACGCCAGATGGCTCGTCTGTCACTCGGCAGAAATGCCATCAAACAAAGCCTGCCACAGCTAGCTGCAAGCAGCCCTGAAATACCCCAAACCATTGGGGCAGAAGGCAGTAACACCTTGTCCTGCAAACAGACGCATATTGGCAATCAGATGTGCACTGGCACTTTGTCCAGGAGAAGCAGAGACCCTAGGGCTGACCAGCTCATTGCATAGGCAGCGCTGCACTCTTGCACTCGTGCATCGTAACCTGCGATCCCCAGGGTGCTTAGAGCTGCCCAGCCACAGCACCCAACAGGAGCCGGTCATACCCATCTGCCCAACTGCAGAAGCAGTTGCTTTTAATTTATTAATAAACCTGGGATTTTAATTAGGGAATTACTACTGATTTCTCAACAACTTTCAGCTTACGTAATACCTGAAAAAAGACCTATACGTTCCCTACTAAAAAGGTGCCAAGTAGTTTGCTGGGAATTTTCAACCCTCATTCACAAATCCTCCCAGAAATCCTGGCCCAGCCCAGTGTGTCCTTAGGGCAAGGAGCAACACTTTCCTTTTAATTCATCAGTAATTTGAATT
This sequence comes from Sagittarius serpentarius, assembly GCA_034782735.1. Taxonomy (NCBI): domain Eukaryota; kingdom Metazoa; phylum Chordata; class Aves; order Accipitriformes; family Sagittariidae; genus Sagittarius; species Sagittarius serpentarius. The sequence goes on along the minus strand of JAVKLA010000002.1, from coordinate 33,649,478 downwards.
TTAATGGAGGTGGACTCGACAGAAACCATAGGCAGATTCCCACAATTCTGCTCTGTTGTTTCCCCGTGAACTCCCTGTCTGTAGGGTGCTTGGATGGGCCCCATCCCCGTGGTGGGCTTGCAAGCTGTCGCCCTTGAGAGGGACTTTGTGACACGCTCGAGGGCTTCCAGGGTGTTCATGGCAGAGCAGGGAGCCTCTGAGGACTCTCTTCTTTTCTTTTTTTTTTTTTTTTTTCCTCCTTGTAGTAAAGACAACACGTTCCTTAGCAAAGGACCCTTCCCCCATTTCCAGTTACAGGCTAGGAAGAACATGAGTGGCTGAGCGTTTCTGAAAACCTGCGAGGCGAGATGTGAGTGGCAGCACAGCAATCTCCTAAAGTGCAGCTCCCCCTCTCCCTGCCGGGCCCAAGCACTTGCTGGCCTCAACTGGTGTGTTAACATTCAGCTCCAAAACAATGAGGCCGAGTTGCCACATTCAGCTGCACAGAGCAGCATCTTGTTCGGAGTTGCTGCAGTTCAAACATGCCATCTCCAGGGACACGCACGGCTGGCTGGCGCGGCCACTCTGCATGCAATGGAAATGCCGAGGCTTGGGGCAGTCACAAAGATCCCAGCCATGTGCAACACAAGACAAGTATCCTCACCCATCCTAACAGGGGATGACACTCCACAACAGCAGGCAACCAAAAAACCCGAGACCCTCTCATTACTGTACAAAGCCACACCTTATTTTAATTTAGAATTTCTTCTAAGGCTTGCAAGTCAAATGAAAGCAAACCCTATGCCCTGATTTGGTAATAAAACATGAGCCATGATTCTGATCCAAATATTATTTGCACCTTTGAAAAAATTACAACAGCAGCATAATAATAAAAAAAAGCAGCAGCCCTCTGAATGCTAATGACGTTGGTGTCCTAAATGAAGCATAAAAGCCAGAGCCTGCAAGAAGCAAAGCATGAGTCAGAGCGTCAGCAGTCCCACACTGAAAGCAGCACTCATGGCTACTTCATTCATTTAAGGAATCAATTCCTTTGTAATGAGCATCAAGTAGGTTTTAGGACTAAAATTAAAATGAGATGCATGCTGTTAGTATTTTTAAAAGTTTTTTTTTTCTTTTTTCTTGGATTGACAATAAACAACTCTTTGTAGTTGGAAGGAGCCCCAGGCAAGGACCAGGTCCCTGCAGCACTTGCTGTTGTACCAACATGGAAGAAAATCTGATGAGCCCCTGCCCCAGGGAGACCACAACCTCCCTGGCAGCCAGGACCCCACCACAAGCAAGAGAGAGCACACCCAGGGTACAGAAAAGCAGGTAATTGGAGTCATTGCAGATTTCAGCCTGGGTAGGCTATCTCACCCCGCCTTTGTTTTACTTCCATCGGGTCGTTGGCAGATTCCAGCAAGGATGAGTACGTGCTGCTCCAGAGAACCCCCTTCACAGAGGCTTCCTTCTTGGACTGCAAAGCCAGCATGAAGCTGTGCCTGCTAGGAGAAGAGGGGAATACTGCCCAAGCTGCTCTCAGCTCCAGGCTGCCCCAGTTCCATGTCTAGATAAAGCACAATCAGATTTTAACCATCAGAGCACAGATCTCTAGGTTACACTGATGTTATCAGGGTGGTTTGGGTCTGAAGTCTTTTTGGTGCATTGGATTTGAAACTCAAGAGAATGCAAGAACAGCATATAAACCAAGGTAGACAATTACTGCAGTTTCTAGAATTCTTCCAGCTTTAGTCATCAAAGGGGATTGTTAGAAATGCACAAAAGGCTGTTTCCCCTTAATTTTTTAAGTGTGAATTTTGTCTTGACAGTTTCCTTTCAGAAACAAAAACTGAAAACAAATTTGTCCTATACACAAAACGAAGGGACAGATCCTCAGCTGGAATGGACCGGTACTACCAAATGAGTAACACCCACTCACAAGGAGAGACTCTGGCCCGTTTAACAACAGCTGCTGATCCTGCTCTGCCCAGACAAGAGTTTCAGCCTCTGGTTTTAGATGGCAGCAGCACTGGCTCTAGGTAGCTTGAAAGAGAAGATGAAGGGCTGCCTTCAGAGCAGCTGAAAATGCACCAGGGCTCCAAGGACTCTGTGCACTGTATGCTTCCCAAAGTGCACAGTGACTCCAGGTGCATGAGCCAGCAGACATGACAGCAAGAAAGTAACTGATAGGCAAGGTGGCCCTGAAATTAATGAGCTGCCTTGGAAAAATGCGGGCAAAGCAGGCTTCCAGAAACCACTTACAGGTGGGATTTACTTTCTGAAGAGGTTTGTCTCTGAGTTTTCTCTCAAAACCAAGATCAGACTGATCACCATCTTGAAAATGACATGAGAGGTCCCCAAGAAAATATTAACTATGCAGTGTGGAATAACAAATCTATGACTAACTGTGATACATCCCAGCCAGTCCTGCCCCCGAGAGAGACTGCGGCACAGCACAATTGCACCTGGCGTTTGGGAAATGCCATCAGCCCTGAACAAGTTACCAAGAGCAGCAGTTAACTGGCTTTGGGTCCTGCCAGCACAAACTATGACTCTCATCGGGCTGTCCTTTGTGCAGGCCCAAGCATGCTCCAGAAGTGCCCATGTTAGCTGGGTCTCCCTCATCCACAAGAAAACAAGAAAAATACACATATTAGGAAAATTCATGAAGTCTCTCACTTTGCCAAGGAACAGACGACATCCCCAGCAGCCACTGTCTCCAACAGCGAGAGCTGCCCAGCCTCGGCACGGAGTGCTGAGCTCCCTGTCCTCACAGCTCCAGCAGAGTCCTCTGGCAGACCCAGTGCACAGGAGGGTGCACTGCACCGGGACCCGAAAGGGAAGGAACACTTGCACACTAATGGAAGAGCACCCTTCCTCCGGGGCTGACAAGGGGTGGGTTTGGCCACATGTGTTTTACATTTCCACTTTCTTTGCAATCCTCAGTTTGGAGCATCACTTCTCCTTCCTCCCACCCCCAACATCAGCAGAGGAGCTGGAAAACCACAGTTACTTTTAGGAGATGGTACGTTTAGGCCCTGTTAACGTTGACTGGGTCCCTTTGAAAATGACAAGGTTGGATAATCAAACACATTACGCAGACTTTCCATGGAGGCTGGTTTGAAAATGAGCCTCCCACCATTCAGATACATAGGAGAAAATAGTTTGAATAGTAATGTTTGATGCTGTGCTGACTTGCCTCATCGTGGTGACCTCACTAGCATTTATATGCAGAGGCCTTGGAGAATAAGGAAATTAAAGCAGCTAACTGATTTTAAGTATAGAAAATGAACCAATTAGTCATCAAAAAGTCTTTTAGAGGCTGCCACGTTACACTCATCTTGACTGGCAGGAGACCATTGTCTGGCTCAGGCTGGCAAAGAGGATGGCAGTGCTGCCTGGTCAAACTGCACGGCCAAACAAGCATGTTGGCAAAACACACCCAGAGCAACTCAGAAAGGAGCTTGGTGGTGTGGCAACTGATGTATTAAACTGGTTGGCACAAAGAAGGGGACAGGAAGGGAGACTGCTAGGAGAAAAACACCAGGGGAGGAGCTCTGGCTAGAAGAGGCTACATGACTGCTAGTAAATTAACCAGGCCACAGCCAACCAGCCCAGTCTGGCTACAGCTGTCCTATTGAAGCCTTTTGGCCACCAAAAGAAGGGGAAGCCACATCCAAACAGCCTATTGATAATGGTCCCTCATTCATGCTGAGTTTCAGACTATATCCAGGACGGGGTGGAAGAGTCCCAGGCTAAAGTTCTGCCCAGGACCACACTCAGTACACCATCCATCAGCATCCTACCATCCAGTGTGGCCCCTGGCATAGGGCACAGCAGTGCTGGAGAAATCTGGGCAGGTTGGTAGGTACACAGATAGCAAGCAGTAGTAAGGAGATGCCTGCTGGGTCCCAGAGGTGTGCGTTACTGCAGAGCTGTGCCACGGCTGATCACCGACAGGAAAAGCAGCAGTGCTGCTGGCATCAAACTGCCAGTGCTGCCTCCAGTTCTGGATCTACCTAAACTTTGACCAACCAGTTAAGAGAGAATCTGCCAGCCAGAGGCTGCCCGCCTTGGGCTTTGCTGGAACAGAATCTGGTCTGGCCAGCATTAAGGGAAGCAAAGAGTTATAGGAGAGCAGCAGAAAATTGCCAAGCAAAAGGGGTTTTAAAATAATTTCAGTTTAAACAGAACTAAGGCATTACCATAAATGGCCACACCTTGCTACTTACATGGTTCTGCTAACAAGACCATCTTTTCTGTAGCTATTCAAATATAATGAGTCCTGGGTGCCTAACTAACTCTTTTAAGCTCATTTCCAAACTCCAGCCAAAAATCACTTTCTGATTCACCACTTTCTCAGGCACACCAGTATTTAGAGAACGCCTGCAGGCTGGTACTGCACTGTACAAAGTACATAAGCACATGTTTAATTACTCCATGGACCAGGGATGTGATTAATCATATGCTTAAAGTTAAGCATGTACTTAAGCATGCTACTGACCAGGAGCTTTAAGTGGATCTATCAGGTATTCTGGTGCTCCCCATTTTCCAGTCCTTTGAGGCTCAGTAAGTGGAAAGAATATAAGAATATTCCTGTGGTCATACACTCCAAAGAATTCACCCAAAGTCTGGTTTCTGACTTCTTTTTTTTAAATTGCAACTTTTGCACCTATTCTCCCCATGTTCCCACCAATACTTATTATGAATATTACAATAGTATGTATATTATCAGAATGCATTACCATTAAACCCTGAACTAATTATTATCATTCACAAGGTTTTAAAAAGCTTTGGGCTTGGTTTTTACTTCGCCTGAATAGAGCTTCAGGTAAGAACTTACATTCATTTCATTTGTGCACTTTGGGGATTAGTTCCCTTATGTCTCAGCAGTGTACAAAGTCCTAAAAAAAAAAAAAATGAAGTGTATCATTAGAACTATTGCCCCTGCTAGCAGTGGACTCATCACATGGAAGAACTCAAGCATAAAATGTGCATCAGCTATGGGTGGTCACGTAAATTCACATTTCATTAGCCACAGCGTACATGATCCTGGGGATTTTTTTCTCTGCGCTTTTCCACCTTTCCACAAAAGGCTTATTCCTAGTTCATAATAATTTCAGGAAGGTCAACCCCAGGGAGGAGCAAGCAGAGGAGACTGGGACCTGAAAGCTCAATTTTTATTTTAAGACACAATTGCCTCTTTTATGACTGAGGAAGTCACTGCTCAGGGAGGTTGGATGGACCAGACAAGAGCCGCTTCTCGAGGCAGGCGTGTGACTCGTGTGCACTGCCAGAGGGAGCATCGCAAAGTCAGCAAACACCCATGCCCAAGTTCACGAGTAAAATCATTTAATATTGACAAGCCAAGAGACTTTAATTAGAGCAAAGCATGTGCAAATCAATTTTCAACAACCAACAGAGAGCACACTGGATTTGATTACAAGAGAGGATGCACAAGTCTCTGAAAGCAGCTTTCTTTGAGGAAGAAAAGAGATACAATAATTGATAAACGTTTTGGCTGCTCCTCCTAACTAATCCCATCACATGCTGTTTATTGCCAGTACGTTCATGAAAAGTGCCTATTTTGGATACCAGGGCACAACAGAGGAGAGAAAAAACCAGGGTCCCCAGAGATGGCTAGCTGAGCCTGGATGCCCTCACTCTTCTCACAGCACTAATATGGTGACCGTGAATTTTTAAACTATGTTGCTCTCTGCTTAAGATGTTGGTCTTCTGTTGTAAGTTTACAGCTTTTTTTTTGTACAAAATGCAGTAAAATCTTCCACAGAAAAATGCAGTCTATTATTACTAGGGAACCTAGCCGTAATGATGTAGGTTTGGGAGAATTTACATGACTCTCTCTCATTTCAGTGTTACTTCACAGTGGTAACTGAAATGTTTCTCTAAAGGGACCAGACTGCCAGATACAGGTTCAGTAACCACTGGTAACGCCCATGGGTTTTGGATCTAACCCTATCTATCAAGAATCTCCTTACAGCAGTAAAAGTTACAGGACCACCCCCCTCATTTGCTGAATGTCATTAATTAAACTAGACAAGATTTGGCAACATGAAGTTGAGCTAGTGTCCTTAAAATTGCTGATAGTTTAGAGCTGTAAGAATAGGTTAGAGAAACCCAATTCACTTGCCGCACAGATTAAAAGAAAGTCACGGCAATGTTCAGAAAAGGTGAATTGCGTAGGCACGCAGTGGTGCCTGCTGGTGTTCAGTGCCTGACAGTGACTCGCTACAGTTCAGTGACTCGCTACAGGAGCAGCTTCATACCTGCAAGTTTTAGACCTCTGATATCAAAGCCATCAAGCACATCTAAGAGTTAAGTGAAATACATGGTTAAAAGCCTTGCCATCTGCCTAAGTTTCTTGGGGAGCTCTAAGTCTTAGCATCTGTGACTAAAAGTTGATTGTACAAACTTCCTCTGATTAGCGGGATAAAAGCGGTACTTCGGAGGGTGCTACCTGCCACCCTCAAGTGTCCAACTAGCCCAGTGAGACACACTGACTCTGGAGCCATCTCCCCTTTCCCTCTGCCTCGAGAAGGAGCCCAGACCAAGGACCCACTTTTTAGATCAACAAAGTTAACTGAAGTCCATCTTAGGTGAATTAGGAATCATTTTGCCAGATACTTTTAATAAGATACTTTAATGAGAATGAGATGTTGTCAGTTAAAGCTCTACCAGTGTCCAGGTTTATGACTGCTATTTAGTACTGCATGGGGTGCATAAGAAATGCTTGGGAAAGGGGGAAATTCTCTCCCTTTAAAAATACTATTGAGGAACCCTGCTGTGGTTAGGAAGATTTTGGTTCATCAGAGCTGGACTCAGAGTACTTTCTGTGGGCATATGCAGATATTTTTCCTGTGGCCCTAACAGACTACGGACATGACGGACTGTAAGCAGCAGGCACCAGGAAGGGCTAGCAAGAATATACCAGGTGTGGAAACCTGGTGCCTTTTTTGCCCTCTCCCTGCTGCCTGGTGCTCTTTTTCATTTGACTTCAGGTCAGCCACCATAATCAATGTACTCAGTTTCGCTTTTATTTTTAGCTCTTTTCCTTCCTGGCTCTCAGGTAATAGCTCAGCAGTGTTCTTACACTCAAAACCATGCCTGGAATAGTGAAGTTGTAGCAAATTTCATTAAAAAAAAAAAATATTTGGCCATATCTTTAGTTGCTGTGGAAATAATTCTTGTGGGAGATTGTTTCTGGAAGCTGTATTGGGATGTACTACATTTCTTTCACCTGCACTAAACTGTTTCCTTCTGGGTATGGATTTACTCAAGGGGGAAAGGAGAAACGAGAAGAAGAGCTCAGTCACCATGTCGATCCCTTTCATCTCCTGCACACTGCACAGCCCAGATGCTAGAGGGGCACAGGCAGCACTTGTGCAAATCCTCCCACCGTGGTGAGATCCTGGCTGCACGAGCTGGGTCTCTAAAGAAACACTGCTTATGTTTGTAGCCCATCAGGTCAGGGCTTCAGGGGGAATAAATCAGTGCAACTCCACTGCAGTCAACGCTCATGTCCATTTACACCAACTTACAGCACAGCTTACTGTGTTTTGCAACAGGCTTATTATATGTATTTTTAAGCACTTAAGCCTGTGCTTGCTGCCTGCAAGCAACTGACCATAATTCAGCATTAATGTAACACTGATAGCTAGCTAGTTATAAAATGCATCCATTTCGAAAATGCACTTCAAAGTTAGAAAAGGTTTGAAAGTTACAGAATTTCCAAACATTTATGAACATACTGCTCCAAAATTATAGAAGTGCTCACGGCTGTTCATCCAAAAACATTACCAATCACCAAAAGTAGAGTACAGGACAAATCCTGAGCTGGTGCTGATCAGGGTACGTCCACTGGCTTACAGGGGATGTTTTATTTAGCAACGGGCACACCTGCTGTTTCTTTGGAGAGCTGTAAATTCATTCTGTGATACAGAAAATCTACAAGCCCAATTTGTATTTTAAGATGAAACTCCTATCAGATGTTCTGAAATTAAACTACAGTTTGTGTTCTTTTTGAAGGCAATAATATCTTAAAAGTATAAAGACATCCAAAACTTTATGTAACCAGTATTACATAACACCTTAAACTGGCTCATAAGCATTTTCCTTACTCTGGATTTATTACATTTTTTATTTGGGGCATGTGAAACAACTTGCCATACAAGTGAGTTACTCACATGGGGCTGGGTTGAGGGGGGTGGGAAAGAGTTCACTCCAGTGGAAATTCTAAAGTGAGAAGCTTATTACTATGTTTGCAAAGACCTCTGCGAAGAAACACTGTCAGAAAAAAATGTTTCATTGTGTCTCACTGCCCTTAATGGCCATTGATACAGAAACTAAATAAATTCCTGGAAGAACGCTAGAGATAGTACTAGTTTTAAAAGCTGAATACATGCAGAACCTCCAACTGCATATAGCATTAATGTCATAAATGTGTGTGAATGTTCTCATTCAGGCTATAATTTATTCCCCGAGGAGACGCAAAACTAGCTCAAATATGCTACAAGCGAACCAAACTCTTCCAATGAAGTGAGTGCAGTATGTGAATCCTGGAGCTAAATTTAGGCTGGGACTTGGAGTAACGTAATTCTAATCTCCGTGTAGCACTTTGAGCCGCAGCTAACAAACATTGTGAAATGATTCAGTGAAGTTCTGCTCCTTTGTTACATCTATTTTGAAGTTTTGGAACATCTTTACTAACTCAGATTTAAGAAATTCAGCTGAAGTTAGTTCAATTTCATTGTTCAGTGCAATGGTTTAAAAAAAATTAATATAAGTTTTTTTTAAAATGTAGATTCAAGCTGGTTTTTGGGTGTGTAAGATAGTTCACGTGGAACAGACACTCTTAATATATTGAAATCTATCAGTAAAACACCATTAACTGTACTGAATAATCCACAACACTGAAAAAATGGATACTGTAAATACTTGATCGTTTTTTCACAAATTACAGTATTTGTTTGGTTTTATGGTCCAATGTAAATTAAAATGTGCAAGCTTGTTTGTGTTAAGCACCTTTCTGTTTCTTGTTCTGTACAACTGTTACATTTGCATGGGAATATTTTCTACCTCCAGAAATATTTCCTTCAAAATTAACAGATGAAGTCACAATTATAGAAAATATCTTTGTAGTCAAAGCAGATTTTGTAATAAAAAACATTTTAAATGCAACTGAGATTTCAAGTCTACTTTTATAGTATCCTTCAGGTGTAAAATACACCCATAATGCTAGAATTGAGGAAACTTTTTCATAAAATATCAAAATAGCATTCACAGTTTTAAACTGAGCATATTTTAACTGAACTACATTAAAATTCTTCTTTATGAAACAATCTCTCTTTTCATACAAGATTTTTCATGCATATTCTGGCTCCAAAGCTCCAAATCAGTTTGCCACAACTTGTTTCACTGCAATTCATCAGAAGACTAAGAAGCCAAGTGCCAAGGAGCCGAGCTCCTGGCCCCAGCGTAAACTGTCCTACCAATCACCGCAGCCTGGAAAGTCCCAGTTCTCAGAATTAGCTGATGTTTTAAACAAGAGATCATAATCAAAATCACAATTCCTGACAAAGTCTCAATATTTCACTCTATAAATTCTTAATTCATTTTCCAGCATTTGTAAGTTGCTGCTAGCTCCACCCTCTCAAATATCAGCAATTGCTGCTGCTCTTAAAGAAAATTCCGTTTTGGGGAAATGTGATATTATTCCAGATGTTTCAGCATACAGCAATTCTGCCTAACACAACCTGATCGTCACTCTGTAACAAAGCTGAGCATTAAACAGCTCCTGGAATTTATTCCTTAAAACTACTGCACTTGCATATTTGAATTTAACCCTATTGACAGTATTGCGTTCAAAAGCCCTGTTTTCTGTAAAACAACAGAGCCACTCCTGAAGAGTTTTTTTCCAAAAGCTTAAAACCATGGCTAATTTTAGCAGGCCTTTGGGCCACTTCTAGATTAGTTCCTACAGGCTGCTGACTGAATTAAATGTAAGTGTTTTAAATTGTGTTCCTCACCATATTTTAAAAGTTATCATGCAAAGAGATCTTGCTGAATGAAATCTGCTTTCAAATTTTATAGTTTGAGGAAATTCCATACTTAGAACTGAGAAAAAAAAAAGTAAAGTGCATTTATACAGATTCAAAACAGCTGCAAGAACTGGTATGTCACCATTTCATTTAATCAAGATTTCACCAGGAAAAGGAGGGGAGGAGTCCCTGCCCTACCTCCAGCTGTACAGGAGTGACCCTTTCACCAGATCAGACAGTTCAGGGCAATGTTTGCTCCTCAAAATAACGCCCAAAGCAGCATGCATTCCTCCGTGACCTGTCATCTGCACTGCAACCGAGTACTGTACTGTAACTATCTGAGCAAGACTCCAAAGCCCTGGTCAGATGGGATGCTTTGTAATTCAAATAATAATAATGAGTGACAACACTAGCAGGCACAGCCTGGGAGTCAAGACTCCAGTTCTGGACCTACAAATGGTGTCACTAACAAATCTGTATTGGGAAAATACTGAAATCCCGTATGATGCCATGGAATGTGGGCACATCATCCACCCATGTGGACGTTCAGGACACCACGAAGGATCTTCTGCCACAGGAGAGGAAGAACAAAGGCCCGTTGCTTGCTGCTACAGAAGGGAGAAAACAACCAGCCTAACCCTCTTAAACCAATAGGCCACTAAGATCCAAATAAAATCCAGGAAGGCTATACAAAACCAAATCTACCAAGCAATGTCTTGGAAATATTTTGATTCAGTGCTAAAGAAATATGCCATCAATCCATAGTCCATCAGTTAGGCAGGGAAGAGGAAGCCGTCTCCGGACCAGCATCACCCCTGGCTTATTTCCTTCAGTCTGCAGCCACATGATTTCTTTTCCACACTGTTGCTGGCTCGCACGAAGGTTCACGCGAATGTGCAGACTGGCGATGGGGTTTGAAAGACCTATTCTGCCCTCAGCAAGGAAGGGCTTCCCTACCCCAGCATCAGACACTCCCCTTTGGGATCCTAGCAGTTGTAATTCTCCTGCTAGTACCACCACAGGCACACCCCCCTCTTCTCGCTCGCTCCCCCAAAGCAATCGAACCCAAGCGGACAGCAGAAACCCCTCTACCAAGCAAAGATAATACCCGGCAAAAGGAGACAGCATTGTGCCTTGTGAACGGCCACGCAGATGCCGCCGATCGTTCTCATTTTACGGGGATGTCACTCGGACTGCAGGAAGGGGCTGAAGCCTCGGAGGGACGTCCTCTCCTGCAGGCCAGCACCAGCTACCCTGCAGCCTCTTCTACGCTCTCCTGCTCTCCTCCTCTCCCCTCTGGGATCTGTCACTTTTGGGTCCCCAGGAAGGGAAGTGATGAAATCAGCAGGAGCTGGATGGATTTTTTCAAGCAGACCAACAGTGGGAAGGGAAAAGCACATTCTCTTCCATGTCTTATTTGCCCCTGTGTGCTTAAGAGCTGGCCTGCAGCAGGAGCTGGCACAGAGCATGCCCCAGGAAAGTGTCTGCAAGCTGGGTGCATGCTGGATGCTTCACTCTTATGAAATTTAGTCCTTACTAAGGGTACAAGGCTCCAACACAAGCACGTCCAGGCTTCTGTGAAAGGTCTGTACTGAACAACAGAGCCAATACCAGGCACGGTCTGGATCTAACCTGCCTGTGATTACACATATTTGTATCCCAGACACCGCAGACTTGCTATGCTCTGTGCCCTCCTGCAACTTAAAATACAACTCTGGCTTGAAGGTCTCTATTTGCAAACATAGAGGAACAGCGGTTCCCAAATTGCAGGCAAACATTTGACTTCACTCAGTGCAATTCAAAGAATATCCTGCACGAACCCCACCCTTCTGCCCAACAACTCAAGCCCTTAATGCCTAGAGAGTTTTCTTTCAGGCCTTATCACAGATAAAATATGGCCCTTTTTTTGTTGAAGAAGTAGAACCTGCCAAATATTTACCAACTCTTTCAGAAGGCTGAAAATGTCACTCCTACAGTGTAATAAACTTCCCCTGATAAATAGGGAGCCTTGCTGTACTGCCCAGAACTAGTTTAGTGTGGCCTAAGTATTGCCAAGTCTGACTGACAAAGAAAGCATATTTGTACACACAGAAAGATTAGCAAGAGAGGCATAAAGTTTAGAAGAGAAAATAAAACAAAGCCCCATTATTAGCCAGGGAGGGGGGGAATAATTGAGTCTGCATCCCAGAGAGCAAAAGACATTATGAAAGCTTCAGAGCTAAAATGGTAATTTAAGAGCTTGTCCACAACTTGCAGCAGAGGCTTGAACCATCTTCTTTAGCATTTGGGAAGTGCTAAACCATGGCTTACCCCCAACCCAGCCTTCAGAGCAATATTATTTAAAAATGAAATATTTTTACTTTGTACTTTGACCCACAAAAGTTGTTTGGGCATGAGGGAATGTTCCTTTCCAGCCTGAACTTTAATTCAGAGAGAATGTTTAAACTCAACAGTGTAAAACAGATGCTGAGAAATACATCTGCATTGCACTGTATGTTCTGTGGGGCACAAACAGAAGTTGGAAAGTGCCTATCAATGCAGTGTGTGCGGCTACAATCTAAATAATTGCTAATAATGCAGAGGAATGGAGAAAAAAATACATTCCTAGTATCAGCAAGCCTGTCAACAGAGTTCTAGCAGCTATAAACAACTACATCCACACTAGTTCAAACAGATGAATGTTGCTTGAAAAAATGTGTCCTTTCACCTTGGCAAATGCCATTAAGAAAAAAAAAAAGATTTCTAAAAGTGACTAGGGAGTTGGAAGCTCAAACGTACACATTTAACAAATCCTGATGACCACAAAATGCTGAGCACTCATTCCCTACAGAAGTCAGGCTTCGACTGAATCTTGAATGATACAATCAAATCAAAAGACAGTAACTCAAATTATGCTATAAACTGCTCAAAAATAGGTTTTGGGGGGACAAAACTTGCCAGAATTACTTAAAGGCAGGAAGAAACCAATTATTGCTGGAAAAAAAATTTCCAGATTATGTTAAACCTGACAAAAGCTAAACCCAGCAATTTACCCAGCTTTACAAAGCAAACCACAATTAAGAAAATCTCCTATGAAAGGGAAAACTTCAGTTTAGCCTACCAGCTAGTCCAAGAGCCTGAACAACACAACCAACCTCAATAAAAATCGCTGCTTGCCAGTGATACCTAAGAAGTTGTACAAGAAGTTGAAGGAGCATGCTGAAGAGGCACAGAAATCTGCTCCCCGTTCCCCCCTTTCACACCATCAGGTTTTAATGTTAACTATACAGCTCCGCGTACTTAAAGTGTTTTTACACTATGCTCATCTTCTTGTAGCTCCGTCTTGTTCCAGGGCAGATGATTAGAATCAGATTTCTGTGATTTCACTGCAGATTAATTTCGTTAAGAGCTACAGATCTGCAGGGAGAAGAGGGCTGCAAACAGGCCAACAGAACAGTCTCTAACAGAGTTCTCTCCTAAAAGGGTAACAGTGGTTTTGCCTTTACTCCTTACTTTCACATACTTTTCCTTTTTGTGGCCACTAGACAGAGTTCTTTGGAAAAATGGGCATATTGGGAAAAGAAACGTGCAAAAAATTTTCCTTTAAGTTCTGGTTTCAAAGAAAGTTCCCAACCAGTACTTATGAATAGGTTTATAAAGAGAACAGGCCCAAGGCAGACCTGATTGCGCCTGCTGTCCTCAAAGTCAAACAGGCAACTGAGGGACTGCACACAGGAAATAATTCTGATGTATCAAGGCCTGTAAGCGCCAACGCATGTCAGAGGAATAGCTATTAATATGCGTTTTAGTATGCTGTGCACAAGTGTTTGGATATAGAGAGATGAAGAAAAAAAGTATGCAGAGGTCTGTAAAACCATTTGCAATTTTTTCCTAATCGTGAAACACTAAATAAATATTGTTATTTTTATGGGCAAATACTACAGAACACAGCACTGAAAACAGGGTTTGTTTGCAAAAATCTCATGGGATCAGAGCATAAAAGTTGTGTGGAGTGTGTAAACGTCTGTGTACACACATGCAGAACGTAGACTCCTGCAATGCTACGCCAAGAGAGAGAATTAAATTCTAAAGTGGCTCAAAAAAAGACACAGGAAGATTTTAATTTTCCATTTGCTTTTATAGACCTTAGCTGTGAGAATACTGTTGCCACTTGGCCTTTTTCCTTATTCTAGGTTAACATCATTGACTTTACAAGAGAGAAGTAAAAACACCTCTACATAAATCAAAAAAATTATGAGGACCCTCAAAATAATTCTAATCCAAGAACTGAAAATGTAATGTGACTTAACACAGAAGGGCACAGAAGTTACAAATACGATGCTATATAAACAAAGAGTAATATACACGCAGAGTTGTATATATACTGTGCCCAAAGAAGCAGCACAAACCAGTGACTCCAGAAGAGCAGTGTGCTCAATCGAAATCAGAGACAAATAATAAGGAACATCGGAAGGGTGGAGGGTAAAAGCACTTGGATGAATAAGAAGAGAATCACCGGGAGCCAGGCCACTTGGTACGTATGTGACTAGATTTATTAAAAAAAAAAATGGAAAGAAAAATGAAAACAGCTGTGTTTTCTGAAAGTGAAAGCGGTGAGAAGGATGCACATGGCCTTGCCGGAGCGAAACCCGGGCGCTCGCTCCCTGCTCAGGCAGGGCCCGGGCACCGCGTCCTGCGAGCCCAGAGCCGGCCGCGGCCGGGCACGTCGGGGCCCGCAGGGAAGCCGCGGGGATGGCCGCCAGCACCGGTAAGACGCGCCCGTTCAAGGCCCTTTCAGAGGAGGAAGAAATCAAAATGCACTTACGGTTCGCGGAGAACCAGCTCCGTCCTCTCCCTACGGCCCGCCCGCGGCGAGCCGGGGGCACCCGCCGGCCCCAGCGCCGGGGAAAGCGGCGGTCCCGGGCGCGGCGGCAAGGGCCGCCCCAGCAACGCCCGCCTGTGCCCCCCCGGGCCGGG
>JAVKLA010000002.1:33621670-33632831 GCA_034782735.1 Sagittarius serpentarius | reverse complement strand
GGGCGGCGCGGGGCGGGGCGGGGGGGGGGGGCGGCGGAGCGGGCCCGGCGGGGCTGGCCGGCCGCGCAGGCCACGCCGAGGAGGCCGGGGCTGCCGGAGCCTCCCGTCCGCTGCGCCGGTGCAAACGCTGTGGAAGAGCCTCGGCCGCGCTGCGAGCCCTGGGGACCCCCCCGTGGCGGCACCCCCGCCGCACGCCCCGCGAGTACCGTCTCCGCTGATTGCCGGCACCTCCCTGTACATGTCCCTGTACATGTGCCTGTATGTCCAGCCTTCTCCCGCATGCCTCGCAGTAGCCGTGTAGATCGCAGGGACGTCAGAGGACACGCTCTTACCCTCCCGTGCGTCCGGCGTCCTTTCGTTCCCGTACCCAGTAAGGCTGGGTGAACATGCCTGTGTGACCGAGAAGACCTGGGCACAAAGGACAGCTGTACAATGTACGTAATCTGTAAAGGTTTTGTAAAGACCCGCTCCTTTACACACACACTCCGTTGCAAGAGTGTTTTAAGAAAATACCACAAGGCCCTCGGTAATGTGAGGTCAAGTCAGAAGGCACAGCTGAAATGCCATGAAAGAGAGAATTTTCTTTCTTCCTGCTTTTCGGTCTTGCATTATTCCTCTGCACATCCACACCCACCTCATCTTTTTCAGCTTTCTGGGCTTTTTGGAATGAAACTTTTATACCCTTTGCATACCAACCCAGCATGTGCGGGCCCTGCCCACAGGTCACAAGGGGTTGGACAGTTGCTGCACCTTCCTTTAATCTTTGCTACAGATCCTCTGAAGGCCAAACTGAGGAAAAGGGGACAAAACACACACACCCCACAGAGAGCTTCAGTTCTCTGCATGACCATACACCTGGACAGCCTACTCTAGCATGACAGCAAAGTAGTGACCAGTCCAACAGCATGTTGAAGCCACCAGAAGCAAAAGGAATGGCTTGCAAGGTTTTGTCCTGCAAAGAGAGAGGAGATCACTCACTGTTCCTGCGAGACGTCAGCAATCAAGGTGATGTTCACTGAAGATCACAGCAGGACACAGCCCCATCGAGTTGAGCAGCAGGCCTACAGAATGAAGACTAGAATGCAGACTAGAATGAACTTACGTAATGGGACAGGATTACCAATGCATGAGAATGTCTCCATCATATCTTCTGTACCTGGTAGGAAAACCTCAGCTAAGCAAGAAGCTCCAAAGTGGGCTTCAAGAGCTAAAGCTAACAAAAATCAAAGCCAGCATCCAGAGGACTCATCTTTTAAATATTTGGTTTCAGCAGGACACAAATGGCACATCCCTGCTGTCTACTGGGCTGTCTCCTGGGCTTTTTTCCTGTGTCTATACAGAAGCCACGTGAGACAGCCATGTGTATGCAGGCTGCACTAGAAGCCTTTGCGTGCTCAGAGCTTTATGGTACCAGCATCATTATGGATATGGCAAGTGACTCTCCCTGGCTTGCGTGGATAGAACGCATCAGACAGAACTTGAACTGATCTGTCACGTAACTGCTCTTGATCAACACTGCGAAGCCATGCTCTACACAGAAGAACGTGTTCCTTGGCTGGAAGCCTGATGAATATTTAGAGCCAAGGAACATGTTGTTTAAAACCGATACTAGAATGCAAAGTGAATCATGGACGATGGGCAAAAAAGGTTTGAAAGAGGGAAGAAGCTGTATGAGCATTTTGGAAATAAGACATACTGGCAGAAGGTACAGAAATGAAGAAGTTCTTGACCATCTGGAATGGTGACACCCAGTAATTTATTCTGCAGTGATGATGCCCAGTGACTACTGTTAAAAATGAGGACTTCCAAACCTCTGTAAAAGACACTGACCTTTTCTCTGGTGAAGGGCATGGAGGCTGTAGAAATCACTTGGGTTGAACGACAAAAGGCCTCAACAGCTTTTAGAAATAAAGAGACTGTTAATCTTACAGAGACTGCAAGTTACATCTGCCAGTCTCTTAATCTCCTCTTTTTTTTTTTTTTTTTTAATACTTTTCTTGCTCTTTGGCTGTATCAAAGAGCTGCTTATAACACCACAGACCAATGCTGAGCACCACAAATTCATAGAAAATAATGCACCTACATGTATGGAAGGAAGAGCATGAGCCAGGGAATGGAGGAGTTTCTTCCTAATTAAGCTGATGGCATACTGCTTAGCTGATGTCCTGACCAACTGTTTAATTTGCTATTTTCAGCAGCCTCATACATGTTGCCTCTTGTCTTCATCTTGCCCCCACTGGTACTGATGTGAAGCGCCTCTTAATTTCCGTGAGAGCAGGGCAAGACTTTCACACAACATTTTCGCCCAGCGGGAGCTCTTACGCAGGGAGCCCAGTCCCACGAGATGTGCTCAGCGGCTGGCAGCCCCCTCCCACTTCCACTGACGGCACTGGCAGTCCTTTGGTGGTAACTGGATAAGGCACATTTCAAGCAAGTCTCCCCTTGGCAGGAGGTACTTCCATACCTGAGAAGGTCAGGTCTTTGGACTCCGTCTCCTCTCACAAATACCTGCTGGCTGCTTGCCATGGTGTGCAGAACCTGTGTGCTGGGAATGCATGACTACAGCCCCTGTCTGGATGGGAGCTGGGAAGAGGATTAGCTCTGCATTCAGTTCAGATGTAATCACAAACATATCAAGTTGTAAAGCATCACAACTTTCACAATTCTAAAAATACACATAAGCAGTTTGTTTCAAGCCGTTTGGCAGCCAAAGGGCTAATATATTAATAACATTAGACCAACAATAGCCCAGAACAATAACTACGGAACAATAGATTCTATCACTTCTGAAAATAGCCCTGTTTGGAAAAAAGAAAACATTTTTACAAGAGCCACGAACCAGATGTAGTAGCTTCTTTATAGATCTCCACGAAGGCTTCACAAAGTGGAAGACTGGTGTGATACCTCCAAAGTCAGGAGAGATTTTCTGTGGGTGGGAGACTGGACTGCATGTTGCTGACTGGGACACGCTTAGACCCTGTGGACACAGTTTGGTTTAGTTGAATGCATGCATTAATCTGAGTTTTTCTTTCTCGATCCTGCCTATGCTTGTGCAATACCTTTCTCTGCAAGTAGATCCATTGATTTGTTAACTTCCCAGCGTGTGGTACTAAGCAGCATGTAAGCAAGCATGGCTTGTAGCCAACAGCTTGGTATTTCAGCATCAGACCTTGTTGACAAAGAGACTGGATTGTCAAAGAAGTTAAACTTGAAGACAATGTAGTGAGAGAAGTAACTGAAAGTCCACTGCTGGCAGAGGATGAAGTTCGCTTGTCTTCACCTGAAAATATGAATCCATGCCAGAGACCCAGAGGCAGATCTTTTTTTTTTTTTTAAATCACAACAATGGAAATAGCAAGTTTATGATTAAAAGTTCTGAAATGTGCAAATACGATGTACTGCTAAGAGCTGGCCTGACCCTATGTACCTCTGCAGGAACACCGAGCAGCCAAGCCCATTAAGGATTTACAGAAACTGCAGTCCTTCCGAGATCTTTACTGCGAGCTAGTTGTTCATCTCTGAGCACCCACGTCATGCCAGCGAGCTCCAGCCTCCAGTCACCACTCAGACATGGTCTGGTTCTCTGCTCACTGGCCAAGGCTCTGCCCATCCAAAGAACCTCTGGCAAATTGTCAATACAAGATGAATGCCCGACCATAAATGGGGCCTTCGTATTTAAAGCATGTGTGCTTGTGTGTATATGGGGGAGAGGAGAAAATCACAGGACTAACAAGCTATGATTAAGCTCAGAAATAATGGTTTCCTGTTCAAACACAGAGCTATGTCTCTTCTTAGTACAACTACCTCATCCCCAGTTGTGTCTATTAAAGACAATTACTGGGGGAGACAGATATGTGTAACCAGATGTGGAAACAACGGTCATGTTATGCACAGTGCCATATGCAGTTTAAATTCTTTGGGGCTGAACAAGTTACATATAAAAAAATTGTGTGTGTGTTTGTGCACAGAGGAGCAGCTGTCAATGGGGAAATCCCCTTAGTCCACTTTAATCCTACATTCCACAATCCCTGGGGATTAAACAAATGCACTAACATTATTTACTGTAATGCTCCCTCCCTGGGGGACCTCAGTCCATGAAATCCACTCCAGCATTTGCAAGTTCCAATTGTGAAATAGGCTGCGCACGTTCTATATTTGGTAGCTCGCAAGTACTCTTGTAGTTGGGCCTGGAGTGATGAAAGGACAGGAGTCAGGAGTTCAGCTCAAGCAGAGACTCACAGGGAGCAGGCTTGGGCTCAGAGTGGGAGCTCATTTCTCACTGCACAGGTCTTAGACGGGCTCCAAGGCATTGCAGTGACTGCTGAGAGGGGACAGTGTTCACAGGACAAGACAAGATGCTTTCTTAAAATTAATGCTGCCACAGTACTATTCCTCCCATCTACACACTGGGAGTATGAAATGAGGCTTTAAAACCAGCCACGCCAGTAAAGCCTTATGTGCCTTCTGCTTTCCTTTTCCTGTGATGAAATACATGTTTGAACTTGGGTACAATCTCTGTAAAATTAGTGACAAGGATTCCATCGATTCAAATGCACAATCCTCGCAGTCCCAATAAGGCTGTGACAGTGCAAACTGCACAATGCCATCAAACTCTTATGACCATCTGGGTTCAATTGATGGCCACAGTGCCCAGCAATAACATACAAAAGTTTCAGGCTGGGACTCCCAAGAACCCTCTAACATACTTGCAGTGCTAGCTGATTGCTCCGTCTCTTGCTTGAGCTTCTAAGTTTATTATAGCTTCTTCAAAGACAGTAAACATTAAATTCTATATTAGGCTGTCCTTGCCTTGAATTCATATACAGTTTAAATTCTTTAACTCAGATGATTGTACCAACTCTGCACTACAGTTTGCATTACTGCTGCCACAAATGAGATGGCAAGCCACAGTCACAGGGAGCATCACCCCGAAGAAGCCACTGCTGTTAGTACAGGGGCAGGTTTGGCCCCGTGTCTTTCGGGCCGCAGCAAGCAGTACAAACTTCAAAGGCAAAGGAGTTTCACAGAATCTCAGAATGGTTGAGGTTGGAGGGGACCTCTGAAGGTCATCTGGTCCACGCCTGCTCAAGCAGGGTCACCTAAAGAAGGCTGCCGAGGACTGTGTCCAGATGGCTTTTGAGTATCTCCAGGGATGGAGACTCCACAATCTCCAAGGGCAATCAGTTCCAGAGCTCAGTCACCCTCACTTGTAAAAGTGTTTTCCTGATGTTCAGATGGAACCTCCTGTGTTTCAGTTTGTGCCCATTGCCTCTTGTCCTGTTTGTTGCTGATGCTTTTTGCACTGCTGAAATGACGTCTCAGGCTGGACTCTGAACCCTGGCTTTGTCACCATAATTACCAGACCAGTGGAGCTGTATTGTGCTGAATGCAAAGGAAATTATTCTCCATAATACGAGATTCATATAAGGACTAATGCAATTTTTTCCCAATTTATGCCAAGGTCATAATAAAAGCTACACTCATGTTACAGCCCTTCATCCTGCAACAGCTTGCTTACTGCAGTAAACTTCACTAAGTGATAAATGCAAGAGGGTATTCACATGGATAAAGAGAACCCCTGTGCACAAACCTTCCAGGCCTGGGCTCTGGGCCTCTGTTTCTTTCATGCAGTCTACAGTCAGGAACATGAATAAGCGCATGAGAGAGAACGAGGGAGAGGAGCAGAGCTCCTGTGACCAGCAGGCCCCGTGCTGCTGAGGTTAAACAGACCGTGGAGGAGATGAGATCAGAAATCTCCCATCCATCCCCCTTGCTCCTCCTTCCCTGCATAATTGAAGTTCATTTTAGAGACACTGCCTGGAGTGTCAGCTGGCATCTTCTGGGCTTCACAGAAGCAGTCGCTGCCATTCAGCACCACTTTTTCCATTTAAATTCTGTTTTCATGGGTTCCCTTGGGAAACCAAGGCACCGAGCACTGCTCCACACCACGCCAGCATGGCGGTAAGGACTCCTACTTCCTCTCCTGGGTGCCCACAGAGCTCATTCACAAAATCCCACTGCTACCACTCATGACATTACACCTTGCTCTCAGAGGAGCAGCAGTAGCATGCTGTGCAGACCCCTTCATTCATCCTGGCCAGGGAGGCACACCTGGACCTTTTCATTAGTATCTAATTATAGATGACAGTAGCATCCTCAGGACTGGACCTCTGTAAGAGTTGCTACTCCTGTAGCAAAGCAAAAATACAACTGGGATCCTCACAGAAGAACTTCACAACTGCTCCCCTCCTCATGTTTCTAGAGAAGGAGACACCAGTAACTCTGCCCCTTGAACACAGAATGAGGAGACTCACTTTGCTTTTCCTACAGTTGCCATAAACAGAGTTTTCAAGGAGGGGGGAAATTTATTTCCTATCTCACTGTCATTTTTTAAATTGCTGAATACTGCAGCATTCAATAGATTACTATTCGCCAACACGTACCTGCTCCTCCGGCAGAACAAATCAAGTAATTTCTGTTTCTGCTTGAGCCTTCCGCATGCAGACAAAAACATTTTTTATTCATCAGTGGTAAAAGGCTACAGCCATTTGACTTTAAACACAGACATGCTTCTGGGCTCTCTTCCAGGAAGTCTGTGTCACCCAGGCTTTAGATCGATATGTTTGTCTGCAAAGTCACCCTTTTGATCTGTAATTTTTCATTTTGACACAAGAAATGCCTTTTGGTCAAACTTCAGCAGTCCATTAAATTCCAGGCATAATGGAAATGGGAATCACATTGCTGTAGCCATGTGAAGATTTCCACAGTTTGGGGTTTATTTACTCATGGGTTAATTTACACAGTCATATATCTGGGATTCAGACAACACTGCAAATACTATTCTCCTGCCTCATCTAAAATCACTGCCTCCTCCCCAATTGTTTGTTGGTGGTCTCACCGGCAGTCGCAGCTTTATAAAGTACTTTGTTCGTTTAGTTGTCTAATCTGCAGGAAATGTTATCGCAGTTTTGTATTGCAGACGCTGAGCATCCTTCCAGCTTGGCCCTGTCGTTTACCATGTACAAAGGCAGGGCCTGGCCGCCGGGACGCCAGCCCTGCTGCTGAGAGCGAGGGCTCTCGCCAGCACATGGCCCGGCTGGCTCAGGCAGCCTGCTCACCCCTGGCACACCACGCTCTGTTTGCACAACTCGGCACATGTCCTTTCTTTCGAAGTTCAAGGTTTTGGGGCTTGGGTTGGGGTTGGGTTTTTTTCTCCCTTTTTTTTAAAAAAAAAGTGTCAGCCATCCCATGGAGAGATACCCAAAAAGCAAGTGAGGTGGGAAGACAATCCAGCACATTATTAACAGGACAAGTGGGTCTGAACAGCCTTTGGGACAATCCCCCTGCAGAGCAGGGCCTGAGCAAGGCTTTCAAATGATCTCACTACTATTTCTGAACCAAACAGACAGCTTCTCCTGTGTTGCTAACACACTGGTTTTCAGTTGCTTAAGTTTGACCCTAGGGAGGATGCGATAGACACTCCGGAGAGTTGCAAAGCACTGAAAATGTTATTATAATCTGAACAAAGAACATTATGCTTTTAGTCCCCATTCACATCTTACCTTTCAAAAGCAAGCATTTTTTGTCAGCCTCTCAAAAATACATATAATACATAACTCAGAAATACCGCTGTTATCATAGATTCATTTTTACACTTATTTTAAAGGGGTCATGAAGATGTCTGGATACTGAATAACTGGTTTCTCAAACCAGAAAGGTCAGGAAACTCTGTATCTAAATACGGCCAAGATTTTCAGCAGTAACACATCTTTTAAATACATTAATTGTAATGTGTTTTTATTAGGTAATTAAAAGGGGCCTCATTTCAAACCTCATTTAATAACTCCTCATGTAATAGAGGTGTTATATTCAGAGGGAATCTGCTCAGTATTTTCTGGAATAAAATCAAAGATCTTAAAGCAACTCAAATGGGACATCTAAAAATTTTTATGGTTTTGGTCAGGACTTGTGTCCAAAATAAACAACTCTCCCTCACCCACCAAAAAAAAAAACCCCAAACCAAAACCATCTCCAGCACAGCTATGATCAGATCATAAGCATCTTGATTAAAGTTCACTGGCACTTCAGGACTTCAGCTATTAAATTAAAGCCAAAATCAAATGTATTGCCTGAGTGAGTAAAAAGAGGGGGCCAGGAATTTGGGAGGTGAGAGAACATGTGATCTGCCTCAACACAACCCTGCCATGCTGGGAGCTCCCACAAAAAATGAAGGCACAGAGACACCAAAGAGAGGAGAGCGAGGAGAACCAAAAGCCCCAGCAGTGCCCGCACCAGCGAGTCAGGAGGGGAGGGAGCAGCAGGCCCAGCTCTACTTAGAGGTGATGAGCAGGACATTTTATATGGATTTTATTTTTAGGCTGGACTTTGGTCACACACAGGGTCAGCTGACACAGTCTTGTTAGGCTGAGCAGCTCTCTGCTAATTTACGTCAGCTGGGGTCTAGCTGTTGGTTTCCAGCTTTGTTAGCAAACGGTGCAGTGTTCCTGTCCCAAGTAAGCCAGGCCAAGCAGAGCACACGTGCCAGGTGACAGAGACATGCATGGGGCCAGACTTTCACATCCTGAGCTCCTGCTGCAAGAATTCTCCCCGTTATCTTAAGGAACCCGCAGCCTTGCCCTTGCCTGAACCAGGACTGTTAGTAGTTTTTCTCCAGCAGGCTCAGCACAGTGTCTTGCCCTGGTGTAAACTTTACATGTGACCTGGAGGCGCAGCTCCATTCGTTCTAATAAGCCAACCAGAACATTTCAGAGGCAACAAACTGCTCTGAAAGCTTTACCTGTGGAAATTCATTTATAGCAAAGCCTCCACCCATTCTTTGCAGTACAGGACCATCTCCTTGGCTTCCTCTGGACTTTCTTGACTACTACAACCAACACATCATTTTCAGTTGTATTTAGGGGTGAGCAGGGGCCTATTATCACACACCGGGACTGTGCTGCGCTGAGCAAAAACCACAGCCCTAAAACGATGGTCCTGAAGACTGGAAAAAAATACCTGGGATCAGTGTGTCTGTGAAGAGCTGGGGAGCCTTGAAGACAACAACATGAGCAGGATGGCACACACAGAACTGCGTGTTACTGAACAGAAAGGATCTGGGCAAGTGAGCTTGTTCCAAGAGTGAAGATGCACAACAGTAGTCCTGGTACAGAGCTTTCCTGTGGGCCCCTCCTGAAGGAGCTGGGCAGAGAGCCTGCAAAGGACCTTCCTCACAAGACACCCTCGAGTCAGAAGTGACTATTCCAGTTCTGCAGAGACTGAAGTTAAGCAACTGGTAAGCTGCCTGGATGTGTTTATGGCCACAGAGAAGAGTAATGCCAGAGCTTTATTGAAATACCTGGTTCTTAGTCCTGGGTTCGTAGCACACGTTTGGGCAAGACTCAACTGCTTGGGTTTACGGGATGGCAAGCCTGTTTCAGGGAGGACCTCAGTTTCACAATTGGTTTCAACCAGAAACAAACCCATGTAATTCTGAAATTCTCTGCAAAAGCTGCAAGACGGCTTTTGAATCATTAGAAACATTTTGGTTTGACATTCTGATGTGAGACACTATAGAATTTAAAAAAAAAAAAATCAAAATAGGGTGTTTCAAAGCTGGAACTTTCATCCTCAAAAGCCTCCAACAAAACTGACAGGATTTTGACAGCACTGCATTTTCCAAGTAAAATCATGTCTACATTTTTCTAAACAAGTTCTAAACTGCATTTCCTGTTTTTATATCAAAATGTACTACGGCTTTTTTTGTGGCTTGTTAATAACATACTGTACAACTGTTTTGTACGAACCTCCCCAAACACCTCACTCACACACATATCCAGCACCTGTTGAGAAAGGCAAACAGCCTCCTACCCACTCAGCCCCAGGCTAAGTGTGGCACATTAAATAGCAAAACCCAGCTTTTTCTAAGCACCAAAGGAAGCATCTAGTTTTTGTAAGAGGCTCCTCAGCTCTTGCCAGATATCTGGCTATTGTGATTTTGCAGTTAAATGGTTCTGTTCTTTACATATTTTAAGCTGTCTGGAAGCAGCAATAATCAAAGTGATGTTATACAGAGCCAGCAGAAATGCCCGTGCACATGTGTAAAGCTTCGCACAGCTTTATGTATTAAGAACCAAGCAATCAAGGTCAGTTCTGGTGTAAACGGTACAACCACACTGAGCTTTTCATAGCCGTATTTGTTTATTCCAGGATTCGGCCTCCCTCTCCCTTTTAAGGACTCTATATGTGAGAATTACATCAAAACCAGCACCTCCAGAGAAAGTAACAGCAAGAGGGATTCATCACTTCCGCGCTCACCCAACACTTCCCCCACAGCAATGCAGGGCGAACGCCAACTTTCTTTTAACTATGATTCATTGCATTCAAGACAACCATCCTGAAGCGAAACACAAGAGAAATCCCTCCTGCGAGAGAGTGGCTTCTGGGCTCCCTTCGCAGGGGTGTGATGCACAGCAGAGCACGCCCACGCCGGGGCCGGAGGCTCCCGGGCGGCCCCGGGGCGCAGGCTCTGCCCCCGCCAGACCCGTCCTCACCGCAGCCAGGCTGCAGGCCCCGCCTTGCAGCCCGCCAACCCACGGACCGCACCGATGCCACCCGTGGGCTCACCACCGCGCCCACGGCCCTGCGGCCAAGAGCGGTGAGGACCGCGGCCACCCCTCGCTGCGTCCACGGTGGAAATCGACGGGGGATTGCGGCCACCCCCTCCCCGGCATCCGCAGCTTCCCCGCCGCGCTGGGCCGCGGGGGCTCCCGGGCAGCCCAGCGGGGGCGCCGGAACAGGATCTCCGACACCCGCGGCCGAAAGCAAAAAAAGGGGGCCGCAAACGAGGCGGCGTCCGCGGCCTCCCCCCCCCAGCGGGGCTGCCGGCGCACCGCGCTGCCTCGGCAGGCACGGACGGGGTTCGAACCCGCGATCTTCGGTTTACGAGACCGACGCCTTACCACTTGGCCACCGCGCCTGACGGGCTTGCAGCACCCGCGCGCCGCCAGTGGAAGCCAGCGAGCCGCCCGCCCGCCGCCAGGCCCGGCCGCCCGCCCCGGGGAGCTGCCGGCGGCGGGACGGGGCGGTCCGTCCCCGTCCGTCCGTCCGTCCGTCCGTCCGTCCGTCCCCGTCCCCTCCCTCCCCCGCGGCGCGCGCCCCGCCG
>JAVKLA010000002.1:33493188-33621570 GCA_034782735.1 Sagittarius serpentarius | reverse complement strand
GGGGCGGTCCGTCCCCGGCCGTCCGTCCGTCCGTCCGTCCGTCCGTCCCCGTCCCATCCCTCCCCCGCGGCGCGCGCCCCGCCGTGCGGGGGAGAGGCCGCCCGCCCGGGCCGCCGTGGTTCCTGCAGGCACGTGCGGGCGCGGGGCGGGGCACCGGGAACGGGCGGTGACGGCCCTGCGGAACCGCCCGGGACGGTGGGACGGGAGCTCGGGCGGGTCGTGCGCCGGCGCGTCCCCCGTCGGCTGCCGGCGACCGGTGGCCGGGCCGTTCCCCGCCTAAAGAGCTCAGCTGGCCCCCTGCCCCCTGCTCCCCGGAGCGCGATTCCTCGGAAACCCCTTTCTGCTCCGGCCCGCCGCGCAGCGTCCCCCGCGGCGGCGGGGACCTTCCCTCAGGCCTCGCCGGCATCACCGGCGAGGGCAGCGCTGGTGCTCAGGAAAGACCGAGAAATCACCGGTGAGCATTTGTTTTTCTTTCTGCTGGTTAACAGCTCCCGGTGTTTCTCATGACAGAGTAAAGCTGTGCATCGCTACGGAAACACTGGGAGTTGCCTAAGGAAACAAACAGCGGCTATTTCGTACGAAAAAACTCTACTGCTGAGCTTACACGTTCAGCCCTGTTGCTCTCCAGGGTCTGGCACCTGCTAACGAGAGCGTGTGCTGGCCCCATCTCCCCGTTTCGGGGAAAGGGAGGCTTCACCCCCAAAGCAAAGGCAGTGGGAGCAAGCCCTGCTCGCAGCACGGTCCTGCGGTGGGGCACAACCTCCCCCCGCAAGGCCCAGCACACGGGGACCGGGCTGGGGCTCTCCGGGCACGGCACGGCTCCTGCCCTTGATTGCCGTAGCACGCTGCCTCCCGTCGCTCTCTGCGTGCCAAGCAACAGCGTTTCCACCCCTTCCCTTGGGACAATATCAGGCAATCTAACACGGGTTCGTGTCAGGAAGTGTTTCCTGATATTCAGACTGAATTTTCACAATTTAATTCAGTCCCATTATCTTCTGTTTACATAGTAAAATCATAATAGCATAAATCATAAATACAATACTACATTATTAATATTTCCTCCTTTGAGTTTCCAGCTACCAAATATTTAGTCTTATGGCTAATGCTTGGTTAAAACCCAAGAAATGAATCAGCTCTCATTTTTATCGCCACTAGCTGTAGGGCAGGAGGGAGGAATTTGAAGGATGTGGTTTTGAACCATTATTTAGCTTTGCATTGAAATTTTTGATTCTGGTTTCTAGTTTTCAACCATTGCTAGGCGGCAGAAAGTAATCTGGTATTTTTTGGCTTACATACTCCTCCTGAAAACCAAACCAAACCAATGGAAAATTAAAAAATCCAGGCACAGTTAGAACCTACTACCAATCTGACATAATATAATCCCTCTTTACTTTATACCTATGAATTCGTAACCAGGCACCACTGACTGTTTAATCAGATCCGAGTTACACAGCCTTTGTTACAAGAATGCATACTGCATTTGCAGTGTGCTCCTTGCACAAATAAATAAAGCATGTGAGGTCCGAACAGCTCATTCCAAAAAGGAACAGTTGCTTTCCTAAGGGTAAGTCCCATTTTTAGGTGTTAATACAAATACTGTGCCAAATATTTCCAAGCAGGTCTCTGATGCTAAGGCTTATGTTTTTGATGCTACAAGTGCTTAGGAAGCCAGCAATCCCATGACACCTGGAGTAACTTCGCCAAAAACAGCAGGATGGCAGGAGCTGTTGGGGTTGCAGAATTCGCGGCTGTTTTTCAGCCACGTCCTGCACCCTCCGTGGCCCTGGACTTGGCGTTTCAGGTGGCCAGTGTTTAAGCACATCCCTCTGCACATAGCAGCCCTGGCAGCACTCCTCCTCCCTCCCCAGCTCTGGCAGATGCGATGCGATGAGCCAGGCCGCCCTTGCTGGCGGGGGGGGGGGGGGGGGCGGGGGGGGGCTCTGCTGCACCCACGGCCCTGCAGCTCCCCTGCATGGGGGCTGCAGAGGTGAGGCTTCAGGGCTGCACCTTTAACCCACAATTACGCAGTATTTCCACGAATGAAAGCAAATTCCTTTGCTGCTGCTTTTCTTCAGGGCAACTCCCCCAAATCATTGCTTTCCACAGCCAGAGCTGTGCTTCAATCCAAAAAGCTAAAGGGCAGGCTTGGGTTGGGGGTTATTTCTCTGTCACGCAGGACAAGTGCTCAGGCAGACCAGAGGATTTCCAAAGGCCTGAGAGCAACCCTGCCCAGTGACCGTTCAGGTTTTAAATAAAAGCCTGAGCACATTAAGAAAAGTCACACAGTGGCCAAGAGAGATGGTGTTTCGTAAAACACAACCTGCAATTTACTTACGTTACAGTACAACAGGGAAAGAGTGAGCGCAGCCTTTCAGCAGCAAAGTTCCATCTACCTTATTTGGTGCCACAGCCCAGCTCTTCTGTCTTTCTTTTCAGAAACAGTCTGTAGCATAACTTGTAAGCCTTATGTTATGTGGTATTGCATCAAAATATTAACTACCTTGTCTGTTAGCAAGCTAAGGCACAAAGATCTTGGTGTGAGGGAATAAGGGTTTAAGCGCTATGTCAGAAGACATGCTTACACATTATCACTGCAAAGTTGTTTTAAAATCACTGTTAATCCAAATAGTTATGGTTATACATCTGGGACAATCTTCAGTTTCACTAGTCATATGCTCAAACCCCTTTTTTGCGTCCAAAAAGCAGCTGGCTCCAAGGACAAAACTTACCCCAAGTTATGCAAGCTAGGACAGTCCCTGCTGCATTACATGGCTCAAAAGACATTTAGAGTGGGGTGACACACCCCAGACCCCTGTCTGCCACCAGAGATCCAGGAAAACATCGTAACATGGACCATCAAGAACAGCAAACAGAGCAAGGGAAAGCATCGAAGTCATAGCTTTGAGACTGCTATGCTGAACAAAATGTGTCTGCCAAGACAACATGAGAAGATCAGAGCCTGCTGCCTGACTACAGGAGTTGGCCAGTGTACTCACTCGGTGCTCACGTGAGATGTATTTCCTCTTTGTAACAGCTCTCCTTGCCACCTACCAAGTTTTCAGGAGTCAGAACTCCTGCAATCTATTTCCTACTCTGCTACTGCCTCATTTAACCTCTGTCTGGCTTCAAACCCTCTTTCCCTCCTACCTTCCCCCCAAAAGATAGGAGCAAGATAACAATCACCTCCCAGGGAGTTCTGAGCTTTAATTCCTGGTTCCAAAATGACCCAAGGGTCTCAGCTCTCCCCGGCCCAGTAAGAACAGCATCATTTGTTAGAAACTATTACAGACTTCGTGATACATAGTGTTGATGTATTCCTATCCCCAGAGTAACAGCTGATTTACTTTCCCAGTGTGTCCTTCTGGCGTACCAGTGAGTAATTGATCTGGAAGGAGGTCAGTAGTACAGCATGTTAGCCTGAGCTGCTGAGATTTGGGAACAAAACTGCTCCGTGTCTCTCTGGTGAAGTGGTTTAGCATACACAGTGGGGAGTTTTCTTTGAGCCTGCTGTTATAAATCTGAATATCCAACATCTCATTGCTGTGAGAAATCTGGGAATGGGGAAGCCTGAGAAGATAACATGCAGGTAAGTTGCTCCATGGGTTATTCATACACTGTCTTTGCTCTGATTCCCCAAATATCTGTACCCTCTGGGAGAAAAGCTGCCCAGCAACCACATGGGAGAATACTGTAAAAGACATATACCAGGTTTAGAAACTACTGACAGCCAAATCAAAGCAGTTTGCACACTATGATCACTTGAAGATCATCAAAATGCTTTTTAAAAGAAAACATTTGTCCTGCAAGGCTTGAACTCATCAGTGAAATCTTTTCTAAATTCCCTTTCCCCCTCTCCCTTGCTTCGAGCCCAGCGGGAGGCAGAGAGCTTATCACGTTAGACTCCACTTCAGATGTTACATCATGCACCACAGGCCCAGTTCTCTGGCTTTACACCCTTCATCACCATTCACATGGGTGCAAAACAGTCTTTTTTACATCAAGGTGCAAGTGACACCTGATGAAGCAGCAGGCTGTGGGTGGGAGCAGTTACTTTTCAGGAGGCAAACTTTAAACCCACTAAACCCCACTGTGGAAGCACAACCGTGAGCTGTCCGCACCCTGCCGCCATGTCAGCATGGGCTTTGCTGGCGTTTCCAGGCTAACTCTGATGGTCTCCCTCTGACACGCTGCCGGGCAGGTAGGACGGGGCAGAGAGCTGCACAGGGCTCCTTGAGGAGATGCTTCACTCCAGGAGTCTCCCCAACACACCACAGAAAGATCCCATTTTTCCCAGTAAGAAGCAGCCACCACCTCTGTTGGCTGACTGTAGCTGCCCCTCTATCAGCAGTGTTTTCCCAAACTAATGGACCCTTCTTTTTGGTAATGGAGCCCACAGACACCAGCCCCAGGGCCAGCTGCCTCTGAGGTGACTGTGCCCATGGCGCCCTCCCCTCACTCCACACAGGCTTTTGCAAAAAGTAGCCTTGAACCTAAACAGCTAGTCACTTACTAGTTTTTTTTTTACTCTAGCAGTTAAAATAAAGACCAGAGAAGAGGCCAGCAGGTCCGGCAGCTCAAACAGGAAGAGATTAAAAAAAAAATTACCTCAGAGCGGTAGTCAAGGGGGCCTCACAGGCCTCACAGGACCCGTGTGTCCTCTGCCTTCCCACCTCACAGAGCCTGTTTTGCTGGGCATGGTGACTTGGTGAGTCATAGCCCGAGCCCACACAGGACTGAGGGTCTCCTTTTGTCCCCAGTGCCTCCACACTGCACTGGTGATGGGCCCCAGCTCCCAGCCGCTGCCCGAGGTTTCCCACCACCATCCTGACCCCTCACAGGCAAACTTTGCTGTCCCGCTCCTAGGAGGGCTTGTCCAAGCACACCTGGGAGCAGTGGCCGCTCCTGGGGGCTTGGCAATGGGCAGGCTGCCGCCGGGACACCCATGGCAGGGCTTTCCCTCAGACCCCTCCCCAACACAGGTGAGCAGGGGGAAAGCTGTTGCCCTAAACTGTGAACCTCCTCTCTCCGGCGGCCCGTGGGCATGCCGTGGGATGGTCAGTGCTGACCATGCAAGGTCAGACTGTGCACCAGCGCCAGACCCTGCTGAGGACATGGCTTCAGGCTGTGCTCTCCCCACGGCAGCTCACTGCTCCTCAGGAAAGTAGTGGAAGCACATGCTCATTAGCCACAAGGGTCAGTAAATAATTATATTTAAGTCAGATTAAAAAACTGGCTCCAAGTCCTGCAAACAGCTCACAGCTGGAGTTCCCATCAATTGAGAAGGGGAGCGCTATGGGTGGAGAGATTAACGGGTCAGTCCCTTGAAGCTTCGGCATTATGTATCCCAAAAAGCTCTTGGAAATTTAACACAGTTGTGGCTGTCAGATAAGGCACGTACTGTGACAAACACATTCCCTAGTGACACCTGTATAACTCGGCCAAAGCTAATGAAGTTGGCATTTGGGCAGGTGAGAGCAGAACTGTACAATCCTTCTTTAAATGAAGTACAGAAATAGAGTTGGATACACACTGCGTGTGCCGGGGATGCAGGATAAGGAGGGACATTGAATCACCCACTACAGACAACATTTTAATCATGCAGGGAAAGCAAATAATTTATTTACATATCTGATTGTACGTTACAGCTACCTGAAAGGATCCACATTAGCAAGGACAGCTTTATTGTCCCCAGAAAGTATTTCAAGAAAATACAGAGAAAATAGTGTAATGGCACATCGCAACAGTACTGACATCACTTCACTTGTGTTGTAAATTACAGAACGAGATTAAAAATAGTCATATGCCACTTTTGCTGGCTGCTTTTTCCAGTTTTTTTTCAATAACAATGGAGCGAGTGGACTTTGCTCATTTTCATGCCAAGCAGCCTTTGAAGTAAAAAATAAAACCACCTCCTTGCTTCTAAGGCAGCTTTATAATCTCAAGTGGGTGCCAAATTCAGTTAAAAAAAAATTCTGCTCCGTGAGAACGGAACATATTATTTTATAGATCAAAACCTTGTGTTTTGGGAGATTTAGGGGATACTGATGATTTCTTTCTTGTGACTCACCACATTCTATTATCTCCCTGTGTCCAGGGGCTGGTGAGTTGGGGTATTGATAAACCACAAGGTGCGAGAGAGGGAACAATTCACACATCTCACCAGACGAGGGGGTCAACACTCAAGAAACGAAAGCACCAGCCCAAGAGGAGCTTGGCGGGAGGGAAGAACACTTCCAGGACCTGGTTGCCGGAGTTACAGATGGCCCAGTCTCACAACGCATCGATTAGGCTTCCCAAATGCTGCAGGAGTGCTGTGCTACAAACACCAAGAGAAGGAGTTTATTCCGCAGTTGCAAAAATGTGAAAAGCGAGACACCCAATTTCTCAAGAGGACAATCTCCAGTCATGCAGATCCAGGGTCTGTCCTTAGGAAAAGCTGCCACAGAAGCCAGGGCGGGAACAGAAGTAATCTAAAGCATTTTACCCTAAGGAGGAGAGTCTATGAATTGGTGGTAATGCTATGTGTCTTTCCATTTGAATGGGCAAAGTAAATCACTTGCCCACTCCCACAAAAATAATCCCAGAACTGAAGTCAACCTGAGATGGGCAATGTGTTCAAATGAGATTTTGGTCTGGTGTCCATTTCAAGCATAAAAAGAAGCAAATTGGCTTTAGTGTGAATAAAAACTATAATCAGGACCATGACATTTAGGTAGGTGTTTTATTATTTTGAATTAACTGAAACCAACAAGTGGATAGAATTGGTCTCATAACAATACTAAAACAATAAATCTGGGGAGTGTGTGACATTGCTTTAAAAGAGACCAGCCATCTGACACAACATTTCTAAAAGAAGATGAAGAACTGCTAATTATGTTAAATTTCATTTGCTACGTAATTTAGACCATGACCTACTGCTTCTAAAAAAACCTGTATAAAATGAGTATTTTTTACATCTCAGAGGCACATGAATACAAATCTGATCTATTTTATATATACACATGTACATTACATGAAAACCAGAGATGAAGATCAAATGAAAAGTGTATACAAAAAGTGCCCATAACAGGAGACAAAATGTGAAAATAAAATGTATCCTCACAACAGAGAGGTAAAAGGCACAAGTACTAAAATATGTAACCATGCAAAAAAATATAAGTAGTCTGTGCAACAAAGCAAAACAAATGGCTCCTACAACGATTTTACGGTAATTCTCAAAATATCTCAGTATTTAAACATACTGTCAGTGCAACATTTACTGTCCTGTAGCATACTAAATTGTTCACATGGTATGAAATTCTTGGTTCCCCTCCTGATTTTCTTTCTCCAAAGCCAGAATAATTTAGCCATGGGTAAGGTATTAAATAAAATGGGGCTGACATTGGGTAGTGCAAGATCACTGCTCCAACCGTCTGGGTGGAAGACTAACTGCAGTCCTCCTGCACCCCTTACTGTCTGCGTATTGAACATGTGTCTGCCAGAACAATCACCTCCGTGCCCGTCACTCTGCTGAGAACAGTCATGCGAAAGCTGACAGCTCAGATGTCACAGCTGCACCACTAACAACACCTACATAAAAAGGAAATACAGATTCTAGGGGTAGGTGTCCAAACTATACGATACAAGTCCATGTTTGTTAATATATGTCTTCAGTAGGTTTAAAGCTTAAGTAAAAAGTAATCTCTAATTACATGTTTGAATAGGTACTATTCTCACAGTTGGACAAAACTTCCAAGACTTAAGCCAGTAAGCTAAAAAAGAAAGTTTATGGAACATAACGTAGCACTGTCAGCTGGCTCCACACTGTGGCAAACTATGGTACAGTGACCCTAGTTGCAGATGTTTCTGTCTAAATGGGCTGCTGTCATTATGTATAAGGTATGCTTGCTAGGCTAAACTAGCAGGGCTGTGCCTTGCAAACAGGTGTGTTAAGTACAGCATGCAATTGGATAGCTATACAGAATCAAGGCAAAACTTACAGGGACGTCCCAATGATCCCTTACCTGGATGGACTTCATGCTTATTCACCCTACTTGCTTGCATATCATAAGAATCAGCTACAACATTTTGTCATGTAGATGGGGGACTACTTATCTTCAGGACCACACAAAAGACACGGACAGGATTAGCCTGGTATAAAGACAGGACTAAAATTCTTCATCTCAGTAGCTAAAGCCATACTGAAGCCAAGAATATTGTGTTTGTCCCTCCCATTTGCTCAAAGAGGCTGCCCCAAGGCACACAGACACTCTTGAGAGCAGGCACAGGAGCAGGGGACAAGACCAAGAGCATAAATGCAATAGAACATATACTGGGGAAGAATCCCACAAAGAAACGACTCTCTTGCACATCAGAGCAACTCCCAGTGCATTATGCAGGATTACAGGATTCAGACCAAACTCCTACTGCAGTCCTTATCAAACTCTAAAGGTACATGAAAAGTTTCATTAAATAAGAAACCCACAAATGCCACATGCTTCAACAGCAAACTGCTCGTGGGATCAGTATTTTGAATTGAAAAATACTGACAAAACCCCAAGGATGCTGCAAAGGAACAAAATGCCAGCAACTGTTGAACAATGTCCTTTAAAATCAGCTGTGTTACACCACCTGTCATGCCTTCTTGACAATGTTCCTTGAGTAACAAATGACATAATAAGAATACGAGCATTGCTGCTAACACCAGAACCAATCCAGGAACTGCTGCTCAGTTAAAGTTTGAGTCAAGTTTTCACTTAAATCTATGTAAGCCAAGCCACTGATTCAGCAAGTGTTTGATCAGCTGCTACTTCCTTCCTTGGAAAAAATCCCTCAGACCACACTATACAGTATTTGTTTTAAGAGAAAACCACTGTATGTTCACTGCCATTAAGAAGAAAAAAAGCATTCATTTATTTGTAAATTCTAGTTCCTAGATTCATCACATGTCATCAGCACTATGATGCAGACTGCTGAACAGTGACTGATGTAGCAGGCCACAATGTATGTTTATATATTAGCTTCCAAGCCCTCAATTACTAACCAGATTAGGGAAGCCTAAATACTGTAGGCCAAGATCCTCTCTGGAGACTAATGCAGTACTACCAAAGTAAATGGAGCATTGCTGCATTCAGACAGCAAAATATTTGTTGATACACGTATCTTTGAGAATTAATAACTCTGTGTTCAACTCCCTACAGAGCTGGCTGAGAAACATCTGAATTTCTCCCAAGACCATAAAAGGAAAGTTGGCAGCAAAAGTGTATTGGATTTTTTTTGAGTTGCTACAAATTTGCATATTAAGAACTCCTTAAAAATAGATGGGATGGTTACAGTTTGTCACTGTTGCACTTCAAAACATAAATTCCCAAACAGCTTGAGTCTAACAGAAGTTATTTCAAAAGCTGAGAAATACTCTTTTGATGTCAAGGCAGTTTTGAATTGGCATCACATGCTGGAACCAGAACTAGGCAGCAGCTGAAGACTGATGTCTGGAGACAGGCAGCCACTATCAGAAAAATCTTGGGAGGCTACATTTCAGGTACTCTTAAGTGCAAGTTTTGAAAGAGGTATTTTTTCTGCGGTAGCTTGTGTGGGGGATTAGCCTGACGAAGGACAGCTTATAGCCAGAAGCAAGTAATTTTTTTCACTCTACAAAAATACCTGCAGTGGTTTGCAACTGGTTTGACCAGAACACCACAGAGCTTTTCAATATCTGCAGTAGAATGAACTAAGGAGCAGATCAAGATACAGTACCTTGGATTGTGTTTGCATCCCCGAGGGTTAAATGAGAAGCAGTTTTGACACAAGAATATTTACTGCATTTGAATACTGCTAGAATGAGATGATACCACATTTCTGTGTTTGAAGTTATTTACCCAGGGAAGTGAAGCCATTGTTCCACCAACAGTAACACTGACACAGAAGCAAACTGTACTTCCCCAGCAGGCCTGTGAGCACAGTAAAGAAGTAAGAAATTTCAGAGAACAGACACTGCAACCAGTGCCTCCCTATCTCCCACATCTCCTGTCTGTTCTGCCACTGTCTCTGTCTGACACTTGATCAAAATATGCACTCTCTGGAACACTGATACCAGATTACACTTCTCCCTGCCCCAGTGACCCATCAAGTGATCCCTTACTACCAAGTTACCTGCAAATCATAAAGCATGAGGACTTCTTTTCTGGAATAGAAGGGTTCTCCAAGGCTTGGATTGCAAGACAAGTTGGTCTAATACTTGTAGTTACTCAGTCTAAGAATGCAATCACTAATTAGTATTTTTAGAGGTGGATACCTTAGAGGAAAATGTATCTGGCAGTGACATGTGTCTCTCACCTCCAACTCGTATTATTTGTCAAACATAGAAAGTATCTGGATATGTACTTAACAATAACATAAAGCAGTACCACACTGAGGGCCCCACAGGAGCAGAAGTATAACTCCTTTATGCAATAAAATAAAGCTACAAACACCACCAACATGGTGGCAAGACAACTCTTCAAATGCAAACACTGGAGCAAGGAAGAGCTTCTAAACACTAAAGCAGTTGGGTGCAGAGCTAAACAAGAAGTCTTGTAAGTCTTTAGAAAAATCCACTGCTGGGTACCCTTGGCTAGAATACCACTCTCAGGATATCAGCCAGATGTAGTGACTATTTGTCACCTTTAGTGACTATTCACCTCTTATATATATTACCTGCACAAAAACTTGGCTATCACTACAGTCGTGTCTTTTTCTGTTCATGTCCACAGGCTCTGTGGTCTCAGTGAAGTAAGCCAGGCTCTCTGGTTCCCAAGTGCTCAGCATAATTTTCAGTGAAATAGTCCTCAAAATTTGCTGACTTTCTACCCTAACGGGAACGGGTTTGAGAGTATTAAAATTTTGAAGCTAAGTCCAGTTTACTTAAAAATATTTAGGGGAAAACATTCAGTCACCAGTCTGACCTGCAGCAGCTCCATTCATCTTTAAATCCACTCCATGAGAGCAGGACAGAAGTGGAACTTACCAAACACAGTCAGCTCCAGTAGCAGGGCTGCTGGCTCACCCAGCCCTGATTGTCACAGCAGGCTAGCAACAGCCATCTGACAATTTTAAAGTTCCCTCTGGCCTATAAAAACAGCAAAGTCCTTGGCACAACCCACAGACGTCACCATAGAGGCAAATGCCATTGCTGAAGTGCAGGTGAAGAGTCCTGTAGGCAGGGAGCTGTAGGTAGCACCACGCTGGCTTAACTGTTCCTCTCCTACCTTACAAGTGGCACATCCAGAAGCAGCAGCAGGTGGGAAAGGTGCATGCATGAGGTGACCATAGTGTTCCACCTGCTTCTCCACAAACAGAAGCTGCTGCAATTTAGCACAGGACATTTTACACCATCGTCAGGTGGCAAGGGAGTTGTCTTTAATTCCCTTTGTTCAGGTTACCCTAGAGCCTCAGGAAACCAGCCATGAGACATCACTGACTGAACAAGACTGTACCATTTCTCTCAGAGCACTGAAGTCCTACAGACATCTTTGTGCGCTGGGGTATTATGTCCCATAGTTATTCCTCTGGTCCCTTTCACTTTCCAGTTACTTTACACCTGCCTAATGCAGATACATAGAAACAACTGTTTTTATTTTCTTGCCTTCAAGAAAGCCTGATGTCAGTACTTACCCCCCCTTCGCATCACTCCAGTAACACATCACTGAAGGCAAGAGCACAGAGATTGCAGAAAAATATATATATTTACATCCATAACTGAATACATTTTATGTATTCAAATTCATGAAAAATGCATCACATATACACACCAAGATACATCAAGAGAATACTAGGGGCAAGACACTGCCAACAGCAAGAAATACACAGAAAAGCACAGTCATTGCTACTGTAACATTCTTCTGGGGAATGTATTCAATAGAGGAAACATCTCTGTGCATTAGGGAAAGTCAGATACTTGGGACCATTTTTCTGTGCCACTTGTGTGATTCACTTGTGTGAATCAAAAAGTGTGAAGTTTTTACTTTAAAAAAATGGATGGAATAATTTATATTTGTTTTTTTAAGCCTTCAACTATCCAAACAATTCCATAAGTTCCTTATATAAGCTACATTAATTAATTAAAAAGGTCCTAGCCCTACAGTACACAGATCCAGCTCAGAAGAACACAGGCACATGTTGAAGTCCATCCCTATTTAAGGCAGCATTTAAGCATACACTCAACTTTAAAGCTTATGTTCTGTCCTACTGACTTCTATGAGCGGTCACAGTACACATTTAAAGTTAAGCACCTGCACAACTGCTCATCTAAATTGGGATGTGTTCCCTATTCAGAGCTTTAGATATGCATGTGTGTACTCAGTCTGGATTGGCAACTTCTGCAAGACCAAGCTCTTTTTCTTTTTACTGCCCTATAGGTAAAAGTCACCTCTGCATCAGGCTTCTCTCTACCACTGTGTTAGGACCCAGCCAGTCCTTTCCACAGCTTGCCCACAAAATATCAGTCTCAAGGGAATGCAGTGTATCTGGGGTGGGAAAGCAACTCAACGTTTAATTTCAAGGGCTGCTCCTCCTCTCCCTGAAGTGAGCTATTTCATGCAATTTTTCCTTTTTTTGTTCCATTTCTTTTTTTTGGTAAGAACTAGAACGTGTTCCTTCAGTGAAATCTTTAAAATTAAGGGTGAGGGGAAGGGGCAGGATCCCAGAATTCATCTTAACGGCCCATGATAAACCCCTGAAAATAGGGGAACAGATCTGAAGGGCTTCTTAGCCTCAATGCTAAAGGGACCCTGACATTAAAAAAACTACACATGCACACACACACTAAAGAGCAGGCTGGCTCAGAGCATCCCAAAGCAGGCTCCAAAGTGATGTTACATAAAAAGCACTTTGTGCTGACAGTGGCAAACAAGTGGATGGTGATTTCACAAATAGCAACAATTCTGCGATATCTTCCTCTTCTTCCCTTTTCCCAGAAGTTTTTTTTTTTTAATCCTATGTGTAGTTAAAGTACTAAAACTAAATCAAATAGGAAATTACACAGTCAGCACCAGTCAGGAACTGAACCTGGGTATGTTAATTGGTTTGTGGTACCCAAATTCCTGGAAGAACGAAAGAACAATTCTTGCTCCTAAAGTTAGGCCACATCCATATGTTTCCATTGTCTTTTTTACCTTTACAACTAGAGGTAGAGTCATTTTGTCCAGTATCTAAAACAGCATGATCCAGTTATATTGTTATTACATTAATATACAGTATCCATCTTATCACAGGTATTGAAAGTGCATGGAAAAAGTCTAACCAAGCCAATTCAATGACAAATAACAGTGTACCAAACATCATATAAACACACCCGCGCACCCACACTCACACATAGTGTATATTATATATATTTATAGATTAATTTACAGTATCAGAGTGTTGTTTAGATCCAGTGGCATGTGCAGAAATATCAGGCAGTTGCTGCTTTTCCTTCTCATATTCTCTTCAATTCTTTATTTCCAAGATAGATGGATTGTGGTCTAGGATTGCCAAAATGATCTTGTCCATATACTGTCGCAATCTGTAATTTATCTCTTCCTGTTCTTTAAGGGCTTCCATGAGCTGAAACACAACATTTCAAAGTTACTCTTGAAATATTCTCACTAATTTACATAATAGCATGAAATTCAGACAGGTGAGAGACTAGCGCTGGCTCAGGATCACCAGTTCCCTTTTGTGATAAGTATTCTACCTCTAGTTCCTGCCTGTACCTGTATTAGAAATGATCTGTATGTTAAAGATCTTTACTATTAAGGAAGGTGGTGAACAGTCATCACGAGGAATCTTTTGGCAGGTCACTTGAAACAAATTCTCCATCTAAAACACCAATCTATCCTGCATCCACACCATGGATGAGTTTACTCATTTCAGTGCAAGAGCTTCACGATACTCAATTTTTTTCATAACTACTGAAATCTAAAGCACTTTGCATAAAAGGCTGCTGAACAGAACAAGGATTTCAGTCTCTTGCACTGGGAACAATATGGGCTGCCCCTGTATCACATGCATACTCTTTCTCTCAAAAAAGCCTACCAAAAAACCCCCCAAACAACACAGCTACATACTCCTCAAGAACAACCTACTGAATATTATATATTCTATATTAAATACGTATGTTTCACTAGACCTTTGAGCTGTGAAAGGCCCCTCAAACTCTCCAAAGATGAAGACTGCTTGCTTTTCATTACTCCACATGTTTAATGCCAAACTGACAAAGCTGCCCAGGAGCATCAGAGCCCCAGATCTTCCTAAAACTAATGTGATTTGGTTGTCCGTTTTCGTTAGCCTTCATAGAAGTCCCACCCTGAATCTGCAGTTTCTTACCTTCATTTTGATTATACAAGAAAAAGGACACAATGGGAAAAGTTTATGCAGGTCTGTGAGGTTTACTAAGCCTGGGCCACAGCTGTAAGGCACCTTCCTCCTTTAGAGTGGGAGTGCTGGTTATTCCTTGCATGATGCAGTCATGAGATTCACAAGGAGAAATAAAGATTTTCCTTGACAATAGCAAAGCCTAATTTGCTTTTACCTAATTAGAGTTCAACAATTAAACAAACAGCCTTTCTTCACAGTGCTCTGGTTCAGCAAGAAACTCAAGCATGCACTTCACTTCAAGGGACTGCCCAGGAGCTAAGGCTAACAGGGTCATTCAAGTACAGCTTGGGTAAAAAGGTCTGTCTCAGGACTCCTCTTGAAGAAGAAATGGTTAGTTCTGTCTGGAAGAAATCAAGCATAAAAGGCAAACAATTCCTTTTAATCTCCTTCATCACTAACCTTTTTCTCTGGGAGCTCTTATGTATCCATTGGTCTGATCTCACGATCTGTCCTAGAGCTTAAAGGAAGCTATACCAGCTTGACTCAGCCCACATACAAATTGGTCTCCTATAATATCTTCCAAAGCATTACCAGATTATTACTTGCACACTACCTGCTTTCTCCAAGAATTCAGCTCTTCTACAAGGAATATATAGCTCAAATTTAGATCTAAGTGAGAGCTTGTTACTGAAGTAACTTAGAACTAAATCTAGAACAGAAAGTAAAAATTTAAAGTAACTCGCTATGGTAATTTCTGTATGAAATTGATGTCATAATATCACAATACCCTGTAAGATAGAAGATATTAAAATAAATCCACTGTAAAACAGTTCACTGAGATTCTATAATTTCAATTTTTTGAGACACAAATGGAAGAGTTATACTGAAAGGAGTATCCAAAAACCTTGTTAGATTTAAGGCAATCTTCTAACAACTCTTGAACTCCTAGCAAAGCAGATTTTTCTGTTGTTCATTTGTCAGCTTCAGATAGTTCAACCTTGACAGTTAATTACATTAAAAAATGCATTTTTTTGGATGTAGTACTTGATCAAAAAAGCATATTACCTCATCTCTTGATGCAGAATCAATTTCAGCAGCAAGTGACTGGGCTTTTGTTTGTGTTGCAAAGAGATTTTTAGCTTCATAAAGACTAAGACTTAGGATCTGTCCATTAAGATCATCATTTTGGTCACGAAGTTTCTGATTCTCCTGTTTAAGAATGAAAAGACATTGCTTTTAAGTTCTTCCTACAAGGTTTCATTAAAAAAATAAATTTTTAAAATTATAGGTAGCTTAGATGACATGCGGTAAGACTGCAAGCTAACAGCAACTCTCTTACCAGTGACAAGTCTTCCCTCCCCGAATCACAGGTGTCTCCTATGTGCACAATTTATATCACCTGTGCAAAGAAGTCCTAGACAGGTGCAATGCTGGTCCTGTGCTTGTGTGAGACGCAGGGACAAAATCTAAAGGCAGCATGCTAGGTGTTGGAGCTATAGGCATTTTTCAAAGCAGCCCTGTGCATTTCACATGGATCGAGAGGCCCTTCCCTGCTCACCTGCTTCAGCCGTTTTATTTCATGCTCCATTTCCACCTCTCTGGTTTTGGCGTTGAACTCACTCACGCTAGATGAGGAACTTCTCCCACGTCCAGGACGCTCACATTCCAGCTTGTACAGCTGCAAGTGCTCCAGTTCTTTCCGCAAGTCCTCAATGAGCTGTGGGCATGCAAGCAGGCCATGTCTCTCCAGCCCCTGCACAACCAGCCTTCCCTGGCAGCAGCCATCTCTGTGCTGCACCTCTGCACTCTGACACAAGCGCTCTGTGAGCCTGGTTGAAGTCGAATAGTCCTACAATACAGCCACTTGCTCTTCTACAGAAGCACAGGTCACTTAAACCATTCAGAGCTGAAAGTGGCTCTGATCTCTAAGCTTTGGTCTGAGAGGCACAATTCCCCTTGCAAACATAATAAAGGAAACGTATGGGAACACATTCAAGGCTGCAAGTTCTCAAAGAGTTGTAAACCTTTTGGGTCAGGGATCGCCATTTATTAAGTATTCTTGCAGCATTCGTCACCCTATGGGTACCCCTCTGATAGAAACACAATCCAGCAACACATTCACTGGACGTTGTATTTTCAGTGTTCATCCTGTCTGTTCATTCTTTTTCAGATGGGCTTCCATACAGATGAGGTGTGATTGCCTGGTCTTACATCCCTCTTCACACCTACCTCCTGTGTGGCTTCCCTCTCCTTGTTAAATTCCAGTCTGTTCTGCCGCAGCTTGTCCATCATTCTCTTGTACAAATCCATCTCATCCTTCAGTCGCAGACTAGTGTCTTCCAACCTATCTGACATGCGTTGCCTTTCCTAGAATAAATGGGGAACTCCATAGCTAGCTTGCAAGTGCATGACCCATCTTCAGTTTTACAACACAAATCTATAGACACAGCCGGTCATAAGCTGGCATGTGTCTCGGTGCATTCCTGCCACTAAAGGTGACCAACATTCCAATTCCATTAATAGTCTTGTTTAGGAAAGGCAAATTAAAAAAGCTGGGCCAATCATTATATGAGTTTGCTCTTACACACATCAAGCTGCTGTTAAATTGCTCAAGCACTCAGGAGTTTTGTTACCTCATCTAGTCTCTCCGTTTGTGATTTCAGTCGCATGACAGTGCTTTTCAGCTCACCATTTTCCTCCTCCAGTTGCTGAACCCTGTGTCAATAACAAAAATCCTACAGCAAATGCCTCTTCAAGAATGCAGACGTGCAAAATAACATGCTCTAAAAAGCCACTTTACCTGCACTTGATAGAAAGATCAAACAAGAAAATCTTTCTAGTCTCAGCATTTTTTATCATGAGCTATTGGGTGCTTTTTATTTGTTTTTAGGGCCAAAACCACCACAATGACCCTCAGATTCTTATGGTCCTAACAACAGGTATCCAAAAAGAATTAAGTAGGAAGAAACAAATGCAGACACAAGCATTTGCCACAGCTGGTCACAATTGCCTCCTTGAATCCATGCCAAATACCCAGCTAAGCTGTCTACATGGGCCATGTGGATTAAAGCATTAATGTAAAGCATCCTCCAAGCTTTTGGGCATTAGACATGCAACTGCACAGCTGCTCTATAGAACTACTAACCTGTAACCATCTGTGCACTGTCTGGTTGTGAACAGCCTACGTTTACATGCAAAGTAAAAATGAAGAAAGTAAGAACCACTCTGTTCTGGGTGACACCAAGACATCTGTTACCTTGTGTTTAGCAGTTCAATTTCGGTGCCTTTCTCTTTTTCATACTTGCTATATGCTTCTCTATGTCTCTTTATCTCTTCTTCCAGGGTCTGTTCTGCTGATGTTTCTTGGTCTTTCAATAGTTCTTCTAGCTCATGAACTCTAAGGAAACCAGATCTCATTTCAATAACAGCTTCACAAGTACTTTAAAGAAAACAGAAAAAAAAGCGTGCAACTTCATTGCCTCTCTCTTTGCTCCCCATTCCTTTATTCCATTCTACTTGACCATCTCTCTTGGCATTTAACCTCTCTCAATATCTCTCTTGGTATTTAATCTTCCCAATAAGCATAGAATTAAGCAGAATCACAGAATGGTTTGGGTTGGAAGGGACCTTAAAGATTATCTAGTTCCAACCCCCCCCTGCCATGGGCAGGGACACCTTCCACTAGACCAGGTTGCTCAAAGCCTCATCCAGACTGGCCTTGAACACTTCCAGGGATTGGGCATCCACAGCTTCTCTGGGCAACCTGCTCCAGTGCCTCACCACCCTTACAGTAAAGAGCTTCTTCCTTACATCTAATCTAAATCTACCCTCTTTCAGTTTAAAACCATTACCCCTTATCCTATCACCACACTCCCTGTGGAAGAGTCCCTCCCCATCTTTCCTGTAGGCCCCCTTTAAGAACTGGAAGGATGCTATAAGGTCTCCCTAGAACTTTCTCTTCTCCAGGCTAAACAACCTCAACTCTCTCAGCCTATCCTCATAGGGGAGGTGCTCCAGCCCTCTGATCATTTTACTGGCCCTCCTCTGGACCCGCTCAAGCGGGTCCATGTCTTTCTTATGTTGGGGGCCCCAGAGCTGAATACAGTACACTCCAGGTGGTACCTCAGGAGAGTGGAGTAGAGGGGCAGAAAATCACCTCCCTCAACCTGCTAGCCACACTTCTTTTGATGCAGCCCAGAACGCAACTGGCTTTCTGGGCTGCGAGTGCACATTGCTGGCTCACATTCAGTTTTTCATCCACTAACA
The DNA here is from genome assembly GCA_034782735.1 of Sagittarius serpentarius. NCBI lineage: Eukaryota > Metazoa > Chordata > Aves > Accipitriformes > Sagittariidae > Sagittarius > Sagittarius serpentarius. The sequence goes on along the minus strand of JAVKLA010000002.1, from coordinate 33,602,991 downwards.
TCCCCAAGTCCTTCTCTGCAGGCCTGCGCTGAATCCACTCATTTCCCAGCCTGCATTTGTGCTTGGGATTGCCCTGACTCATGTGCAGGACCTTGCACTTGGCCTTGTTGAACTTCATGAGGTTCGCACAGGTCCACCTCTCAAGCCTGTCAAGGCCCCTCTGGATGGCATCCCTTCCCTCTGGCGTGTTGACTGCACCACACAGCTTGGTGTCCTCGGCAAACTTGCTGAGGGTGCACTCAATCCCACTGTTCACATCGCCAACAAACATGTTAAACAGTGCTGGTATCAATACCGACCCCTGAGGAATGCCGCTCGTCACTGGTCTCCATTCAGACATCGAGCTGACTGCAATTCTTTGAGTGTGACCATCCAGCCAATTCCTTATCCATTGACTGCTCCATCTGTCAAATCCATGTCTCTCCAATTTAGAGACAAGGATGTTGTGCAGGACAGTGTCAAACGCTTTGCACAAGTTCAGGCAGACGATGTCCGTTGCTCTTCCCTTGTACACCAACGCTGTAACCCCATCGTAGAAGGCCACCAGATTTGTCAGGCACAATTTGCCCCTAGTGAAGCCATGTTGGCTGTCACCAATCACCTCCTTATTTTCCATGTGCCCTAGCATAGCTTCCAGGAGGATCTGCTCCATGATCTTGTTGGGCACAGAGGTGAGACTGACTGGCCTCTAGTCCCCCAGGTCTTCCTTTTTTCCGCTTTTTAAAAATGGGGTTATGTTTCCCCTTTTCCAGTCAGTGGGAACTTCCCCAAACTGCCATGACTTCTCAAATATGATGGATAGTGGCTTGGCCACTTCAATCATCAGTTCCCTCAGGACCTGTGGATGCATCTCATCAGGTCCCATGGACTTGTGCACCTTCAGGTTCCTTAGATGCTCTCAAACCTGATCTTCTCCTATGGTGGGCAGTTATTCATTCTCCCAGTCCCTGCCTTTGCCTTCTGCGACTTGGGTGGTGTGGCTGGAGCACTTGCCGGTGAAGACTGAGGCAAAGAAGTCATTGAGTTTCTCAGCCTTCTCCATGTCCCAGGTAACCAGGTCTCCTGTTTCCTTCTGGAGAGCGCCCACATTTTCCCTAGTATCAGTTCATCTATTAGTCTTTCATTCTCAATCTCAGGAAGTTGGGACTACGACCCAGCCTTCTGCTCTTGCTACGTGCAAGAATAAAAACCAATAGTAACCTCTCTTAAAAGACCTTGCTCTGTATGAGTCAGTAACATAACTGTACTAAGAAACTTGCTTAGAAGGCCTCTGCTTGCTGAAAATTCAGCAATGCAGCCCTATTCCACTTGGACTTCTCAGATGAAGCCTTATCTTATTTTATCTGTCAGCATTAAGGCAGAAGACTTGGTCATATTTTACAGGTAGAGATGTTCCTTCCCCACAACTTTGTTCTAGCTTTGCTCTGACATGATATATAGAACTGGCTTTATTACCTGTGAACTAGCTGTGTGTTCTCTTGTTTCAGTTTGCTCTTCAGGTCACCATTTGTCAGGCTATCATTCTCCAGTTCTGTCACCTTTTTTTCTAGGTACGTTACCTGGAAGGGGAAATGGAAAAGAACTGAAAGTTTGACTCTCTCTTCATACACCCCTTCACTGTTCCTAACTGGCATTTAGCTAATCCACCCTTTTTAAAGGGGGCACACCTCCCTGCAAAGCCAGCAGTGAAATTAAGTTCTGAAATTCTGAGTTCCCCAGACCCTGCATCTTCCTTGAAGGTGATCAGTGCAAATACACAGTAAAGAAGTACTAACACAATGCCTAAATCTGTACTTGCACAGTTCTCGCATTTTTGTGAAGCAAAGTGATAATATTAATGGAGTATCAAGGACATTTTGAATGAGCTACTTCAGATCACTGGTAACAGTGAGCAAGACAGCTTTGTCAATTGATGCCTGTCTCCAGCAGGGTTATGTTGGGTACATTAATCACAACGCACACAGCTTCTCACCTTTTCAGTGATATCATTATCACAGGAGTCTATACTGTCTCTGAACAGGTCTTCTGTGCTGCCGTTACTGCTGCTGAAGTTACTGTTGTGGAAGAGTTGTCTGAAAGATCAAAGGGACAGTTATTTTGCTTGATGAGGATGGAAGAGAAAGAGTCCGGGTACTTGTCTTACAAGCCTGGCTTTGCACTTTGAACATCCAATGCTAAAATCTGTGCAATCATTTCAGTGACAATTACAACTGCTTAAGCACAAGTGAAGTCATACTGAGCACAATCAATGACATTAGTTCTAGGGTGTGCATTCTTTGTTGCTTTTGATAGGATCTGTCACCAGCATTAACATAGTTTAAAAACCACTTGGCCTTATTCACACTATGTATTGAGTATTTGCCTTATTAGAAATTTAAAATAAGGTCACTACTGCACACTGGTTGGTACAGTTAATCTAGAAAGTTTCATACAGTAAGAACTTCTTTAAAAAAAAAAAACAGAAAAAAAGAAATCTCAAGCAGTTCCCACTACAGAATAGTGCCAGAATACATAACACTGGAGATTATCTAAAATATTCCTGAAACTTACAGCCCTCCCCAGCCCAGGGCTGGTTCATTCAGTCAAACGAAGATCACAATCCTGTACATCCTTTTTAAAGGGATGTTCTTGCTTTCCTTTGCATGGCAACAACAGCAACAACAAAAAGGTCCACATTATGAGGACAAAAGAAGCAATAGCTGGACTGATGGAACAGCAATATAAAGGAAGAAAGTTGGTAGACAAGGAAGCAACTATGTTCTTAACACAGCTCTTTCCAGTTCAGGGGCCTGCTTCAAGACTAGCAGTGGCCTCTATATTCTGTAACATCCCTATCCAAATACAGCCCCTTCCCTTAAAAAGTTGTCTTCGCACATTTTTGTTTTCCTAAACTTATTCCTCCTCTCTCCTCCCACCCCCACTTAGGGAATTGTTACAGCTGATTCCACATGTATTCATAAAAAGGTTGAAGACACTTACCTTCCAAAAGCTGTGCTTGATATTTTCCTGTTAGGGCTACATGGATACAGAAGGAATGATATAGGAATTAAACACTTATTTGATCAGTGCTGGATTCAATCTTAAGTTAAACTCCAGCTGAATTGCACATTGAAAAATAATATTGACTTTTTTAGTGAAGTAAAAAAATGATTCTGTGAACAATATTCTTAGGCAACTTAATTAAAAGCCGCAGTTACCAACGATGTGAAGACAAGTGCAGCCACAAGTTACTGTGATTATTAATAAGTCAATTTGCAAGTACTGTTATATTTAGCAGATTTGTCAGTGTAAATCAGAGCAAAACTAACATTAAAAACACCACAAAGGGACACCGAATTAGTCATGGACATTTATTCTGGATTCCCAGTTTTTAGATGATTGTATAAACGGTTAGTTCATCCTTCCCCATAAAGCTTCCCAGTTCAGCACAGGAACTGAGATGCTTTCCATTTTTACAGTTCCCTTTTGCAGCCAGAGACTAGTATTACTGAAATGAAGGACCAGACTCCAGACAACAGCACTAGAACCAAATCAAAATATCCAGTTGCATCTCTCGATAAGAAAACGTGGCATCTCTGTGTGCACGCAGACACACAGCTCTTTGTCAGAGCATCACTCTCTTTCAGCCAGGTATATACAGCCTCGCTTATAAAATTATGAAAGCCCTAGCTGGCCATGGTCTGGGCATTAGCAGACTCCTTGCTAGGGCAGGAACATTGTTCATATCAATTACTACACTGCTGTGTCATCAAGAGAAAAGCAGCAGTGCAGTGCGCTCTGTGCCAAGGATTATGCAGACAGGCAGGATTTACATTCAGTTTCTAGGGGGAGCTAGAAGCCTACCAAATAATTTCCTTCAAAAACCCTAGATGATTGCTGGAAGCGCTGGCTTCTTTCCAAGTGCTCAGCACAGTTTAGAAGTGGATGGAGTGGCAGAGATAGAAATGTAAGGAAAAAGCTGAAATTGCTAAGAACCCCAAAAGTAACTTCTGCCATAAGATTCATCATTTTTCCAAGTTCCCTTGAGGACAAAAAAACCCCCACAGAATGAAGTACCTCTGCTGACCAATAGCTGTAGGAGAGGTGTATGTAAGGTTATACGCATTAGCTAAGGATCTGCCAGACCACTCCTTCCCACCTGAAGAAAACAGTAGCTAACTGTAGATCTGCACTAAGCAGCATAGCAGACCTCACTTCCTGGGAAATACCACTCTCACTCTGCAAAGAGCTCATTGGTTAAATTATTTGAGTTTATTAATGCTGTCTGCACCTTAAGTCAGAAAAATACTTACTAGCTAATGAAGAACAGCATTTTGGTTCAGGCTAGATGTCAAGGTCTGAATTTCTTACTGTTTTGTAAGAACAACACGTGTGTAAGACAGAATGGGATATAGTGAAGGAGAGGGGTCTTTCTTCCTCTTCTCCTGCTACTAGCTACTCCCATTTCAAGGAGGCATTGCTAAAAGCAGTGCAATAGGCTGCTTACCTGTTTGCTTTCAAGTTTTTCAGCCTGGCTTCCAAATCGTTGAGTAGATTTATCTTTTTGCAGCACTGTGAGCAGTAAACATCCAGTAACTCGCTGTTATAAACATGCCTCATTTTTCGGGGTGTTTGGCCAGCACTGTTTGCAGGAAAGGAGAGATGTTACTGGCTATAGTAACCAACTCACAACAGGTTTTCCTCTTGACTGTGTGTCAGAATCACAGACGAGGGACTTGGGGAATCACCTCTAACCACAGCTCATCTAATTTTGAGTTGATGATGGAGAATGCTAGTCTTAGAGCAAGTCTACCTGTTTCAGTTGAGGCTTTACAGAGGATGTGCTTTAAGTGTCAGTAGAAAGAATCAGTTTGGTTGACTGAAAGAACAGCAAAAGGTATACAGAGTCCATGCGATGCATGTAGCAAAAGCAACTACATTAGTTTGTTCCACTGCAGCAATGTCCCCATCTCATTTTACTCATCTTCCCACTAGAGCCTGGCATGCAAATTGAAGAGTCTTTTCTCCAAGAGAAAGACAGGAAGATGAAAAACAGAGTGGTCTGGTAAGAAAAAGTCACACAAACTCCCTCAGATGGTAGGACGGAAGGAACCCTAGAGAGAGAAGGAAGGGAGAAGTGGACATAGGTCTAAAGAGGAGATAACAGTAGCTCTTGGCATGATAAAGAGAAAATAAACTCAAATAAAAGACAGCAATCATGGCATGAAGTGTGCAGAGCCCCAGGAATGAGTATGGAAAGGGCTGCATAAGCCTCAGGAAACAGGGGATGAAGGACACAAGCCATCATCATGAAGGGACAGCGGAGATGGGTGCTGGCTCTGCATGCATGACAGAGGTGGCAAGGCTGGATTACAGGAGTGCTTGAAACAGAGGGTAGCACATGGGGATTGCATGCGGAACAGAGGGATGCAGTGAGCTTGTCCTGTGTTAGCAATGAAGCACAAGACCTTCATGTGCTATTGATGCAAGCAGACAAACCCTAGAGCATCTTCATGCTCGGCTCTTCCCCAACCCTGCTCACCCATTCCCTTGCTTGGGGAAGGATTTTAAAATCAGCAGCTGACTTGGTCACAGGATGTAAGAGGTACAGAGACTGAGGTCACATGCAGAAAACTGGTGGACTGCAGCAGCATTTCCAGCTCCTAACAGACAGCAGCTACTTGCTTATGTTCTCCAAGACATTCAAAGTCAATATGGATGCTTGTTTTGAGAAAATCCCTGTCCATATACAGCACTTCACCTTACAGGTTAGCGCTAAGGATTTGTAGTATCAGAACACTGAAGAGAAACAGCTCTCTTGCAGGTCTTCTCTCCGCTGTACAAGGGCTGGTGCATACCGCTAAGCTGGTTTCCAGCCCACGGCAGATAACTTCCAATACTAACCTCTAACTGTGAAGTCTACTGTCTGCAATAGAAAGAAATCTCTACAAGCAAAACAGCCCAGTTATTTCAACAGAACCCAACAGAGATCATCAGAAACTATATTTTGCTATAACTCTTACTATTAAATGTTGCCTGTCAGTTGGAGAGCAGAAAATGAACTGATAACATCTCGCTTTAAAGGTGAGTCTATGTGACCAGTGTAAACTCAGGTATGGTCAGCCATGTTCAGAGAACAGAATTGAAAAATTGTTTGTTAATGAATAAGGAGCAACCTGGAAGATACAGATGAGCCAAGGTCAGAGTAGGCGTTGGTTCTGGTCTCATCATCAGGGCAGGGGCTACTGGGAGTAAAATCCACATCATCTCCTTCCCCATAGTCTTCAAACTGTTCTTCATTACTGATCAGAGAGGCGGTGGAATAAGTTGAGAGGTCAGATGCTGCAGAAGGGTTGTGAGGACTTGACCTGAAACAAGAGGTCAAAACGTCTCGAAGGCCGACTTTGATAGCATCTCACCTCACATGGAATCTTCCACCTATACAGCTCATCCCCTCATGTGAAATTGTAACCCACCTACTTTGCGCTAAAAGAGTGCTAAACGCATCTGACATGCATTTGACATACTGCCTTGAAAAACATGAGCACGAGAATCTATGGACAAGCTACCTGTGAGACAGGTATGGATCAACACAAACCATTTCACTTTAAAAAGCACACACCTTGACAATCCTAGTTCATCATTTCCACATGGTGGTGAAGACCGCTGCTAGGGGACTTCTGCTCTGAATGCAGGAGCTGTGCAGACAACTCCAAAATGCATGGGATAGTGAGAGGAACATGTACAAGACAGACAGAGGCTGTCGCTCTATTCCACAATCAGAGTTTCACAGTAAAGCCCATAAACCCTCTCCCACAACCCATGAGTTCCAGTCACTCTCTTCTGTGTGGTCAGAAACAAACTTCAGCTCGCTGCCTGCCAGAGAGTCACTAAAGCTACCAGTGTGACTTAATGGAGGCTAGGTTCCTGCCCTTCCTTCCATCGTGACAAAATGCGTCTTTCAGAGGAGATATGGACCCCAAGAAAAGGCTGCTTTACCACCAGAGAAGTACCTAAGATAATGCCAAACACGTAGGGAATGGCAGGACCCTGTGACCTCAGAAAGAGAGGGCATACAGGTAAATGGATCAGCAGAGCCAGGCACCATAGGAAAGCAGCTGGCAGAGCAGTTTTGAGCACATCACATCTAATGCAACAGAGCAAGTTTGCTGTAGAGAAGGCACGATGATTCTCCTGCCCAGACTTCAGGCTACCCTGCAGTCATGCAGTGTGCTGTCTTGCAGAGGCAGATATTTTACACAGCTTTGCTCAGCTCCCACCTCAGTAAGGCATTGAAACAGACAAGCCAGTAAATTCACATACAAGTTCTCATAAACAAACTTCTCCCTACAGAAAACGCACATCTAAGGCCTGAAACACACGCTCCACTTGTGAAGCCCTGGAGTTGCCTGACACATTACTGTTCCTACTACAAAGCACAATCCTGTGCCTCTCTGCAATACAGACAAGGCACTGATTCAATCTGCTGACGCTTTGTGCAGATTTGGTTCAGGGTTTTTTTTTTTTGTTTTTTTTTTGTTTTTTTTTTTTTTTTTTTAAACACCCTATGGTTAAATGCAAAGTGTATCTTCAACTCCACTAGCTGAGCCATGGGACAGTAGCTCCCAGCTGATGTTCTCCAGCAGCTCAACAATATTGCCTCCTAGGTTTCTTTTGAGTCTACCTTGAGCCTCTCAATCATGCCCTGCACTTTCAGAGACAGGGAGATTCCTCTTCCTGTAATACTACACTTGTGAGCTGTAAACAAGAGATGCAACAGTGTTTCTTTGGCAGATGGTGCAAGCATTAGTTGCATATCCCTTCCCTCCAAAGGCAATTAGTAGAAGGTGTGCCAACATTTCAGATGTATGCTCTCTTTTGTTTCTCCTGTTTTGATGAGATCCATTTATAACCTGCAATTCATTTATCTAACTCACATTAACAGAAATTAGGGCAAGTCAAGCCTGGCACACTATTAAAGGATGAAGATCATGAAGATAGGAATACTCATACTAGAAATAGAGCAAACATATCCAATAAGGCTCCTTGGCTGGGAGATGGATTAGTGAGAAGCTCAACACACCACACTATTCATGAAGAGCTGCTGTGCCACAGACATACTGTGTATTGGTAAGGTTTTGGGTGACTCTGATCTGTGTAACTGCAACTACTGTTTGCATCTCAACATTGATACACCAAGACAGTTTAGGAAGAAGCTCCTCATAACACTTCCACCAGGGGATGGAGGTAAATGACCAGTCCTCAGTTGGGATGATAACATATACTTGTCCATACAATCCACTCTCCAGCGTAATAGTCCTGGAACATCACCACTTGCCAACAGACTGGAGTTCGGTAGCCTTTTATCCCTCATGCATTGCCTGGACAAGTTTCTCTTATGGCAGCTATGCAAACAGCCGCCATTGCTGGACCCACCTGGTAATGTTGCTTAGAACTTTTAATTTGTAGTTATTCGTAAGCTTTGCCAAACTTTCAACTGCTTAGGTTGAAACAGGGTAAATCCTGAGCTCATAACCAGCTGCAGGCTGGAAACTGTTGAGGAATCACATAGTCATTTTCAACGGAGTTGCTAGAAGCAGCTGTTTTTCCCCTATTCTAACACTTTCTGAAGGAAGCTTGCAAGCTTGGGGGTTTTATTGAAAGTTATTTCCTGTCCTTCAAAGCAGGACTTCACAGAGGGCTGACATACCTGATACATAATCCACTTCCTCTTCAACAAGCAGGTATTGTGGTTTGGCCAACGTAAAAATCTCTATCGTGTCTTTTAACACAAAAGCATGACGCTTCCCAAATGTCTTCCCACAGATTTACCAAACCTGAGGAGGCGTCAGAGGATAAACCAAGATCTATCAGTAGTAGCACAGTAGCTCTTAGTAGTTCCTGCCCGCCCCTAGAAGGAGGGTAACACAATGCACAATGCCTTCCCCACCCGCTTCACAAGAGCCTGAATGGCACAGCTGGGAGGAAAGATACTCATTTCAAACACAGTATGGGTAAAAGTCAGTCACGGCAAGGATGGGTGCTTTGAAGAACTGGGAATGGCAAGGAAAGGTGACAAGTTTGACAAAAAGCTGATGAAAACCGGAATTATCTTGATCAAGTCTCTGGGATTGCTTGGGCAAATGGGAGAAGGCCAGATCTCAGCTAGCTAAGAAATTCAGGAGGCGGGTAGGAATGAGGCTGCACAGAGAGCATCCAAGGTGGCCCAGGAGAGAGAAGGAGGACTGCCTTAGCAATGAAAGAAGTTCAAAAGGCACAAATGAAGATGACAAGCCAAAACCACAGAAGATAAGGCAGAGGCTTACAAAGCAAGCCCAGCTGAGCTCTGTCCTGTGGTACTGCACTGACTCAGTTCAAAGCAGGACTGAATCAAGTTGGGTCCTCTTCCCCTCTAGTCAACTTTTACCAACACCCCTAGGTACACACCTGGGAAAAGTCAAGTTAGGATTACAGAGACACTCTTGTGTTAACAGCAAACTATGGTTACACACGCACATGCCAGGACACCCTCTGTTAAACACAATTTACTGTTGTACACTAAAGGTTATGGAAAATTAGAAACACACAGAATTAACCTGGTACATGGAGTTGCAAAGCAAATCTGCAGAGCCCACATCTTCAGATAACTAGATGTACGAAAGACTAAAGCAGCATTCCCCATATTGCACTGCTTTGCAGGAAGTATTTGTTTTACTTCCAGCATATAAAGGTTATGGGAACACAGAAGACCCAAAGTTTTGCGGGATGCTAGTGAAGTGATCCATTTTGGAGAGACCCAACACTTTTCACTTCAACACACAACATGCAAGTCCCATGAGTGATCACAGAACATGCCAGAAGAAGCCAGGGCTGAGACTGTCTAAGCCACTTAGAGAACCCGGACATCCATCTCCCTTACATTGTAAACGGATATTAAGTTTCTAAATCCTTCAGGCACCCTCAGCCTTCCACAGTAGGGATTAGTCACATAAAGGCTCCTTCCTCCCTGGTCCTTTTGAACGTGCCTCAAAACAGGGCTGCCATGGGGCAAAACCACCCACTTACTTGTCACCAGGCAGAAACAGGCCACCAAGCACACCATCCTTCTCCTCGCTCCGACACACGTCGGAGGCCTCCGAGCTCTGGGCACTCTCAATAGCACTGTCCATGTCAGACTCATGGTGAACCTCTTGCTGTGCTAGAGTCATTGCGTCGTCATCAGGAAAGAGCTCCGACTCGCTGTAGGCGCTTTCGCTGTCCAAGTAGGCACAGTCCTGGATTTCACCACCCTGGCAAAAGAAGAACTGGGAGTCAATTCAGATCATCCTTCAAGGCAGTTAAGGGGACACAGGAGAAGCAATAACCCACTCTCTGGATGCCCTGGTAAGCAGGAGTGATACTGAATAAAAGCTGTAAAACAAAAAGGCTGATACTGAATAAATGCTGTAAAACAAAAAGGCTGACCTGCTTTACAAAGCCAGTTCCTGCAAGCTGCTAAGGTAGCTTGCATCCTTCAGAAGGGCTCAAATACTGTCTCTGACTCTTCTATAGGAGAGAGGGACACAACACCCAGGTATAAAACACAGTCAGTCTTGCCCTAATTTACTATCAAAATGCACTTGAAGTAATAAATATCCTCAAAGTTTTATTATAAAAGAGAGACATCCTCTGAAAGAAGATAATACATGAAGTCACTAAGAGTTAGTCCTTTGATTAATATTATTGATTAAACAAAAGCAAGCCAGGTAAGTCTAACAGTTTATTCTGTCTTTGAGGATGGGCAAAAATATGTAAGGTGAAAAAAAAGTTGGCATGTGTTAAAACATTTATGGTAGGTCTTGGTGACAAAGATATAAGAGAGCAGGGGGGAAAAAAAAAAGTCAAAGCCATCTGTTCCTGCTTCCTGGAACCACATGTCTTGATTAAGTATCAACTAAAATAAGACGTCATTCTCATTACTGCAACACTTTGCTCTTGCTGTTCATCTCCTCCCTCCCCTTCTTGCCCCATGAACACCTACAATAGCCAAGACAAGCTGTTGTCTATTTGCTTGTCCCTGAGGGACAAACAAAAATTAATTGAAAAAATAAAGCCTAAGATTTTACTCTGTCCTTTGTTACGCAGCAACACAATACTGCTTTGACAATTCCCATCCAGCATGACACAAATAACTCATGACTCCAGAGCACGCCCTGCAAATGCTCTGACTCAGAGCTCCACTCCAAAGCTCACCTGCAAGCTCCGCAGGCAGGTTTACCATTGAACTATTGCCAGCAAGTTAAGACAATCATGCATTTAAGCCATAGTTTACTGGCACAAGCAATGAAGCATTTCGTTCATGGATACACCTCATATTTAGGCCCAACTGTCATCCCGCCCAGCTCCTTCCTGAGGAATCCCAAGGCACTCGCAGCCTGGCACCATCGCAAGCATCAGCTGCCCTTCTGGCAAGCACATTCACTGGGACACTGTTACAGTGGCACTGCTTGCAGCAGCACGTCTTCAAGTCAACCCCTGTAGCCTCTGGACACTCCTATGCTAGAGCCACAGAAACTTAAATCCCCTTTTGCAGAACTAGTTATGTTCTATGCTGACGACAACAATTTTCCTCAGTGCCTTTTTCACCTAAACATGAGAAGAATCAGCCAGAGGCTGCACCTTTTTAAGATTCACCAAAACTGCTACAGGAAATGCAGGTCTCACCTTCCATTTTTTCCTTAAATACCAGTTTATATGACTGTGAAAACTCCTAGCATATGGAGGTTTAAGAAATTCAAAACAACCCCACCTGCTCAAACCTAGTTAACTAATGAACACCCAAGCAGTCAAAAGGACAGCTTAACCTGCAGTGTTTGAATCTCTAGATACATACTCAGAGCAGGTATCTGGATGCTTTTCTAGCAGAAATTTCAACAGGTCTTCCAGATACACAAGTAGTATCAGTAAGACACTTCAGCACTATACAATAATAAGCACACATGTATATGCCTTCTCCCACTTTTCTGTGTCAGCCTTACTAAGCCTGAAATTTTCCCTAGGTACTGTTCTAAGAGATGTCCAAAAGGATTTATTCTTCATCTATGTCATGTAGTATTTATTGAAGCCACGCTGCCTCATGCAATCAAATTCATAGCTCTGAGCCACAGCACCTTCAGCATGGCCACGACCCCTTATCTGCATGAAGGTGGTGGTTTGGCAGGTCAGACACCAGCCGTGGAGTCTGCTCTGGCTCTGCTACAGCCCCAGGTTCTTCCACACATCATCTGACCTGCACCTTACATCCTCACAAGCAAGCACGGATAATGACACTGTTGCTCTTTGCAAAGTACCTTGGGATCTACAAATAGCACAAGCAATAAGACCTTTTTAGTAGGTGCTGAAAAAGTAAAGATTGTTAAGAGCAATTAAGATGTTTCAGAAGTATCCAAGAGTGTTTGTCTAACACTTCCCCAAAGTTTCCTCGGAGCTCCTTCCACAGAGCTCCTGTTTCTTTTAAAAAGTTTAATGCAATAAAGCCCTGACTGCTGTTATGGAATTGCACCAGCTGATAAAAGTCTGATCCAGGCAGGAAAGAGAGGGGCATGGAGCACACAGTGGATCCCTGAAGTAGGAGTTCGCAAGTCAAGGGAAGAAAGGAAGAAACAGCTCTTTCACAGCCCTACCTCCCAATTAGCACGTCTTTTTCAGAGGTCTTGGAGAAGTCTCTGCTTAAGTGACTTTTTACAGCAGGAAAATCTCACTGGTATTAAACAAATTAACACAAGAAAGTAAAGGTCAAGAAGATCAGAAAGACTCCCTTTTTGTTCCCTGTAGGTAACACCACACATTTGCTTTTACTAATAATAGCAACCTAGATGCTCTTTAAAAAAAGTCCATTGGCAATTAAATATGCAGTGTCATCTATAAAGGCTAAGTGCTCACTTCTCTTTCCTGTCACTTTCTGGCAACCTAACCTTCACGAATTTAGTCGTATTAGAGTATTGATCTATAGCAACAGCACAGACTGCACTGTACGCATGCTGGTCAGTACCATGTATTCTTTTTTGAAGTGTAATTGCTCTGCTCCTAAACTTTCACTTCTAAGCCCCATGAAAAAACAAAGAAGAAAAGAACCAAGCTTTTGAAGGCAATGACCCATCATAAGCCTGAACACCTGCTTTACAGCTTCTGAAATACCTCACTGCGAGACTTGAAACCACTCCTGGAAGCTGGTCCTCCCTTCTGGTGATCCCATCCTTTAGCTGTGTGGAGCTCAGGGACTGACAGGGACGCGATAAACGAAGAACATGGGCCAGCAAAGCTCCTTTGAGGACCTCCCCCTCAGCTGCCCTCTGCTGCCTCCTCACAGTGGAGAAAGCAGATGCCACGCAGCACACCATGTCCCAGGCTGCCAGCACCCCTCTTCTCTGCAAACCTGGCACCTATCACACCCTGTGCAAACAAAGTGGACATTTAGGAAGCATGTCTCAGCTGCTCTTCTGAGTACCTGGCAGCCAAATCACACACTGAAGACGCCAGCCCTTTCAAAGCAAGCAGCACAACACACAATCCTGCCAGCAAGGCTCAGCTTCAGCAGCTGCATCAGCTGCTTATTCATGCTTTTAAGTGCTCAAGGTCCACCTACAACCAGTGCTAAAGACCACTGTTTCAGCAAGATTTACAGAAACCAGAGACTAGGACCAGTGACAGCCACTGTGCTGAAGCCTGCACGACTGTTTTCTGTGGGTAGGAATTACATGCTTAGCTATTAACCTTTAAGAGCTTAGGGGTGGGCAATCACAACACCCCTAATAATGCAGTGTTTCCAGGCACAAGAATACCTCTGATGTGCAGCACAGAATCCCTATAAAGCATGGGATTTGCGTAACACCACCGAGGTGTCTCTTCAGCTCCCTAGGTGAAACCAGCCTTCAGTGCTATGTAACTATCAGTTACACATTTAACAAAAAGTTTTCCTTCTGTGGCCTAAATAACCAGTATAAGAAAACAGACAAAGCACCTTTAAAACAACTAATACAGGTTAGGAAACCTACTACAAGAAGTCAGAATTAGGGCATGTTGCTAGTAAACAACATACAGGTATCCACATCTTACTGACTAAAGCTATAAGGTATTTGAAGCTGTAATTGTTCCGTGATCACAGTTTCTCACAGGACTATACTTTCAATAATGCCATCTAGCACAAGCTGCTTACAGACCACACCTAAGGAAATTAAACTCCTGGGGAAAAAAAAAAAAAAAAGAGAGAAAAAAAAAAGGCTGATTGCACAGCTTAACCTCTCAAATTATTCCTTCATATAGTTTAGGTATCTACAGTACTTCATGTACCAAATTAGAGGTTGGCAAGAACAAGTGTTATTCAGGTAGCCTTGAAAGAGCTGACAAGTTTAAACACTATGTTAAAGATTAGAAGACACTTCTATCCTGAGTCATTTGTTTCCAGCGTACATGCCATCAGCCAAAACCAGTAAGAGAATGAGGTTCTGACGACCTGAATACGAATCATTGTATTTCTCATTCTGCTAGGCAGTTCCCTTCTTTGTTGGCTGAGTCAAAAGAGATGAAGCTGCTGCTTATGATCTTGGAAGATTCACATTACAAAAAAAAAAAAAAAAAAAAGCACCCAACGAAATTAAAACACCACCAACACAACATAGCTGGGGGTAGCTTTAAAGCAGTAAGTACTTTGCACTTTATCTAATCGGATGCTCAAGATAACTCCAAGTGCTTCACAGGCAGTCGGCCAGACACTTGTATAGCAACTGTTGAATATTCAGCAATAGTTTGCTCTATAGAAGCACCTGCTGCCCAAAGATCCAAGGCCACTTCACAGAAACTAATGAATTCTCTTCCTCGAAAGAGGCAATTGTGTGGCTGCATTGAAGCTAGATGAGTAAGCACAGCCTGCCTTTGCACAGCCACCCCAAACAGAAGCAGAAGCCAGTGATTCCCATGGATTCCTTCTGATCCTCGTGGGGCAGGAAAACGGCATCAGCTTTAGGTGGGTATGGGAATACAGCTCTGCCTTGCCCTGCAGTGACCTGGCTGGGCTTTCCCATGTTGGAAGCAATCCCTAAAATATGCACATGAAGCAACTGAAAGCTAGTAACTTGGCTGACAGACAGGCTACATGACATGCCTACATCAATACATTCATGATGAAGAGCAAGCCTAGTTAAAATCTGCTCTCATCACAGCCAAATCACCAGCACCCCTGACATTTAAACAGCTTCCTAGTATTCCAGAGGAGGCAGGAAAGAAAAGAGGATCACAGACTCCCAACACTAGGGAATTTGATTAGCAAGAGCTGGAACCATCACACGTGACCAGAAATATGAAATGCCACATGCACATCAGCCATGGCGCTTCCCTCACCAGGATCATGCCCTTCACCTGCACCCATCCAACACGGTGAATCTGCTAGCTGTGGGAAAGATGCAGGCCTTGAGTTCCTGCACCCTCCCCATCCAGTTTCTTCCCAGCAAAAGTGGAAGAAGTCACGTCTCCACAACTGGAAGGGAAGAGGTGCCATGGGGAGGTGTGCCAGGCTTGGCAGTCTCAGATGAAATGTTATTTACTGTTGCACATCCACCATAGAGAAAACCCAGGCTCTCTCATCTTTATTTAAGCAGCCATTGCATTGGAAGGCAAGTATTCTCTTAATTACTAGGTAACAAAGAAGGGTGTGAAGCGTTTCTCCCCAATGTGTTTTAGAAACACACCACTCCTCTACAAACGTTTGCATATTTACACCAAGTGGGCTATGAACTTTATTTAAAGCACAGATTCTCCCCCAACATATTTCCTTTTCTCTTCAGTTATCAAGCAGAGGTGGGGAGATGCTGATCTACCCTGTGATCTGACTTGGAACAGGAGAAACTACGTAAGAGGAAAACCCAGAAGCACTGAGATCACACTTCTGCATCTGTGTCCACGAGGAAACTGAGCGAGCGACTGCTGGCTCTCACCCATGCAGCTGCGGCCGAGTGCAAGGCAGAGCAGAGGCTGCCATGTGCAGTGACACGGCTTGCAGGTAGGTTGATGGGGGAGGGAGGAAGTCACAGAAAGTGCTTCCATCTCCTCCTGGAGCATGGAAGAACACCAAGCCTCCCCACGTAGCTGGGAGTTTAAAATTGCTTAGAGTTCAAGATCAGTGTGCAGAACACGGTTATTTTACTAAGCTGTTCAAATAAGAAGCGATTTTAGGGCCACAAGTTAGTTTGTTCAATGCAATAGTTTCCTCTGACTAGTTAGTTACTCAAATCTAATATTTGAAGCTCAGTTTAAGGCAAAGCTTCACACACTGCTGCTGTGAGTATTGGAAGGGACTTCCAGGGGCAAATTTATTCCTAAAATCCAAATCTAGGATCAAGTGCTGGACAGCATCCTGGAAAGCTGGCAAAGAGTCCCCAGACAGAGGGCAAGCTATCCCTGTGCTGCAGTGCACTGCCAGCCTCCGTTTTCCTTTGCAAGATAACATCCGTATCTCATACAATCATGGAATTCAAGGACAACAGGTTTTGACTGAAAGACCAAGCTGTCTGCTTCTGGGCTGTTCACGCTGAACCACAGGAACAGAGGGTACAGAGGTTGTGAAAGGCTGCTCTGTGCTCTGGATAGGAAGTTTAAACTGATGTGCCTTTTCCAAGGCAGAGGAGAAAGGCAGCATGCAGCCTGGTGCCAGCCAGGGATCGGCAGGAGTCAGGAGTGTTTACACTCTGCTACCTGTCACTTTAATTGGCCATAATAGACATGCCAGACCTCATCATGCACTGGGTCTAGATCCAAGCACTCCTTTTCACAGGTCATTGCTTATGCTCTGAAAGTTTTAACATTAAAAGACTTTAGCAGACTGCTAATTTGATCCTTTAAAGAAAGTTAAAAAAAAAAAAAAAAAAAAGGCTCTTTCACATTACTTTGAAGTTGCATCCCATCACTCCCTGGGCTGCTTCCCTCTACTGGACTACCTACCATATGCTCATCAGTCATCACTGGAGGCTCAAGGCAAGGAGCATCCCTTTGCAGAAGAACAAACCATCCCAGTCTGCAGTGTTAGGAACAAGAGTACATTCCCTTCACCTTCAGCATGGACAGGGCCAGCACATCAACCACAGAGATCAGAATAAAACCCACCAGATTGTTTGGCACCTTGTTCCAACATTGATGAGGGCACTTTTAGCTCTGAGCTGGAAGACAGGTTCCATTCTCTTTAACATACCTAGAAAAAGAGCTACGAAGTGGCACGATGCTGATATACCATGAAGATGTGATAAACGTCACTCAGGAACTCCTTAGGCGTCCATTCCAGTAAGAACAGGAACTAGACCTAATTATCTGAAAAAGTCTCTGGTAACATTTCTAGTGTGAAATGCTTTTGACTGTGCAAGCTGCCAGACCTCTGTAGACTGGTACCATGGCCCTTCCCATATAGCAAACTGCTGGGAGAGACCACAGCAAGTACCTGCCTGCCACCCCCTCCTCCAGGGCAGGGCACCCAGGTCAGGCAGCTGTATGTTGAAATGAGCTGTGGTCAACTCCATATCGCCTTTGCAGCATGCATAGGGGTACTGCAGCCCTTGGTTTAAAAGAGCTGGTATACAACTAAAAAAAAGTTATTCATATTTGCCTAAAAAGATCTACACAGCAGATAAATGTGATGTAATTAACCCTCTCAAGAAGCCTTTGCCTTGAGATGAGACAATCCCTTCCTATTTTCAAAGTCAGAACAGCAGCAACAGGGAGGGAGGACAGAAAGTGTCAAACTCTTACCAGGGATCATTTCCTGGGACTGATGCTTAGGCCTGCCCCTGTTAAACCTGCCCCTCTGGGCAATGTGGCCAGTGAAGGTAGCTCTAGTACATCGCGGGCAGTAGCATTTTACCATTATGTTGGCAAGGACGGTGACAAAATTATAAAGACTGCTGTGTCCTCGGTGCCATACGGCCAACCACAGGCCAGATGTCACAATGTTCCTCGCACATAGGAAAAGCAGAGCTGCAGTTCGTAGTTAAAGGCACTCCAAAGACACCCCCGGATAGACCAGACTTAAGACCAAGGGCCAGAAGTAAGGTCAGATTACGTTATTCTGAAGCAGTACTACAAGTGAACACCTACACCATGTCAAAGACAGCTACAGGCTGCTTGCAGAGAAAAGTCTTCATTCTAAGCCTGAAGCATAGCCCAGCACTCACTTCTCAGTTCAGTTCCTTAATTAACCAAGTCTGTAAGTTACAAGATACTCTCTGCAACTGGTGTTTGCTGCTCAGGAGACAGCTGAGCTCACACGCTAACTCATTTTCCTTGACAAGCCTCAAGGTCATCCAGTCGGGTACTCAGTAAATAGCAAAAATCTTGCATCATACTTGCCCGCAGGTACTGCAGGCACATGGGGGAAGAGTTCCTTGAGCAGACTCAGTGGTGCTCCAGACCATGGCTGGGTGAGGAAGAAGGTACTCCTCGTACCTCCAGGAATATGATTAGGCACAAACAGTGTGAACAACAGGAAGAAGCTGTCCCAGACAGGAACAGTTCTGCCTTAGTCTAAGCTAATTATTTACAGGAGCCCTGGTCAAACTCCCTTCCCCCAAAGAATTTGGAAACTATAATATTTGCATTTCTTTTCCATACTACTGCAAGTTTGGCCTCCAGCAAGCACAAAAGACATTTAAAGAAAAACAAAGAAAATAAGATTTTTGCCTCACAAGTCATATTTCTGTCTTCCCACCCACCTGGGTTAGATTACACTGCAGTCTCCAGAGGGGAGGAATGATTGGGGAATGGGAGCAATTTCAGACCCCAAAAGGCAGAGAAACATCTTGAGTTTCCCCAGCACAGTAAGAAATCCAGCCATCTTTGATGATGAGCAGTTTATGTTGGCAAGCAGAGGAAAAGCATTAAGGATGTGACTTTGCTGTAGTTTATACGGAAACACTTCCCAGATTTCATTGGTCAGTCTGAATGCAGACAAGCCTAAAAACTAATTTACTTCATGTTCAAGAAATACCGAAGTAGCTCTGAAGAGCTCTTCATTAGGAGGAAGGAGCTCCAGGACCTTAGCTGCTCTTCAGCTGGTGGCTGGGCAAACCACAAGTTAAGGCGTCTCTGCTGCAGGAGTAACTGGAATTGCAGCCTTTATCCAACCAAGTTTGCAAGCACTAGTTTTAAAAAATTTTCAGTTTCCTCATCTATTTATAAAAGGCATTTTATTTATTTTTAAAGAAAGGCTCTCACATACCTGCTGCTGTGTATTCTTACAATGAAGTGAACGCACTTAATTGTGTAAGAGCTGCCAAGCACATCATAGTGCTCAACACATGATAAACACAAATTAAGAACCCAGTGATCATAAACCCTGGCACAGTCAGCAAACTGTGCTTTTTCACTTATATGGTAAAATATAAAACATGGCTTATTTTAGAGTTTACAGCTATGCGTACGCAAGGAGCTGTTTCTACCCTTGAACCTGCACAGACAAAACAGATAGGGACCAAGTAGAAAACATTCATAACAACACTAGCTGGCACACTGAAAACAGGAGTCAAAGCAGAGCCATATCCAGAGACCCCTTCTACTAACCAGCAGTATTAGCTGCAACACAGTGCCCAAAGCACTGTTTTATGTTATCAGGAAGCACTTACAGAGCCTGTCTTACGTTCGGTGCAGCGATCAACCTAAATGACTATAGAAAGAACAAAAGGAATTACATTATTATGCTGCAATTCAGAATTTAAGGGGTCAGCTACCCAAGTATGGCGAACATTTGAGATTATTAAAGTTTGGACAATGGTTAATTCAGCAGCAACCCATGATTAGTTTTATAACCATTTAAAATATTTCACTAGGACACTATTCAAAAGACTGAAAGAGTTAAGATCAAGGTATGCTCAACACCTGTAACAGGACTGGTTAATCAATAACTAAAGCAAAGCTACTCCATTCCCCTGGCTATTTTGGCATGGGAAGTGTTTTGTTTTGCAGCTTTGCACATGGCTAAGATCCCCAAACCACCATGGCAGTAAAGAGCCCTGAGAAGGCAACCACAGCTGAGAAACATCTGCACATCAGGTGGCTTCTGGGAGACTTGCTGCTGTTTGCAGTAATTCTTCAAATAACAAAGTTAAAAGAAGCCTATTAAAAGAGGTTTTAAAACTGCTTGAAGGCTACCACATCTAGCATCCAAACAGCTCAAGCTCCTCTCAGTTTGGGCAGATGCTGCCAAACAGCCAGTAGAAATTCCACTATCTCCTGTACCCAGTTGTGTGATATTCCACACTACTGCACATATCTGGTGGCGACACCATATTATGCCCCCCTCCCCAAAAATCAGAAGGGCCACAGGCATAAAAAAAATCACTTGCATTGCCAACAAGTTCACACTTCTTACTGAGAACCAAAAAATGATTAGGAAAGGGCAAGCCACTCCCATCACTGGGAAGCAACCCCACATTCAGCATGCCATCTGACTGGAGTAAGACTATTTTGAATGGGAGCAGCTATGATAGCTTATCAAAAGAGATCAAAAGAATCACAAGTTATACTGGTGTAAGGGCTCGAATACAGGTACCATGAAGTCCACGTTCAGGGAGCCTATTCTGAACCTATTTCAGAAGTGTTCTCTCCTCCTTAACATAAGTAGTTTAATCAGCCAAACAACGTGAGGATAAATTGTTACCTGTGCCCCCAAAGCCACAAACCTTGTAAATCTGCCAGAACAAATGAAGATTATTGCTATCAAAGCAGCAACAATAAACTGTCACCCAAAAATCAGCACTAGCACAGCACAGAGAGAGGACGGTGTTTGCCTGCCCCGGGATCTCTGCCACAGGTCACTTCTGCATAGCAGAAAAGCACAATTGCCTGTCTCTGTTGGAGAGACACGACAAAAAACTCCAGACCAAGAACTGTTAACATCTCCTATGCTCTCACCGCTGAAAGCTTCAGAGGAAGATCACTGCTGTGAACTGCTTTCTTATGCTGCCAAGCTCATATTAGACAGGCCCAACTATACGCAGCTCATCAAAGGCAGGATCACTCCACTGACTGTATTAGGGTAACACAGGTCCCACATGAGGGCTACATACGAGATCTGTAGTTACAGAACAGACTGTCGTGACAGCCACATACTAACCGCAAATCATTTTTTCCTGGCTATGTCACCAAGCATCCCAGAGCCAGCAAATGCATTCAGAACCACAGTTGGGTATTAAAAACATTCAACAATAAGTAATGGCAATCCAAACACATCACCAGTGCCACAGAATATAATTACAGAACAAGGGGAAGAGGAGAAAAGAGTACTTTTTAAGACTTGCAGCCCAGATACTCAGGCACCTTCAGGTGACAGACCCGAATGCTGCACGAGGCTCAGCTACGCAAGAAGACACCCCCTTCTTCCCCAACACCCCCATTTCACCATGCATGGCTGCTGACAGCCACATACGGGTTTGCATTTTCCCCATATAAGAGGACTGCCAGAGCTCTCCAGGACCTGCTTGCTTCCACACTCCCACGGCGAGCCCAGCCTTTCAGCGTACATGACTGGAGTGAAAAACCCCTCCCTAGGCAAACGAGAAAGGAAAAACCCAGCACGGTTTCGCTATACCTGCCTTATTTCCTGGATTTCAAAACGCTCCGTTCAACCACGAAAACGCAGATACCGCCGCAGAAAGGTCGCAGAGATACTCTTCCCCCTCCTCGACACCATCCCCACCCCCCTAAAACCCGCGAGTCCGGTGGAATTCCATAACCTACGTCCAGTTGCAAACACCCGCGGGTGCGTTACCCCCGGCGGTGCACCGGCATCGCAGGGGCGGCGAGGAGCAGGTTGGAGGGGAGCGGCCCCATGGATCCCCCTTTCCCTCACGCCGCAAACTTCCTCCTCACCCCGCACGAAGGTACCGGTTGGCTCCCGCCTTCTGCTCCCCAGCTGCCCGTACCTGTCCCGGCGCCGGGAAGACGTTACCGTCCCCACGCCCCGTCCCCGCCCCGCAGAAGGGGGAGGGCGGAGGGCGGTAACGGTGGCGCGTCCCCGCTCGGCGGGCAACAGTTGGCGGCGCGCGCGGCCCACCCCGCCCCGCGGTTGCTAGGCGACGCGGGGGGTCCGGTGTAGGCGTTCGGGTACCGGGGTTCCATGACGTCACACCGCGGGTTGTCCGGACTTCCCCCACCCCCGCTGCACGGTGGGCGGACACGGACACAAACGTCCCCGTCCCAGGCGGGGAGTGAGTCGGGGGTTGGGGTTTGTTGTTTGCGGTTGGCTCCTCCTGTCAGAAACTGTTCTTCGGCAATTCGCGTGAGTGACGTTTCCCCGACTCTGCTGGTGGTTTTCGTCGTAATTCCTCAGTTTTGCTCAAAATAATCCGTAACAACGGGTAAAATAGGAAGCTGCTTGGGGTTCCTTGAGAAACTACATGCGGCTTAAAACCCAAATAATTCTAAATATATATATGTGTATGTGCTCAAACCTTGGGCAGCCAGAGACCTGTTCAGAAACGGTGCGGTGGGAAGGAGGAGGTCACTAAGCCGATCTGGGGCGAGGGGAGGTAAAGCATCGCCTCCAACCCAGGCAGATGCACCCACCAGCCTCTCCTCCACGGTGTCGGGGGCGACCAGCCCCTTCCTGCTGGTGGTGAGTCTGCAAGGAACACATCTAGCACGCCAATGGAGGAATTTTTGCAGACTGAGTTTGGGTTTCCAATGCCTTGTGAAGTGAAGGGGCTGCCCTGGCGGACAGGACGCCTGAGACTGGCGGATATGTCAGGTCCCCAGGTGGGAACAGTCTCTGGGGGCACCAGCGTTCACTGGAGACGACCTTGCCTGCCTGGTGTGCCCTCATTCCTACTACTAGGCGATGATAAAACGCGTGTACAGCCTCCCCATGATGGTGGTGCCTGTCTAAAACATTCTCAGTGTGCTACAAAGCAAAACAGATCCTGTTAGGAAGTGATGTCTGTTTTGTCCTTGATTTTAATCCTTTAGTTACAAGATAAAGAAAAGCAAAACAAAAAGGCTGAGAACACTCGCACTGGCTTCATTATTTTAAATTCACTTCTCTTCTTAGAAGTTGCGTAACTTCTTTTTTTGCAACGCCTCATAAGAATTGTGTTTACTGTGCTGTCTGTGCTAATAAAGAAAAAATTAAAGAAATAAAATCTGTTTCTGTGGCTTTGCAGTAGAGGGCTCAAAGGCAGATAGGTGGTATTCAAACAAACATTTTCTGCAAAACGCCTGTCCAGGAGCCAAACCCTGCCCTTACCCACTGTAACAGTTTTCACTGGAGTGTTACACATGGAAGAAAACACCATTCTGCAGGATTCAGCCAACAGACAAGCACCTTCCTCCCAACCGTAATGGCATTGAAAGACTTAGAAAAAGAAAGGAATCCCCAGTTGTTAGCCTGCCATTGGATCCGGCCATATTCCAAACCGCGTTTTTGAAGTTAACTTTGGGTAATTCAAAAGAGTTACGCAACGCTGTTTGTGGCGTACTTTAGCAACAGTGCTCATACACAGAGTTACAGAGATGCTGTAAATCTAAATGACTGAAAGATCATTTAAGTACTTTATACTTCTGTCCCCAAATCATTTGGACTTTACTGCGTCCAAAGACAGGGCGTTTTCCAGTGAGGAGAGAAGCCCAGCAGTTACTTGGAACTGAGGATAAGGAAATTATAAGAAAACAGACCAAAGCAGGCAGTGACAAGCCCACCGGCTCACGCTTCACTCAAACTCATGTCACAGGCATTGCCTGAGCCTTCCCTCATTTCCATCGCAGCTAGTGACTTCTAAGTGTAAAATATTGTTGTTCTAAAGCCAAAAGAAGAGAAAAGAAAAAGAAATTCATCAGCCTCATTTCTTATATGCAAAGCTTAAAGCAATTCACTGAACTTTTGTCGAAAGAAAACAAAAAGAATTCCCCCTCTGATGAACAGAGGAGCATTGGAAGGGTGGGGGATGCCTTAGGTTTAGTGTAATAACAGATGAAAGCAAAATGCACCTTCAGCCAACGCACACTGCTGTCCCCACGTGTCCAAGGAGGTCCCTCGGACACAGCAGGGCAGGTCTCGGGGCAGGTCCCCGCACACGCGTGAGGCCCAGCAGATCCTGGGCTCCCTGCAGTGGCAGTGGGGCTCCGGAGCCTTTGTGTTCGGCAGCTGTCCCAGGAAGCAGAGCAGAAGCCGATAATGAACGGTGTAACAGGGATCAAAAACACCTCCCAGACATCCTTCTATTCATTAATCTAAACTAACAGGAAAGCAATTTTTACAAGACAGTTCTGGGGACAGACAACTTCACTGCTTGTTAAATAGTACACTTCTAAAATCTGCTTTTCCTTTCAGTATTCATTTTGAAAGAGACGGTTGTATGTCAGGGGTTCATTGCAGAATAAATAACAATCATAAATAAAATAATTAATTGTACAGTACATTTTTCTATGGTTTCCTGAAAGATGCAAGTAAGAAGTGTTCGTATTGTTACACTTATCAGGCAGTATTACGGCACACTGTGAAACAGTTCCTCATACTTACAGAATTATTAGCCAACACAGCTATACTTTCAGTAGCTTGTGATGAGCAAAATGTAAAATAAATGTTTAACAGATAAAGCAGCAACAGTTAAAACTAATATTACAGTAGAGATGTTCTTAACATAAGCACAACTGTTTGGTATGCCTGCTGAATGTGTTACTCAGTATGCTACCCAGGGCTTTGCCATTTATTACACAGTAATAATTGAGAAGGCATAGATGTCTCATTGATAGAAGTGTTCCTCAGTAAAGGTCCTAAAAAATGTACAGGTTTTAGACAATCACTTCTTTTTAAGGAATGACTGTATAAAAACTTCATTAAGTAATAACCATAGCTATAATACAGGTCCATTTCTCACTCCATTAAAGCTAAGCCTGCTTAAGTGGAGACTGTTACAGGCTGGCTTTGATTTCCATTGAGACAAAAACCTTACTTTTCACATATTTCATGGTAAAGTGATAAATTTCTGTTTAATATGACTTATGATTTGTTTCATACGAAGGAAAAGCAGAGCATGAGGGAGGGCAGGTGGCCATCACTGCCTTCTCTTGGAGGAATGAGAACTATATCGTGAGTGACACAGACCTTTAGCTGCTTCATGCCTAAGAGCAGCGAGGGTGAGGAGGAAGGGCTGCATGTCCGCGTGAAATGCCCAGGATAGCAGCTTCCATTTGGTAAGACTGGCAGCCAGAACTCAAGTGAGCCAGCGCCACAGGAGATGTTGCATGGTACGTTTTTCCTATCTGAGACTGGAGGTCTGTTCTCTTGTCATGATTTCAGGCAGCTGAGGAATCTGTGCAGGTTAGTAATAGCTCAGATGACCACAGACATTGAAATATGCTCCAGGCTTCACACTTAGTTTGCATGAATAGGATCTGCACACGGAGACCTTCATGAGCATGGTATTTTCTGACTCCATCAATAGCAGACTTTCTGCTTTTCAAAGGAAAGCCGTACAATGGCAGACGTGCTCCTCCAGTACCGTAATAGCTGGCCCCTGGAAACAGCAGGGCGTTCCCTCATACTCAGTTTCCATCTTAATTCATCTTGATTTTTCGTAAATCCTATCTGCCATACGCCTACTTGTACACAGTGGTATTTGCAAAGTATGTGTACTCTTGAGTCCTGTCCAGGGTTTGAGGTTAGGATAGTGACAACTACCTGTCTGTTAATGGGGAATAGACTTTTATTCCTATTACCACAGGAAAGAAAAGAGATAGCTACACAGGCAAAAGGATGCTTGGTACTGCCAGATCCCAGAGATTAGTAATGCTAAGCATCCTGAAAAAGGTGCTTGCAGAAACATGCCAGAGGAAATCTGGGCAAAATATTCATATTTGGGTGCTTAGAGTAGGATTGCTAAATACATAGCTGAGTGCCTAAATCACAATCACTGCTGACTTCCAGTAGCAGCCAGAGCGCCTGCCCAGGGAGGGTACATTGTTGAAAGGGTTTATGGCAGGGCAACCTGCTGATCTTATACAAAGCACTGCAATTTCTTCTGGAGCAATTCTGAACAAAGGCTGGCACCTACTCTGCTGTTCCAGAGGCAGAATCTTTCCTCTGAATCTCACTAATGCATCGCTCACAGGCTAGTCACCCTAATGACAAGAAACTGGAGCTGAAATGTGAAGAACAGAGACTAATTAATAATGAAGATAATGAGATCACCAGAATGTATATACCAAACGCGCATCTTAATTATCTCATGAAAACTGGCAACTCCAATCATACTTCAAGGGCCTTTAATCATGCTCTCTCTGATGAATATTGGTGGCTCTTTTGCACAGATACTTATGTAAAAATACCTTTTGTGGGGGTTTTTCCCCAGAATAATAGCCAGCCAAGTTACTACTGCACGTAACTGCTCTGCTTCAAAATGAGATATCGCAGACCAGTAATTACAGCTGGTCTGATCTTCATCTCATCTACTCTTGTCATATTTTAGAGTGCCTCCTTTGAAGCAAATGCAATGAGACTGGCGTGAATACTGCAGTATTATGATGAATCTCTTTTATTACAACAGAACAAACCAATAGTGATCCCTAATTAAGCTAGTTTCTGCAGAAACACAGGGAGCATATAGCCCCTGCCCCAAAGATCTTACAATCAGAATAGGCAAAGACAGACTTTGCGGCAGGGAAAACGGGACAGATGGAGTGCAGAATGAACTTTCTCCCAACTACAGTTTGTTCCCATGACTTGTTTGAAGGGGAAGACAGGAGGAGGCTAAGATAGGATGAACACAGGCAAAGTGTGGAGCTGCTGAGCTGAAGAATGTAGAACGGGAAGAAGCAAGCTGCATTTACAGCAGATAGAGCCTTTTCAGAGCTTTCTGCAGTTGCCTCCCTGCCCTCCCCATCCCTGCATCCCTGGACAGGGTGAGGAGGTCAGCTCCAAACTACAGCTGCACGGGAACATTGCTCTGGGTGGAGCAGGCTCAGCTCAACTGCTGCTCCCACTCCCAAAAAACAAGACCCCAGGTGTCTGCAGAGAGGCTTATTTTAGTAAGTAAGGAAGCAGGTCTTTAGACTCTACACCATGGAGTAGACCATAAGGGTCTGCTCTCCCTGTGATCCCCTTTAACGTTAATAAGAGCAGAGTGCTTGCTTCTACACTATCCTCAGGCAGCCTGGCAGATCAAACAGCACGGGTCAAATGAAGGGCTCACAACAGAAGGTCTCTGCGCAGCTGAGAGCACTGAAGGCAGGATGGGGCTGGCTGAGGGCCCGTTAGCATCAATTCCTTGGGCCTATAATGAAGTTGGACCTAACTCTATGGCACACAATTATAGCATAAGGACACTTCAGGGGACTTACCCATTGCTCTCTCTAGAGCTACTTGCAACCTCTTCATCATCTGTAGGTTATGTTTTTGTTGCTTAATGAGGCTGCATTTGGAGAGATTTTCTGTGTTCCTCTCCAAAAGCCTGAGGGACAGTAAGTCAGGAACTGCAAATGCAAAGGCCAGATAATGGAACAGGATATGCACCCCTCCTCTGAAAAGGAGTTTATTTTTTGCTCATCACTGCAACTATATCATTAGGTTTTTCATATCAAGCTCTGAAGGTGCCTCATAATAGTATCTGTGAATCGACAATTAAAGCACCTTTGTCAAAAGCACAAAATCTATTCTATTTAGCCTCCATCAAAATGCTCAATAATAAAAAACTAAAATAAACCAACAGGTTACATGAGCTAATTCAAGTGAAAAATATGTAGCCTGTACTTTAGAAATGGGCTGGGAGGACTGTGCTGACTGAGGACATGGACTCCACATTCACATGCACAGAAGACGACATGGAAGGTGTGAGCATCCCTCAGCCACCTCGGAGCTTAAACCAAGGTGAAGCCAAGCAGCTCCATGTTGCACCAAAAAGATGCAAATGCGTTTACTCAGCTGCCTCCGCTGTGGCAAATTAACTCTACTCCTCTGTGGCTGCAGTGACAGTAGGCTTTATTGGCTGGTTTACCCAAGCAAGCAACCCGCCAGGAGTTAGGCAAGCCTGGAGATGCGGATGGAGCAGGGGGTTCTGACAGCCCCTCTGATGATGTGTAGCTCTGCTGGATTCTACATTGCATGGTCTGTAAAAGACAGGTTGCTAGCTGAAGAACACACCTTTTGGTAGTTTCAGCTCTGAGCATGTTTTCGTGACATGGTTTTAAGCTTTTAGCCCCTACTCCGATTAACATAACTTGTTAGCAGAGGAAAGGAAAAGAAAAAGAACCAGCTGGCCAGGACAAGAACAATTCATGCTCAACAGTGGCTAATATTTCTCACACGGCACATGGCTAACAGCAAGGTTGCAGAACAGAGCATCCTAAAGCAATGTACTGAGCTCACAGGTGCAACTTCACTCTGGTTCTATTGCTTGTTTGTATTAACATATCTCTTTAATCACACAATCACATGCCATTTCCCACTGGTCTGGATTTGTTCAGGACACAGGCTGGATGGTGCTCACTTTATCAGCAACTATTCAGTATCTGCTTTAGTCTCCTTGATCAAAGTGTAGTTTCATGTCTTATTTATGGCTACTACTAACAGCCTGCTCTGTAGACAGAACTATTTATTTCCCCCCAAGCTTTTCTGTGGAGTTCATCAGTCTGACATCTGAGTGCTTTGCAAAGACTAATTTATCTTCATAAAGCCTCTTCAAAATGAGAGAAGATGGTATTCCCATTTTACAGATCAGGAGCTGTTGCATAGACAGATTGAGGTCAAACATTTCCACTAATGATAGGTCCTAATATGAAATGTCTCAGATCTGAATTTTTTTAGATATCTTCAAATATAATGCCAAACCAAAAATCTTCTATTTTCTGTGTTAAAAGAGAGCTCTGACTGGCTCCTTATGAAGTTCGGTATTACAAGAACAGGAGAGAAGTAGGAACTGTAAATGCTGGGCACCAGAAATAAGGATGAAAGCTTTCTGACTGCCAGTCTCAGGAATACTGAAAACCAATACAGATAACCCATGTGAATATAAAACACATTATGAGCCTTCAGTGAAGCAGCAAAATATACCTTGAAAAACTATACACAGGAATTTTTCT
Source organism: Sagittarius serpentarius (assembly GCA_034782735.1). Classification (NCBI taxonomy): domain Eukaryota; kingdom Metazoa; phylum Chordata; class Aves; order Accipitriformes; family Sagittariidae; genus Sagittarius; species Sagittarius serpentarius. The sequence goes on along the minus strand of JAVKLA010000002.1, from coordinate 33,573,930 downwards.
CTGCAGTTCACAACACACGAACAAATCCTGAGAGCACAGTTTAAAGTAGGAGGAATTGCAGGTTCTCTCCACTTCTCGGGGTCTGGCCCATTAAGCATGGACAAAACCAGAAAGCTTTGTAGTGTAGAAGACCACCCTGGGAAGGAAGGCTTTTGTTTTATTAGTGTGTTAAAAGCATCTGTGGATCAAATGTGCCAGTATCACTTTACAGCATGAAAACTCTGCCCAGGGGACTCTCAAGACTCATCTTTTCAAACGCTGATACCTCTTTGTCAGTTTTAATAAAAGGCAGCTACAAAAACAAAGTGGGCCATGTGGTCTCAATGAAGCAGAGACTGTGGCAATCAATAACAGAAACAATCTGCACTTGCTTGCTGGGAGAATTTGCTTTTAGCAGCAACATCTATATACAAGACATCACTCAAGACCTCCCTTCAATTTTTCTTGGGACAATGAGCCCACTGTGCCCAAAGCACATCTGTGCTTATGGAGATTTGCAAATCCAGGACAGTGTTTAAACTGATAACATGACCATGCAACATATTATGATAGATCAGAGCTTGCAGGATGTTTGATCCTCCCTCTTCCGTCCTAAAATGGACACTTCTGTCTCAAAAGAAAAATTCTCTGATTAAAATGTTGATTTTTTAATGCAACATATACATGATTTTCTGCTGCACTTCATGGTCTCTTTCACAGAAGGCCACGGAAGTACCCTCCCGGCTCTGCACAGGGGTCTGCCTAATACGAGCTCCTGTCTCCAGACCCGTTTTTTAGCAGATGAATGAGGTAGGCATACAGTTAGAAAAGACAACAAAACTGGGGGAGAGGAGGGACATGGAAGCTAGAAGAAAGCCTTTTTCATTTGTTACCCCTGAAAGACACCAAACTTTGCCACAGCAAATGCTTTTTAGTTGAGACTCCTAATACATCTCAGGCCCCCAGACTGTATATGATTTAGACCATTTAAATTACACTACACATCAAAGTTTTATTTGTTTGGAAAATTGCAGCTGAGGCCATTAATTTTCTCTGTCTTATCAATCCAGTGCCATCTCCATGTAGCACATATCTAGTAAGTGGGGCTCCTTAAAGAGAGCTGGTCATCTAGCCAGATGCCACCACCACCACGCACTGGCTGTCACCAGGGAAAACACACCCATCAGGAACAAGGTGGCCTTGACTCAGTCCCCTGGCAGTGACAGCTATGGTTGCTCCATCAAGGCTAAGTAGGGAGTTGTTTGACACAGGGACGAGAAGATTATAAAGTGCAGGAGCTGAACTGTCTGCTGTGTTTGACTGTTTTCACAAGATTAAGTTGGCGCAGATCTGCCTGCATCAGGGGCCCAGGGAGCCTGCTCTTACAGTGATCTGTAACCTCTTACAGTGATCTGTAACCTCTTGCAGTGCCAGTGCCGAGCACTGCAGTGCCACACCAGCTGAGCTCCCATCTTCCACTGTCACCTGTGGCTGCATGGTGACAGCACAGTGTGACAGACCCCAGCATCCCAGCCCCTTGCAGTCCTGAGGATACCAGGAGAGACATGAACTGGTCTATTTCCTGTGACTCCGCACTTTTGGTGATGCTGTGGCACTCAGATGCTGCATTCCTTATCATTCACTTTTTGGCAGACTCCTGGCTCTTTGCTTCACCAAATGAGGAACCAGATGTTTTCAGTTCCTTCTGACAGAGATATTGCAACATTTGTCAGCAGAGGAGCTGGCTTGTCAGGTTAAGCATGTTTCAGTAACTAATGTGAATAAAATCATCTCAGTCTAAGTTGCAGCTGCTGCAAATTCATATATGCCTGATTCAGGATTAATTTTGGGGTTAGAATCTTGGGTCATAAAGAAAGCCAGGAATGGGCTCGACCACCAGTTCTATCCAGAAACAGAATTTTCATTCTCGGACATGGCTAAAAAATAGCAACCACCAAAATATTAACATATGGATGGAAAAAACCCACTACTTTCTATAAGTAATGCCTACAAAGCATTTCAGAAGCATGGTTGGGTATTACAGAGGAAAGTCAATCTTAGTAAGAAACACATAGATTTTAATTTAAAAGTCACACATGGACAGTCTTATCAGCTGAAACATGAATTGCATTCTAGCCTTAACAACTCAGTATAGACATCAAAATGATCCTATTTCCAGCCTGGACCATCCCTAGCACATTCCTTTACCTTTGTGATTTGTGGCTCCTCTTCACCACCCCATTGCATTCATACTGAAATCTAGCAAGCCAGGTATTTCCATCAGCTCTGCACCACAGCAGGAATATACAGCAAGTCAATTTTCTGTAGCACCAGAAAATGACAACTCAATACTGTCCATGACATTTCATTTTGGTGGTTTTTAATCTTATCCCTAAGAGACAGGAGCTGCTAGCAACTGTTGGTTTAGGGTTTTTTTGAACTCACAGATGCATAATAAGGAGAGGATCAGTGGAAAGAGAGGAAAAAAGCAAGATTTTTGCATGGTGAAAGTGGTGCTTTGGAAAACAACCTTCCACACTTCCAGCAAGACAAAAACAGAGAATAAAAAAGATATGTGCAGAAAGCTTTTTTGCCAAACCTTATTGCCAAACCATAATTATCCCTCTTCCTTCATGCCACCTTTGCCCAGTCATCAGATCCCTTTCTCAGTATTTTGTTCTGGGATAAGCCAAGACCCAAATTCAAGGCTCCCCGGGGGCATAGCACTGTACTGCAATAAGCCAGCTGCATGAAAACCAGGAGCTAAGTCAACAAAGTTCAATGAACATCGAGACACTGAGCAGCAAAGGGGATTTACTTAGAAATGGAGCATCTATGAACAACCAGTTGTTCATAGGGACTAATGGAGTTGCCTTGCTCCCCAGGTATTTTCACTCCAAAGGTACATAAAAAGGCTTAGAAAATTCTGTCTTGATACTACAGGAAACAGCTCTACGAGGGCTACGGCAAACTAACCACCTAATGCAGAGATGAGAAACCGACAGAGATTTTTCTTGTACAGTCATTTCATGTTCTGCCCTTTGCTCTGGCCCAACCAACTAGAGACAGAGCCTCTCGGGACACAAAAACCCCAAGATCACAGACCACAAGACATAAAAACATTTCTGTGCACTGATTGTCTCCTCACAATAACCTCATTATCACAGCTGTCAATCAACAGGACAAACCAGTCACTAGCATGGGAACTACTGATAAGAGATGCTCACCCTCAAATGCATTCGCTGCCTGGAACAACACAAGTGATGGCAGCTTTAACACAGCAATAGGCTCCTCAAAGCCAGAGTGGCAGTCTGTGTCCTATCTCTTCACTGCAAGAGACTGGATGGGTCACATGAAGAGATTCCCTTTGGCTCTTTGTCACGCGTACAGCCCCTTCAATTCCATATCAAACCATCACTCGTATAGAGATAATTGTTTAACAACCAGATGCACACACTCTTATTTAGATTTATGTCCCACAATGGTGATGTCTTGTGATCAGGTTGAAAAATCTAAGGGCCTTTTCCCTTATAGATTTCCCAGCACATAAATCTTGTATCCACTTGCTATCCCTCATCATAAGTGGCTATCTAAAACCTGAGTATTATTAATCATTCACCTGGTACACCATCTCTCCGTGTTTTATGCAAGTCCTTGATTTACTGATAGAGGGTGGCTATATTCATAACCATGCTGATACAAGGCTGGATTCATCACTCGTGTCCACTTCTGATCTCAGTACTCCTCAGCCACTGTTCAAGACAGTGCCATAATAGTGAGAACTTGGTCCTGATTTATTAACCTGAATAAGTTAAGTGTTTTTAACAAATTTCAGAAAAATTCTGTCATCGTTTTAAAATCAGCTAAAAAATCTTTCCCAAGGCAGAGATGTTCAAAACCCTACCAAATACGCTGAACATTCAGCGCCTGAATCAGAAACTGTAAGAGATGGACTCAGAGGGGTTTTTTAATATTGGTTATTAATAAGTGCAAGTGTTCACAATGACAAATGCAATGTATTTTTAGTCTGTACAGGGATATTAGCCTGGTCTTCATCAGTACTTTTTGTCAAACTTCCCGCTTTGACACAAAACCACAATACTCTAGCTGTGAGGCGAGTGTTTGTCTAAATATGCAGGCACACAATCACAAGCTCTTTCCAGCCTCGTGTTCCTGTTTCAGAGTAAGGTCGGTAAGCATTCACACTTGTCTGACTACCTGCAAGGTGTGTCTGTCCATCCACCTCGCCCTATTTCTCTCCCAGCACCCAAGAATATTGTTATAACTGGGATTGTTCAATGATTGCAGCTTAGTTAACCTGAATTACTCTAGTGTAAATCAAAGCAGAATCAGGCTTTGCTATTGAAATGAATGGATTAACTCATGATATAGTTAAGTAGGAAGACCTGGCTCTGTACTAGAAACATTACAAATCCAAATGTTTCTATTAATGTCAAGTCTTCTGTCGTTATTTTTCAGAGAGTAAACACTAGGCAGCAGTGAGGAGGGAAGACGCAGCTGTGTGTAGTCCAGCCTCAGCAGCACAGATCAGCACATGCATGGGGTGCCAGTCACCTTCTGTCTCTGCCATGTCTTTACTTCCCAGCTAAACAGCTGTAGCACAGCTACACCAACACCTCCAAAAGCCCAACATGGTGAAATGACCTTGCAGTGCTTTGAGCCTTGGCTGTAAGCAATACAAAGATTTTGAATCTGATTCTTGTGGCCATTTCCCTAGGTTACACATGCAATCTTAATGGTTCCCAAAAGAACACTGCAGTAAACATAAACTGTGATAACAGTTTGACAAATGCCAGCTGATGTAAAAAGGACCTATTGTTTGTGTTTAACTGGAAGCAGTCCAGATTTCACGTCTGTAGTTTGTGGTTTCTTCTGGGATGGTTGCAATAGTTTCTATGTATCACATGTTTTTTCCAACAGGAGCTCATTTTTAGATGGAGAGCACCAGAAGGGACGTGGGAAAACCTGGGGTTATTGTACAGGGAGCCTGCACAGGTGGCTCTGTGCTGCTCACCTGCAATGCTGCTGTTTTGTGAACAAACAGCTGCACTGATGTCCCCAAATTGCCCCAGGAGAAGCTTTGCTCAGTAACCGGCCCTTTGGAAGTGCTGTCTGGAGCTGCAGGGAAATGCAGAAGAAGGGAGGATGTTCCAGGGCAGCACAGCTTGGATACTATCAGTGTAATTTCATAATACTTGCATGAAAAGAAAGAGTGGCTACTGCCTTTCACTGTAAAGAAATCTGATGTAGAGAGGCTGTGGCTTTCAAAGGTGTTCAGACACCTACTTCCAACCCTTTAGTTGCTTCTGTTCCATATTTGTGTGATAAAAGCTCAAAGAAACACTTAAAGGCTTTGCTAAACAGCAGGAATACAGCTTAGGTGGTCTCCAGCTCTAAAACTACTTTCAAATGACTTCTTCCAAGCTCAGACAAGAAAACCATGACAAAGTTAGGACTTGGATGCTCATTTCCCCATTCTTGCAATGCCACCCCCAGGACTCTGATGAAGTACCTTGCTAAGATGGATGCTGCGCAGGACTAAAATTATCCTCATCTGGGAAATATTTTCCTCACTATTTTGGCTTCCCTCCTTCCCTCCTCCCTGAGCAATGGGCAGCTATGGGGAGAGAGTATTTCACATGATTAATTTTCTGCTATGGCAGAGAGGATGTGTTTCCTTCTACATCTGTGTTTTTGTTCACTGGTGCTCAGACAAATGACTAAGCCGTGGGCAGCGATCTGGAGCGACAGCAGCGCTCTGGCTCCCGAGCACACAGCACAGCAGTTATTTGTGAGGGTGGCTGACTGGACCAATTGTCTTTCCTTCCCAAGTGATACTAGCATTTTATCATTAAATCACAGTTAACATCAAAACTGGAAGTCTCCCCAAGGCCTGAATAAAGTACATCGCAGAGCTCCTCGGCTGAAATCAATTTTTCATCTGCTGCTCCTGGGAAAAGCGGTGATTTTTCGACATCCAAATGTGCTAAAGCAAGCTGGCCACCAGATACAAGCAGTCCACAATGAACCAGTAAGCACCAGCACTTCTGCCAAAGCCTGGTCTAAAAGCTACTGACATCAGTAGCAAACCTTCCTTTCATTAGAGACACATTTTGCATTAGCCCTCAAGCCCCTCATTCTGTTACCTTCACTCATGTTGAGTCCCAACTATGCTTCATAAACATCCCTATTGGTTTGAACTGGTTTCCCTGTTAGGTGCTGTTGCTGCCCTGCCTGGGGACAGTGCTAACCATGCAAGTGATGGGTCCTCCAGGCAGGCCAAATGTCTCGCCAAGACTGGGAGATGGGGTTGGAAACTTCTGGTACTCTCCTTCCACCAAGCTTAAAGGGGAACAGAAAGTGTGTCCTACCAGATCGCTTTGCTCCTACAACTCTCTGAATGCTGCTAGCCCCTTCTTGCCAGGAATAATTTCTTTCAGGCTCAGAGAGAATAAATGCTCTTTCTGCATTTTAGTCTTTTCATGCACTTGTGAATAGCAACAGATATGGACTAAATGCTTCAGATACATGGCCGAGTAGCAGCTCTGCCAGAAGAGTTTACATTCATACCTGTCCTGCAGACACAACTGCTCTGTGTGGAAACAACATGGAAACTCCCAAGTATGATGTAAGACCTCATGCAAGTCTCAGAGGAAAAGTGCCCTTCACTCCAGAGATAAACATGCCCTCCCTCTCTTTCACCCTCCTTCCAGAGCTGGCTCTGAGGACACTCAGACCAGGCTCACATGTTTGTCTTCCACACCTTTTCACTTCTCGCATATTTTAATTGCTTCTATTTTTCATTTGGGTGACAAAAGCTCAAGAGAAACAAGTTCAAAGGCTTTCTCAAACCTCAGTGTAACAGTAGGTGGTCCCCCCTATGGCTATCACACATCTTAGAGTTAGACAAAAGGAAAAAGAAGGAATTGCAGCATCCATATAGGACCCCTGTTGTCAATTATCCCTGATGTGGGGTGTCTGCTCTCTGTTTCCTTCCTGATGGCTCAGCCCCAGGCAGGCAGAGGCAGCACTGACAGCCCAAGGATGGATCAGCATCGTCAGTCACTCCTATCTGATGTCCAGCACGACTGAGGACTGGCTTCAGCTAACTGAACATAGATATTTAATGCCACTCTAAAGCCCTAAGGTATTCAAGGCATTCACACAGATGTGGCACAGCCCCTCCAGGAGACCATGCCCACACAGCAGCACCACGCAACTATTGGCACAGACACCCAGGAGACAGAGGCTACAGGTGAGAAAAGACACAGCCTCCATGGGTGCTGCAGCACCTGGCTCCACAGCCCCGTGTGGAGATGGGAACACCAGTTCACTACCCAGCCACAGCTGCTGGGCTTGTTAGGATGCCTGTGTAGCTGGAGCTAAAGATACCCCAGTCAGAGCCATCACCCTTTTTAACAACCTGAGCGTTCTCTGAGCTGTGTGATCCATTCTCCCCTCAGTCCATTCTAGGAAGTGCAATTAAAGTGGAACAACAACAACTGAGTTTCTCCACCTGAAGCCCAGAGGAATGCACAAGACCCAGGGGACTCTCCTTTGAGGCTGCAGACACTGCCATCACCTGGGAACTCCCCTGCCATGGTATGCAGGCTCCTTTTAAGATAGTTACTGGATTACCACTTCAGGCGCAGTGCATTACGCTTTAGGCTCTGTCAGAGCTGTTTAATCAGCTGGTAATATGACGGTCCCTTCTATAAAGACCTGAGATCTACTTCCCTGGCAGCATGTCTTTTCCTCCAGGAGGTCAGCCTGGGTCCCTGATTTCTGACGTGCTGCTGGCAGCAGGGAGACGAAGCAATAAAAGTAAAAAAAAAATCAGGATCATTGTTATTTCCACATAAACCTGAGAAAGTCCTGCTTGAAAAGAGTATTTCAATGAACTTTTGCAGGCTGACCCATTTCAACCCTAGACAGCAGGAGGGGCTGAGCTCAAAACTCTTGACTTCCTCCAAATTCCCACTGAGTTTAAGAGCTTGAGAGATTAAGGAATAAGAGGTGAATCTCTCAAAAAATCAGAGGTGGCACAACAAACCTCGGATACATATTTGTGCAAAAATGCACCACAAAAGAGATGTTATCTACTAGTTCAAGAAGTTTACTGAATAGCCTACCTTGCAAGATTTCTTGAGACAGGCGTGGTGCTCAGATCTGGGACATGCTAACTGCACTGAAAAAAAATGCCCCCTGATTCCTGTCTCCTTTACATTTAGCTTTCTTGTCTCCCTCATTCATTTCTCACCTTCCAGCATCTTTCCATTCTTTTGCTAAGCCCCATTTAGCAAGCAATGTAGAAAAATGTCACAGGAAAAAAGCCACCCAAGCTGGTCCCTCCATAGCCATACGTGATCTTCACCTTGAAAAGTGTTACAAAACATCCCAGGTGAAATATTTACTAAGGCTAAGAACTTATAGATACCACCATCTCATCTGGATGCACTGGTACCTTGCTTGATGAGGAAGCTGGAAGCACCTTCTGCCCCTCTTTTATACAGCAGACCCCCAGATGAAAATTTCTGGACAGTCTCTTATGCAGCATGTGACAAGGTAAACCCAGTCTTGTTATTTCCAGCATGCAAACTCTGTTGCTATTGATTGCTATGAAAAAGCAGTTTTAGTTGGGCATGAATGAAAAGCAATGACTAAAACAGTGTATGAAATTGATTTAATAAGGTTCAATGATTGAAACAGGAAAGATTTCCCTTAACAATTTGTAACAGGTCAGATTCAGCCACTGTGACCAGCTCTGCCATCAGCCTAATTGAAATTTGTGCCGTGAGTGGGGGCAACAGTCTTTGTTCTCAATTAACTCTGAAGAGAAATTGAAATCTTTTCATTCTGAATTATCAGCCCTTCTTTCATCTGATTTTTTAAAAGGTCTGGATATTTACACAGCTATTAAGAATATTCAGAGGTACCATAATTCACAACCATAATTTAGGACTATGTATTAAACTGCATGTTTCAAAGCTAGGATTAGAGATCAGGAAATAATTCTTATTTCATTCGGAGGAAAGCAGGTGGGAATCTCCTACAAGTACCCACTGCAAGGTCTGCATCTAGTCCCAGCCTATCCTGTCACAGACTTTTGGCTGTAGATTGAATTGGATCTATCTGGGGCTTCCTAGATTTTGGTTACAGATACAAAAAATCCAGTTGTGCCATTCTTGCTTATAATGACCAGCACCTCCTTTGGAATTACTCCTTACGGCTTAACTGAACTTGTTTGTAGGGAAAAATAACACCTCATGGTAGCTAAATGAGACCTCTGAGTCTGGATACAGTAAAATTCGGAGCCAACCAGACCTTGGATTAGGTCTGTTTCATATGATCAGAAGGCCATATTCCCAGGTCTCGACACATGCCGCTGACCCCTCACTCGGATGGTCTTGCCCTGAAAGCAGCAATGTGTGTGTTGTTACCCAGATGTGGTTCCCAATGGCTTGTGCAAGCAAGAGGCAGTGCTTGGGCTCCAGGGAGGAGCAGCAGCTGAAGCTGCAGAAGCCTTCATGCGAGAATCTTCTCTTCATGAAAATATCCCTATTAATAAAACTGTAGGGAATGCAGAAAAGCAGATTTATCTCGGAGTAAAATGTTTCTTTGGGAGCTCCCTGAGGAGTCAGTAGCAGCTTGTTATGGAGCTAACATGTCTTTTACTGCCGCAGCCACGTGAATAAGAAATATTTCAGTGTTAGGAGCAGTTAAGAGAGGCACAAAGCAGGAAAGCTGGGCAAGCAGAACAAGTGGCTTTGAGTAACAAAGCCTGCAGCTACTGGAAAACCTCCTGAAAGGTTTTGAGTTTGAAACAATCCATGACCTAATTAGGTGGCACTGTTACTGGAGAACAGAGGAAGGAACAGAAAGAAAGGAAGGGGAAGATAAAGGCAGGAGAGACAGAGAGGCCTAAATACTCAGCAGGCCAGTCCAAGCTAGAGCTGACCAAGGCTGACGCTTTATTTAACACACACAAGCATGCTCCGTGAGGGATGAGGGTGGCGTAGATGAAAGGGGACTTGCTCCATGCTTGTGGACAGTCTCCTCATGTAGCATGTTTTACACACCGAGATGAATGAGGGAAACGGACAGGAAACAGTACATTTTGTGGGGATCTGGAATGAACAAGTAATATGCATGGCAGTTTCTGTTACTAAAATACCACATTTTTCTCTAAGGGTAAAAAATGGTTTAGGAATCCCTAAGCATACTTGTAGGAAACAAGTATTACAGTGAATTGGGCCATGACATGATAAGGATGTGATCTATTCTTCACCTTTCCGAGAATGATTCCCTGTCAGTCATGGCAGAAGCACAGTTCAGAGGCAACTAGCACCTCCGAGCCAGGAACAGCATGGTTCACATGCACAGGTTACTTTGGGTGATGCATACCAGTTCTCTGCGGAAATAGGCCCAGCAACTCAAAACCAAGCAATACTATACTCTTGAGGGCATCACAAGAGGCTGCAAGGGAGTAATCAGGAATATTCACACAGCTACTGCAAAGGAGTGCACAGACACGGTGTCTCTCCAAGGCAGGAGGACTTGGAAAGCCCAAACCATCTAATCTAAGACACTACACACAAGGAGTTTCCCATATGCCACCTGAACCACACTCTGGACAAGGGAGCAAAGGGACATACCTCTTACTTGCCACAGCTGTTATATTCTTTCTTAAACAATGACAGGCCAGACTCTTAACTAGGATGTACCACCCCAGTGCTGAGTTCAGTGAGCTCTGCTGATTTAAATGGCAAGATTCTGGCCTGATATCTCCCAAATGATACTGGAAGTAGAGAAGAGCTGGGCCAGCCAAATCCTTGTCACTTTTCAGCCAGAGAGGTTACAGACTGGGCCACAGCTGGCTTCCTGCAGACACCCTGCTGTGAGCAGTTCTGGATAGCAGGAGGGTTGATGAGGTGCAGCAGTCTCATCTGGCTGCCATTCAAGTACGACAGCCCTTACTTGAACTACATATTCATTCAAACAAGGAACCAAAGCTACAAGGATCTGGCCTGACCATCAGATGTGTGAAGCCTTTGAACTAAGTTTCTTTAAACTCACAGGCCTCCCCACAAAAAGCATTTGTACGATTGCCCGATCAAAGAGCATCGATAAATCGAGTCCTGACTTCTCTTCCTCCCACTGCAGCGTTCACTATTCCCAAAGGAGCAGATCTGAATTCTTCACTCACTGTACTCTGTGACTAATCTCCTTCATCCTCACAAAAGGATCTGCTAAGAACTGCTGCCATTTCAGGATGGGTGGCACAGGGCGGTCCCTGCCCCTCACTGAATGACAAGCAGATACACTCATCTCACAGGCAGCCGCCTAAGTCATCACACACACCCACACAGACACACACACCCACACACCCACCCCGAAGCCGCACGAGCTCTCCACATTGCTGCCAGCTGCCTTCCTGAGGATGTAGCTTTAGGCAACTAAGCTGTGAAAGAACTGCCACACCACTGCCCTGGCCTTTCCTTAGAGGACCACAGCTAGCCCCTGGAGGGTGTGTGGCCAGCCCAACCCTCTGCTGTGCCTGTGAGTCCTTTGGCTCTATGCTAACACATACTTCATACAAATATGCTTCTTCACAGGATGCGCCACTGTCTGTGAACGTCTCTGCCCTGAAACGTTTAAACCGGGAGTGCAGACGTACCTGCAGTGATTGCTGTTTGCATCAAAGGCATGGGGAAGAGGTTGCCATGAGCACCAAACCAGCCAGTCATGCCCACCCACCCCATGTCCAACCCACGCAGGCATGACACATGCCAGGTAGAGAATGCTGTGTGTGGGCCTGCTTTAACAATGGCAGCTACGGTGAACAGGGAGAATTTTTTTTTCCGTGAGGTCACACTGAAAGGCTGTGACAGAGGCTAGAGATGAATTCAGACACCCCTATCCTAAACCAGTCATACAACCACAACTATGCCCTCTCCTCTGGTTTGGGATACCTCTGCAGGGCCTGTATTTCCACAATCACTTTTTACTCCATTAAAAGCAAACACAAACACTTCAGAAAGTGGAAAAACTCAGGGGCAACAAGAGCTCACTGCACATTCTAGTTCTGTGTAAGAACACAGACATCTTAGAAAATACAGTCCAGCCCAGTTGAAGTTCTCATTTTCAAAACAACACTGCTTTATCACACTATCTGCCTTTGGTGCATAGGGAGTGGAAACGGCTCACTGCCTGCTGCACCACCAGGCTACCCTGTTGCATCAGCAGCGCAGGAAGAGATCTGCAGAGCCCACAAAAGGCACGCAGGACTCTGGGGAGGCTGCCCCAGCTCCCCTCTCATGCACACAGCTTTGCTGTAGATAGCACTGCACACACAATGCAACTAGCTCTCTTTGGAAAAGAAAAAGCTGACAAAGGGGGAAGGGTCAGGCTCTGCTTTCCCAATCTGTAAGGTTTTCCAAGACTCATCTCCTTCAATCTCATACCATTCAGTTAATGGCTAGTTAGAGCAGCTTCACACTAAATGAAAGCAGACTTCTGTATATTTTAACGGTAGCTTTTAGCCTGATTTACATCCCTGATCTACAGCACACTTAATAAAAGATAACTTCTGGGGAAGAAAATTTATAATTCCTTAATTTAAAGTTATACTTACGGAGAATGGCTGTGGAAGTCTCTATGGAATTGCAGGGTCTCTAAGCCCGTCTTGGTAGCAGCTAAGTTTTCTCTCTTGCCTTTGCACAAGCGGGATGTGAAGCCAGACCTGGGACACACTTTGTGTCTGTGCTGATGAGGGCTCTCAACTGTGTATCGTTGCCAAGACAGCCGGGGCAGACGCCAAAGCCTCCAGATCTCGCCCTGGCTAAGGCATTCCTAATCAAATGCTCCTTTCAACAGGAGCTTCCAGCACGGCCACAGGCAACACACAGAGCTGCGAGCAGCATCATTTTCTTTGATTCAGGTAAAGCTAAACTTCCATGCAGTGCTTTCACCAGTTTGAAATACTGCTTATTAACAGAACATTTTCTGTCTGGAATTGTAACAAGCTCTCTACTTTTGAAACAAATTAATTTTCTGTCTCACCCCCCTGCTTTGAGCTGCTCAGAGGAGATCATAGAGACGATGGCAGGATTGAAGTCTGCCTTCAGGTTTGATGCTGGTCTGCAGTGGAATCAGTTCTTTCTGAACAACTATAAGAATCTGCTATGCCAAAATTTTATGACTTGCGGTTGCAAGATTCCTGCCATCTGAAAACACAGGGAATTTGTAAAATCAGCTGCTGGAGTAACACACATGACTAAACTTTTGTGTTATGGCAACAGATCCTAGACAGGTCTCATGATGCCAGAGGCCGGTACAAATTCACAAGGTCTATCCCAAAGATCTCACAGCCCAAAATACAAGATGTGTGAAGCTGCAGAGAGCAAGAAATAGCCAGATGAAAGGAAAACAGAAGTCTGAAGTGCAGCAGAAACCAAACTGCCTATCTGAAAAAATACCGCCTCTCTGCTACCTCTTAAACCATAGGTGTCATTTTGGGCTCCTACCTTTGTGAATTTGTTGTCCCTTTCATAAGGTGTTAATTGTGTTAATGGCTATTCCTTATCTTAGTAGTGTTAAGATGGAAAAGGTTCACAGAACTCATGGAAGACTGTGCAAAACCAGAAGAGATTAATAGGCGTTTAAGAAACCCATTTTCCATTGCTCCTACGTTAACAGCCGATCCTAAATGCCCTCCAGCTTCCTTGTTCAAGTTTAATCTTTGTTTCTACAGGTAAGTTGACTGCAATAAAAATGCTTATATTATGGAAGTCAGATCAAAGCATTTAAAAATTATCAGTATGACTGATTTGACAAATTATTTTTATATTTTGGTTTTGGTTTTTCTTCTGTGGATCACAAACAGTTCTGAAAATGACTTCTTGAGTTAGAATAGGCAACATTTTTTAATATCTTTCAATCTTGAATCGTATAGAAAAAACATTTCCCACCCTTTCCTATTAGTTAATCATAAACTAGATGAACTTCTAACATTCAGATTTCTGCAACAACGGAAATTTATGAACCCTTAATTTTGCTGATGAGGGTTGCTCAAAGTGGGAAGGGTCCAACATTTAGAAGATTAGAGTTTTCAGGGAGGATATACGTTAATTCTCTTCTCCTACAGTTACCATTATGTGTGTGTAAGTAACTTAAAATGAACTCCTTGTGCAAGACCACGTGTAGTGTGGCTAAAGTAAACCAGTTAAATATACCTTCGCAGTAGGGCCTCAGTTCCTTATATCAAATAAGAGTGTTGTAAAGAAGGGTGGGAAGCAAAAGGAGGCAATAAGGTCAAGGAATCATAGAATGGCTTGGGTTGGAAGGACCATTAAAGGCCTTCTAGTCCAACCCCCCTGCGGTGAGCAGGGACACCTTCAACTGGATCAGGTTGCTCAGAGCCCCGTCCAGCCCGGCCTGGAATGTTTCCAGGGACGGGGCTTCTACCACCTCTCTGGGCAACCTGGGCCAGTGTTTCACTACCCTCATGGTAAAAAATTTTTTCCTTGTATCTAGTCTAAGGAAGTACTGAGGGAAGGTAACTGTTTTTGCATATGAGTTTTCACACTTTAAACTCCCAGAGACACATTTTGGAAGGAAAAGAATAAACTGCTCTTCTGCCTGCTGCTGGCACTGCATTTGATTGAACCCTGGGGTGTGCAATCTTCAACCAGCTTCATCATTCAGCCCAAAAGAGATTAAGTGTGAATAGTTCTGCAAAAAAGATGATAATCTGTTAATAACGCTAGTTATGGACACCCCAGGGAGTGAGACACTTGAGACGGTTCATGTTCTTTACACACAGGTGCTGAAGGCACATCATTCTCAAGCAGCCAAGCTCAGCTTCTAGGATAAATCACTGCATAGTTGGGCCTGACGTAGCACCCTCTCCATAAAATTTAGGAATATATTAAGTCTGTATAGCTTCTTAATTCTATGGCTCTCCATTTGGAGCTTGCCTGGAGATATCCCAACATAAAGAAATTTTACTCCTTATTTGAAAGCCCCGCTGCAGGACTGCAGTTTCAGGCTGAGCCGGAGGATGGGTCTGCTCGGCTCCACAGCAAGGCTGGCATCACAGCATCCCCACAGCCCGGACCAGGAGCAGTGATGGAGCTTGCTGCAGCTTCAGGGTCCCTCTCCCAAGAGCCGGGGGCTACAGGGCAGGGGATGAAGTCAGTTCTTCCACGGAGTTAGGATGTGCCTGGGGTGTGCAATGCAAACAGAGAAGGAAGGGCTCCACACTCCACAGCAAAGCCTGGCAAAGATTACAACTAAATAAGCCGAGCATGATTAAAAAAAAATGTATCTCTCCCACTCACAATTTCATGAATCTTTCAGAAGGTCTAAATCTGAGAAGGTAAATTAACTCCTTATCTGTTCACACTTTAAGCTTTTTAAAAAGCAGGCCTGAAGTCTGGAATAAACTCAGCAGGCAGCAATCTTTTAGCCTTACATGGGAAAATTTGCCTAATAAAACAATACGATTTTATCAGACTGTTTCCTTCTGTTTCCTCTCTGGTGGGTAATGGAAGTTACACCCACTACTTAGTCTTGACATGCGTAACCCAGAAAAGCCTCAGTTTGCTGTAAAAGCGCCAAGCGATACGTTTCTTTGTTAGAAGATGTCTTGGGACTCTTGTTGCATTCTTCTAAACACCTCAGGAAAAACTAAATGCATTGTTAACAGCTAGTAGAAAAGCACCACGCATTAGCCATTCTTTGTCTGAATGAAAAAGAACGATTTCTGATGAAATACAGTTCCTGTTATATTCCTAGACTGCTCAACTGGATAGCTGCCTTGTCTTTCACCAGCCTCAGGCTGAAAATGGGAATTCTGAAAGAGAAACTCTGATACTCTCAAAAGAATTAAAGGAAAATGTGAAAGTTCTCACTAAAAGAATTTTATTAAAAACTGGGGTCAATCAGTTTCTTAAAATGTTTCTTAAATACTTATACGATTAAACAGCTTTGTTAAAAATCCAGTCAAAATGAAATTGAAACTGTCCACTCTGAAAGACGTCAAAATGAGATGCTCTGAAATTCAGATGTAATTTCCTTTCTCCTGAGCCAAAATGTTGTCAAAATCAGTATTTTATGGACATTATGTCTTTGACAGAAAACAGCTTTACCATTGGACTTGGCACTCTATCCAGTGTCTCAGCTAGAAATGCCATCGCAAGAAAGAAAAGTTGAAAGATACCCAGAGAAAAATCACACCAAGCTGGACTGCAGAGATGAGGGACTGGTGGCAGCAGTATCTGAAGGCCCAGTCTTCCTCCCGCAGCTGTGCAATGGGTCAGTACCTGCTCCTGGCACAGCAGTCCGGCCATGGGACCACATCTCCCTGTCACATCTCGGGGTGGCTGTGCATGATGTATGCTGCTCTGGAAAGCCAACGCTGCCCCGCATGCTACGGGGTGCATCTGCGATCAGCTACTCCCGCCTAGCAAGGGCTGCTCGCCCGTAATGCTGCTTTTGTAGCCCAGCATTGTATAGCAGAAAGGCTTCAATCTGCCTTCTCAATGCCTGTCTGAACGCACTATAGCTGCTCTATAGCTGAAGTTTCTCCTGGTGCTACAGAAAAACTACAGCTATTTATAAGCTATCTTATTTCCAGATTGTACTTTTTCCTAGTAGGAAATACACAGACATGTATAAATGGCAATTAAATAAACCACAATAGATTGTGTTAAGTACTGGTAACTAAGAAGCCACCTTGATCCCTTTCTGCATCTAAGATATACACCACATGACACTGAGGCCTCAGCTCACAAAGACTTTTCAATTTTGGATTAAACATGTTGCACTGGAAATAGCTCTGTTAACCCACAGCAGCAGATTATAGCTGGCAAAGAGGGAAGAATGAATGGCAGAGGGAAGACAGGAGGGGATAAGCATTTGCACTGCGAGATGGGGTGCAAAGGAAAAACACTATTTTTTAAAAAGTTTTACCACCTTGCAATGTTCCTGGGACCTGGGTAGTGCCTGACCACAGAGGAAGAGAGAAATTATGTGGACTGGCTGTTCTCGCAAAGCCTGATGCCACTCACTGGAGCTCCAGTTCTTGAAAGATGATCAAAATCTGGGAAAAAAATCCCATCCTGAGAGAGACTTAACTGAAAACTGCACTAGTAAGAATGAGATTGAGCCCCAGCATAACTAGAGAAGGCAGACCCAGGGAAGGATAAGGAGCCTCCCCAACAGCACATTTTTTTTATAGGAAGACTTTATTTGCTTCCAGCTTGCATGATTGCTTCTGAAAACAAAGCTTCCTCTCCTTTCAGGATTTTCTTGCAGAAACTTTTTCTAGTTACTCTCCAGATGATTCACATTTAGCCTTGGAGACTATTTTTAGCTACTTTTATTTCAGCACATGTTCTTGGAGAGTCCCTGCTATTTATATGGTCTCCATTTCCCTCCTCTTGGCTTCTCTGGGGAGAAGCTCCACGAGGCCAGCTATTGAAAGCAGAGCTTGCACATCATTCCTCCTTTTGTGTCCTCCACACAGCAAAGCCTGTCAGAGCACTTCTGAGGTCAACAGCAGCAGTCTTTATCACCATGAAGACAGATAATGGAAAGAAAGCAAACCAAGGAAAATCAAACACACTCCAGTTCCCCAGAGTGTTTGCAAGGCCATCCTGAGGCTGGATTGGGCAAAGGTCTGATGATCTGGACACATGAATAGAGACGCAAAACTGAAGGTGTAATCATGCAACAAATACATACAGAGGCAGCTGGGTACAACTGAGCACCAAAAAGCAAGAGAAATTTTCTGCAATTCGTCTGGGGTAAATTTGACACCAAAATGTTGTTACCTCTTTGTTAGGGTCACAGAGCTTTAAAAAAATGGGAGATACTAACTCATCAGTGTGCCCATGGCCAACATCATGGTAGGTGTACATATGCCATTTGAGCTAGACTCTGATGTCTTAAGGATTAGTTTTATAACTTTGACATAGATATTGTGGGACATAGCTACCGACAACCCAAAACACATGCAATGAAATAGTGTTACCAGCCCAAGAGGCAGCTCTGCAAGTGGGAAAGCACCTTGTATCAGCCTACATTGATTTTTTTCACATATGGGAATAGTGTCATAGAATCATAGAATTGCCTAGATTGGAAAAGACCTATAAGATCATCTAGTCCAATCGGTAACCTAGCACTGACAAGTCCCCCACTAAACCATGTCGTTAAGCGCTACATCTACATGACTTTTCAAAACATCCAGGGATGGGGACTCCATCACTGCCCTGGGCAATCCATTCCAATGCCTAATGACCCTTTCAGCAAAGAAATTCTTCCTAATATCCAATCTAAATCTCCCCTGCATCAACTTGAGGCTGTTCCCTCTTGTCCTATCGCTTGCTACTTGGGAGAAGAGACTGACCCCCACCTCTCTACAACCTCCTTTCAGGTAGTTGTAGAGAGCAATAAGGTCTCCCCTCAGCCTCCTTTTCTCCAGGCTAAACAACCCCAGCTCCCTCAGTTGCTCCTCATAAGACTTGTGCTCCAGACCCCTCACCAGCTTCTTTGCCCTATTGTCAATGTATTAAATCATTTTTACACTGGTAAAGTCACACGAATGAAGGCCTGTCTTGCTTTAACTACACCCACACAAAAGCCTATTTTCATGAAACATAAGAGTTTAATATTGTTGAGGTTCCTGCCTCTCTTCCAAATATGGTTAAAATTTTTGAATAAGTCTAAATTTTTTGATGGATAGAAGTGGGACTCATGCATGCATGCACACACATACACTCAAGACACATCACAAACATTGGGAAACCTAACTAAAACAGAAGTGAATCAGCTGGAGGCAGAGGTGAAAACACTCTCAAGGTATCAATGTTAAGTAAGCTTTGACTGTAGATCGTAATTTTTATGTTTGCAGTCTTCCCTGGAGTAAACCTCTCCTCTACCATGGAGACATTCAGCATGCTTTAATATATAACCTCAGCTTATAAGAGCATCTTGTATATCGATCCCAAAAGTATGGCTTGAGCTCGTTAGCTTATAATCTGCTAGGTTAGTAAGAGCTCATAGGGAGCCAACATATGGATGTACTTCTGAGCACATTAACAGCTGTAGTATAGTAGCTAAGTCCATTACACTGAGCAATGGAGTTGGTCGTACTCTTGTTGCCAATATGGCAATAATTAGGGCTGCTGTGTGGTTCAGTAGACTAAAGAACTGGCAGACCAAATTAATCCCAGGAGTAATTCAAGGAAGACAGAGGAGTTACACCAGGAGTCATGGCCCACTGTGTTCCTCTCCTTGAAACCCTCACTTGAAAATACTAGTTACTTGCAGGCTGAAGTCTGGGCTACTAAATGGTAATTAGACAGCTACATGGGAAATAATTACCTGATTACGAGATGATTAATTAGTATGCTGTCAAGATACAATTATCCTGGCATCTAGGGAATACACTGCATTTCTTCTTTGCTCCTTACAAGATGATGGCAGCATAAAGCACCTCTGCCTTAAATCCCCACAGAAATGAACAGCAAAAAAGCACAGACAGTAGTACTCAGTACCCAGAGATTTAATGAAACTAGAAATATGCAGGGCAGGCTGTCACAGCCCAGTCCTGTCACAGCAGGTCAAAAATACACAAGGAAACAGCTTCACAAAGAACAAGAACCAAGTAAGATCCTACCTGCACTAGCCCTCAAATACACTGAATGCTGATAACAAGCATGCAACCTTACAGTGGGTGAGAAGCAATTTCTGGCCACCTGTGTATGGCAGTGTAGGTACTACACTTCATGACCATCAAGTCCAGATCAAGCCTTGCAAATTTTTATAGATGCCTGCAGGGACTGGAGGGTAACAGCACATACACCTCTGGCCCCTGAGACACCAGGAAAAGGCAGGAAGGCTAATATGATAGGGAGAGGCAAGATTTTCAACACTAGCTCCTTCTAGCAGAATACAGTCTGACCTAATTTGTTAGAACATGCCTGTGTGTACAAGGGTGCAGCAAACATATAATGCCACCCTTGACTGTTTTTATAAAGTAGATTTGACACCTACTAATCTCGCTAGGCTAGTAGCTTCATAAACTAGCACAGGTAAGCAAGAAAGGCATATGTCTTCAGCACCACCACAACCAGAGCTTTGATCTTTTCCTCGGTTGAGGCAAGGGAGCCCTGCTTTGCACTCTCCCTTTCATTTGGGCAGGCTCTGCAGACAGAGGAACAAGGAAAAGCATTCTGGAAAATTATTAGCCCATGAAATTCAGTATCCAAGTCCACCTACATGCACAAAAGTACTGCTGAATGTTATATATGCTTGGATATAAAAGCTGGGCCAGCAGACAGGGCACCAGCTGAGACATAGGTACAGGTTCCCACTCAGTGACGGACATCTTCCAGGACCTCAATGGTATGTAGTCACTTGGCTCTCCTGGAAACCAATCGGACCTTAATGGTATGTAGTCACTTGGCTCTCCTGGAAACCAATCTGACTCTGCCACCTACTTGAGCCTTATCACAGAACAGCTCAATTTATCTTCTTCAAACTTGGGATGAATAACAATTTTCTAACTCGCAAAAAAACTGTGACATGAATTCATTAGAGCCTATGAAGCACTTTGATAGTATAATAATGAAGCAAGTATTGTAGATAGTTTTTATGCTAATTGCTTCATCTACATATCTGTGGCTGCTGCCTCCAGGAATTTAAAAGGTATATGGCATGCAGAATAAATGTCTCAGAACAATCCTCTGTACCAAGTTTGCAGATCATTTCCACATCTCACCGCCTGTGTAGGGCCACCCTACACTAGTCCCTCCAGGATAACTGAGAGCAGCCTACTGTAAGATGATGGTGAGTGACAGCCTCAATGCACACAGCCTGTGAACTATGCTGCTTTGCACATCTTTTCACCAGCCTTAGGGGGAAGCAACCAAGGTGGCAACCCCTTTAAAAATCCCCTAATGACAAAGGCCACGCTCACCCAGCTCTCTGGGTCGGAGATGTGCGGGCAGTCTTTCCCTGGCTGGTCCATTGTTCCAACTAGTGTTTTCCTCCTCCTGTATCTAAATGCCATTAGCACTACTCACATTCAAACCCTTCTGCTGGGCCAGATCCTGTCAGAACCTTAATTCCAGATAAACCAAGTGGCCACGTGACCAGCCCCTTTGGAAGCAACAGGAATTAAGTCCTTATGCATACTGGTGACACAAGGCCTCCCGGGCCTCCTGGCCATCACCTCCCTGGGAACGCTCAAGCATTGCAGCCTCGGCGCTGAGGACACGGCGTTGAACTTTGCCTCTGTGTTACCCTTAGCTAGACAGCTCCCAATTAACAACTTTGTGTGAGCCCAACCAGCTCTAGACAGTATTTCCAAATGTGACCACTGCGAAAAGAAAAAAAAATAGGTCAAGAGGATTATGCAGGGTGACTAATGATTGCTGCATGCTGGGCTGAGATGTGAAGTCTGGCTGTGTTTTCAAAGGTGCATAATAATATGTCCTTGTCTGACCTGTGGTGCTGTTGACATTTTTTCTGAGTTGATGCCTTCTTACAAATCCCCATTAAGCTGGAAGCTTGAACGCCCACCGTGAATGATGCCAGCGGAGTGGAAGGGCTATCAAAGTTTGCAGAACTCCCATTTAAGTTTCACTTCATTTCTTAAAAGCCAAGCAGTAGAGGCAATTATTTAACTGTCAAGCCCTTTTGGAGTTGTTTGCTGAGGGACATGGCTGCTGTTCTCAGACTGTGGGGCTGTTCCCTGGAGCTGGTCAACGGATAAGAGGAGGGGGCTATTCTGCTCAGCACAGCCAGCATATATAACCAGACGAATGTGCTCTGGCAGCCAGCTTGCCATCCAAATAGCCAGAACTAATAGTTTCATCTTTATTTTACTGATAGAGGACAACACAGTACGATGAAGGGCATGGTTCAGCTGCCCTGCTCAAAAATCACACGTTTGTAGCAACAGGAGAATGAATACAGCTGTTTTCTTTCCTGGTCCTGTGTTTAGCATTAGAGTCCCTCCAAGAACACCTTTCATTAACAGGGAAGTTAGAATTCATTTTTCTTACCTGAAAATTGTTCATTAGCCAAGTATTTGTATCAATCTCTCCATCGTGGTCACAGAAATATGTCCCTTTCTAGCTAAAGAAATTGGAAGAAAAGGCAACTTGGCTATAGCTGAGCTAAGCCTACAGTTCCCCACAGGAATTCCAGGGCAACAAGTGATGCAGCAGCCTCAGACAGTCACAAAAACCAGCCTTTTGTTTCTATTACAGTCCCTTCATGAATAAGAGTATAAATATAACCGTAGAGAAGTCTCCTCGACAAATGCAGACATACCAGGAAAAACATAACCTCTGGTTCAGCTTAACTGTGAGGAAGATCTGAAAGACATTTCAGCTCAGACAGCAGAGGCCAGCCCTTGCATATGGGCTGTTGGCAGCCTGGTAAAAGCCGGGTGTGATGACGCTAGACTGGATGATGCCGGGCCCTAGACATGGAGCAGGGAACAGCAGGTGCAGATCTATTGTAGGAGACAAGATACCTTCTTCAATTCACGTAACATTTTTTCAGAATGCCGCAGGGAAAACTCCCAGCTTTAGGAGAAACATACAGCTGTCCAATAAAGCTCACGAGAGTGTGGCAAAGTTATGACAATATTAGCACTATCAAGACCTTTCTGAGGCACCATCACATTGATTTTCTACTGCTTTTGGGCAATGGCTATAGCAAGAGCAGTCCTCTGTAACTGAAAAGGTACAGCCCAGGCAAGGCCTTTCACCGGGGTCCCACTTAGACATTGCAAACTCCAGGCTTGTAGAAGGGCTGGGGTCCCTACCTCACTCCCCAAGGTACTGCACAGAATTTAACAGAGGATCAATTACTGCCCCATTGTTAGGTCTCTGCAGTCACAGGCTGAGAAGAATAATTTTGCACAAGCTCCTTGATTTAGATCAACCCAAAAGTGACATAAATACTTTTCTTGCTTTTTAAAGAAAAGTCTCCCAGAGCCAACAGACTGATTTTTCCATAAATCAATTTCTTTCCCAAGTGTAAAATCTGCAATTGCTCATCCCCTGTCTTTCATCCTAATTAAATAGTGATGTGAAGTAATCAGCAGTATTGTCAATGGTCCTGGTGCTGCACAGATACTTCTGAACGTACAATATTAGAAGGAAATGAAGCCAATGAAGAAGATTCTTGCCCAGCAGCTGCACCAAGACTAGCAGCACAGGCTGGAAACATCCATGCAAAACCAAGACACCCTGTGACTGCAGGATGAGCCCAGCTGGGAGCCTGCAGTGCCCCGTGTCGTGGAAGGGCCCCTCCCTATGCTAAATGTGATGTGGCTTTCTCTACCATTTCAGCAGGGAGTAGACTACCTCCCGTTACCTTTCACATTCTATTTCCATAATCTGGTCAAATTAAAATACTGAACTACTCTTAAACACTAATCCCTGCCCTTGACACTCACCTCTCCCATCTAATTAATCATGTTCAATATGGAAGTGTTTAGATGCCATGAGAAGAGGTCCTGTGAGGCCATGAGTTGTCAGCAGGGGGGAAGCTTTGGCATCCCACGTCATCTAAGAAACAGTTACAGATGGTGAATTACCTCAGGAAACAGAAACGCGTGTGGTCCATGTGGTTCTTGTTACCCACTGGCTCTTGTGGAAGCAGCAGGAGTGTGAAGGCAGCCCTAGCCTACCAGAAAGTGGGAGCTGGGGAAAGGACGTTGTGCCTTCCCAAATGGACCTGCACAAGCCAGTACCAGGGAGCCGTGCTAACAGAGATGAGCCAAGAGCAGATAAGGGAAGATGCTCAAATGCAGTTTTTGCTCCTGGGAGCTGATTCAGGAGAGTCCTTCCTCTCTTGAGTATCAGTTCCCTCATGAGAAAGAAGACATTGCATGTAAAGGCGAGTTTATACAGAATGCACTATCTAAGTCAAACCAAATATGAACATTTGGTACAGTAAATATCGATATACTCCTAACAGTGCTGGTTTCTTCCCTTTCCCATCTCTTCCTTCTAAAATGAAGTGGTCTTGTCCTCTCAGAGGAAAGGCAAAGGAAGACCCCCACGTGACAGGCACTATATAAATACAGTCAAGAGAGACCGTCTCTTCCTGTAAAGGTTTTTGATCTAATGAGACTACATACAAGCTAGGGGAAAAGCATGTCACTCAGCAGCACAGCAAATAATGCCCTGGCTCCGAGTCAGGAAACATCTGAAAATTTTGTTCATAGGGAAAAAATAGTAATCTTCAATAACTGCAGAGAAAGTGCTCCAGGACTTTCCCCAGCCCTAAGATTTTGCTTCATGAAGCACGTGGGTCAGTGTTATTCAGTACATTTCACTGCTAAAACTTTTCTTTGTAGACCAGCAGGATGTCAGTCACTCTTGGCAGGGTATCTTCTGTAGTATCCAAGTATGAACTCTTTCCCCTTTGATATGAGTACCACGACATGACATAGGATCTCCTGATAGCAAAGTTTTGTCATGGTGCAGTAATCTGAGAAGTCTTACTCAGAGTTTCCTTATAGGCAAGGAATCGTCCTAGGCAACAGGTGAAAATTCTGAATTTACTGCACAAAACTCCCTTTTATAATTCCCCTGTAATATCTCACCGGTGGCTTGGCAATGAGACAAACAGATTTTAAATGCAGTTTCAAAATACGGTGGAAATAGAAAGCCAGTGATTTACTCTTTCACTTAACTGACAGCTGTCCAGATGAGGAACCTGTGGCAGCTCCTCCAGCTAGATAACCCTGCAAAGAGTGATTCATAAAGGAATGGCTGTTGATCCTTGTGCTGACGAGTTCAGAGGTAAACAAATATTTATGAAAGTCTCACAAAATACTGTGCATTACTAATTTCCATAAAAATCAGATCTCAGAGATGCAGTGAAATACTGACTTCATTCATTATTTATGTCTCCCTTCTCACTTTTCCACAGGGTTAATAGCAACTTATGAATCTTTCCTTGGAAACATCTGTGCAAGCTCATTTGAAAAAGCCAATAATTTAACAAAGCAAAGACTGTTGATTTCAGTTAAGATTTTCACAAACTCTTAAAGCCCAAATCCCATGTCAATGTAGGCTGCATTGGTTACCAGTCTGGAGC
The DNA here is from genome assembly GCA_034782735.1 of Sagittarius serpentarius. Lineage (NCBI taxonomy): Eukaryota > Metazoa > Chordata > Aves > Accipitriformes > Sagittariidae > Sagittarius > Sagittarius serpentarius. The sequence continues at coordinate 33,548,796 of JAVKLA010000002.1, read as the reverse complement.
CCCCAGGTTTTTGCAGTACATACACATGTAGCGTATGTCCTGCTGGAAAGGGAGGGAGAATACCAATGAGGTTCTCAGCATCTCTTCTTCAATAGACACGCTCTGTGCGCCCGGAGATAAACAAGCAAATGCAAAGCCATAGCGTGCAGGTAGAAAATGCATGGATCCAGAGCTTTGAAAACATGCGTACAACTGCACAGACACAGAGATAGAAAAGGCCTCTTCCTCCACTCCCAGAAAAGAGTTGCGTTATTTTGTGGGCAGGACCGATGTCACTTGGACAAGGCCTAGAGACAATGGACACAGCATCCTCAGAATTTAACATTTCTGGGTTGTTGCTGGTAAGCTGATCACAAAAAGGATGCAAATTACCCATGATCATATTAGTTTATATTTTGTTATCATGCATAGACTAAGGAAAAAAAATAAGAAACAAAGAAGGAACACTTATTTTTCGCTTTAGCTACAGACTTCATAGATGTCAGACCAAATTCTGAAGTTTACTGATGGAAATTTAACCACAGTAAAGACTTCTAATTCAATTAGGACTGTGAGAGTTGGTCTAAAGGTCGTATGGTGCATGGGATCCTTTAGGATAACTGAGGGTACTAGATAAAGTTAAACATTTGCAGAACATCCATTCTCCCTAAGCAGCAGGTGAACAAGAGAAACTATTCTAATTACAGTTCAGACTTTTTCCCAGTTGGTTTTGCTTTACTCTCCCAAACTTTAACTTCCTTTTTGTGGCCTTAGATTTACTTTCCTCTGATTTTTGAGAATTCATCTCCCCTTCCCTTTGTCCTTCATTCTTCACTGCACTACTTCTACATATACTTTTTAGGTAAGTTGTCTTTGTATACCCATCTCCTCAGTGTGCAGAGCTCTGCTTAGAGGCAGTTCTGCACTGTGAATAGATGAAACGGAAGTAGGGCATCAGTTCTTCATTCAGTGTCGGATATGAGCTCTCTTGTACAATGCACTGAGAGAAAATTTGGTTGAACACACTGCAATAATAACTGGTCTATGAAATATTCTGAGGAGTGTAACAAGAAGCAAGTACAGCAAAGATCCCAAGAAATACAGTAGTCTAAAATGTAGAGATTTATGGCAGAGATTTTCAGAGATCTAAATATGACAAGCCATTTTACATCCTGAAACTCTAAAAGACAAAAGAGGACCCTGGTGAAGGTGAAACTGTAAGAGCTGAAAGGAAGCATATATATGGAAAGGTTCCTACTGTAACAGTCTTAAAAGCTTACAAGGTAAAACCCAACTCAGCAGGAACACAGGCTCATTTCTTTCATTCTGTCAGGTTGATTTTCATCGTCTAAGAATCTGACTAACAGTTCTTAGTTGTTCCTCAACACCCCTCCCTGTTCTGGACAGGTTCCCATCTTCCATGCACTAGACTTTTCCACGAGCGTGCCTTAGGGCATTGTAACCATATGGTCCATCTCCTGATGCAAGACACATGCCCCAGTTACCCCAATAAATATTCTTCAATGACATTAGCCTTCAAGGACACAGTAATGAAAAACTCACTGGAGCAACAAACAGCAATAATTTTTTCAACATACACATGCCAGTAATAAATGCAGGACAGTTACCAATATAGGAAACTTCTTATGGAGAATATATAAAAATACTTGAGGCTCTGTCTGTGACCAAAACAAGCCAAACGTGTCCTCTCTGCTGCTGGAAGAAGTTGGTAGCATATTCAGTATGTGTAAGTTGAGAAATCCCCCCCATTTTAAATGAGGTCAGGCTTTGCGTACAGTGTTACGAATAAATTTCTACCATGGGCAGGAGAGTTTACTTAAGTATTGCACTATTCTATAAAAATGGCTGGCCAAAGCTCTACAATATATTTACATCATATTTATGATTTGGGATGTATCTATCAAAGGGTGCAGAGCCTGCAAACTTTCTCTCCTCCAATCATTATCCTGCTTTGGCTCTACATCGTGCTGTACAAACACAGAAAGCCTTTGCCCCAAACAATACGCCGAGTGACCAGAGACTTATCTAGAAAGGCAACAAACGAACAGGATTCACGCTAGGGATGTCTCCTTGCAGGCTCTGGGGCTCCACGGCTAAGAACAAATCAAAGTCTCTCGCAAAGCTAAATTGTTTCTTATCACAGTCCTTTTTACACAGGCTGGCAAAAGCTCCAAGGTATCATCCTTTTTGATATACCTTTTTTACCCTACTGCATCTACTTTATGCATTCCCTTTCCAAACACTTCCTAGTCATGGTGGTTTGAGACTAGGCTGCCAGGTTCACACTGTCAGCCCAAAATGCTCATCAGCATTGCGTCAACTCTCTATCGACATTGCCATGGCTACATTATTATTCCAACTTAACCTTCCTAGTAGCTTATCATAATGCAAAGTACCAAAACAAGCTGGGATCCGGTGTACATATCCACCTAAACAGGCTACTCTATCTCATGGTCTATTCCCCAACTTATATTAGAGTCAACTGGGTAATTACAGTAACAGTCTGGGTAAAAAGGTGAGCCAAATAGTGAAACTCCTAATTAACAAGGCCTCTCAGGGGCCTAATTAATCTTGCCTGGTTTTCTGTAAACTTAGAAAACATAACAATTGACAATTTCTTTCCTATTTCTCATCTGTTTAGACTGTAGCTCTTGGAGCAAGGACTGTTTCACTCTACTTCTAAACACTGCCCGGCAGGCAGCAGTCCCCGTACCTAGTGGCACTGCCCCACCAATGTACACACAGCTTCGAAACCACACCGGGCTCTGTGAAGATCATGTCGAACAGAAAGAAATGGTCTCTCTGTTCCACCGAGCTTAGGATGAACTTCAGCAGCCTCTTCTTGGCACGCAGTCACTCAACAGAAGCTGCATTTCTCTGCATCCTTGTTCTAGAGAGGGCCTCTGTGTCCCTGATTGAAAGAAGGTCAAATAGCCCATAACTCTTCTTAATTTTTAATCGCAATTTCATGCTGTTATTTCAGCTGCTGGAGGCGGTGTAGCACAAATCTCTTAGGAGTAATTCCTAGATACTCTCTTGTAGGCTGGCCTACTTTTTCTTCCTGTTCAGTTACAAATTGCGTATCGCAGCCCAGATGTGTGACAGTACTGGAAAAGCCTGCCTCAACCCAGACAAATACATACTCCACTGCAGAATGTTAAAAAAAAAAATTTAAAATATCACATTTTGATTCTTCTCCAGCTTCTAAAAATAGACAAGATAATCAAGATCTAATTTTTAGCTCTATGAGCCCAACTGAATACGACGGTTTAATTTTAAACAGTTCCGTTGCCTCTGATAGAGGACAGTGCCACAGTCCCCCTGTGCGTCACCCTGCTGCAGTAGTCTCCCACAGCAGAAGGCAGGTCTCAGTGCTGCCAGGAAAACCTAGTGGGGAGAGACACTCGAATGGGTAGGCCAAAGCCCATGTGGTTTTATGGGGATTTTGGACATTGCAAGGGCTGGGTATGAAATGCAAGAAGAAGGAAGCGGAAAAGGTGTCCTAGAGTTTTCATAACTTAAGAAAAGTATTGGGCAATTTCATGAACTGCATGGGTAACTTCGGTGGCAATTCTTGAGGCTACTGAAATCATGTATTTGAACCCTAAAATATTGTGGGCAGTATAGAGGCTGCTGCGTGACAGATATTATTTCTGTGAGATTTCACCTATGGAGGAATATTTTATGAAAGTGGGGAAATTCCTAGTATTATGTGCAGCTTTTCTGTTTTGAAAAATGAGAGAAGCTGCCTCCAAAAAAATACACTGCCCTCAGTTTGGTCAGAGAGGCTAGAAGGCAGAAAAGAAGCAGTCAAATCCTTTTTGTTTGCTTGTGCAATGAGGGATTTTGCTGCTTTTGTTTAGCTAGGACATCTCTGTGGTTGGCTTTCTCTCTACAGTTTCATACTAACCTGGAATCTTGGCTTTATCAACCAGCTTTTACAGGTCTACATGGAACTTTCTTCTGATTTAAAAAAACAAAGAAGATAAACCTACTTAAACCAATGCTTTTTACTCAAAAAAAAAAATCCTATATTTTAATTTCACAGCCTTCCCACTGAAAATATTCCAAGAAGAACACTCTGCATCCCAAAATCTTCCATAAATGCAGCACAAATTTCCCCAAGCAGCAAGGAGAAAAGATGTGAGCAGAACAGGAAATAAAAAAATAAAGAAAGAGCCAGTTTCAAGTTTATGAACTGGAGGGCAAAGATATCCTCATCTTGTCACACAAGTGTCAAGAAACCCACCAAACGTTACGTGTACTGCCTCTTAGGTAGCTACTTTTATTACAGATATTTTGATATCCCCCAAAGGTAATACATCAGAGTCAAGACTCGTTCACCACCCTCTGACTGAGCAGTTGTATTTCTTTCATGGGAGTATGGTACACAGTGGGTGCTGTCATAATATTTCTTTTGCTTATGTTGTTAAGAATGCTGTGTTCAAGACGCCACAAATTAAAGTGGACAGTTTTTTAGTACAGCAAATCAAAGGCAAAAATGACTAAACCACAAAGCCATACTTACCTGAAGGATTAAATCAATAGGGGTGTGACTTGCTCAATAGAAGCAGATGAACTTTTAGCTTTCAGTCATTTCACAGCCTCTACTCAAAGACTGAGCCACAGACTAAATTGGTTTATCCATGGAGAGACAAGGATGGGGGGAATACTTTGCCATGGCAACTGACAGTTCCAGAAAAACCACCCCCAAAACCAGGCTCAGTCAGAAAATCAGCAGATTAAAAGCTTGAAGATAATGCCTCAGAGTGAAAAAATAGGGATGAGAGAGAAAATGTCTACTAAACAGAGGTTCTGTCAAAGAGATAGGTGACAGACTTTCAAACGGTAAAGCTTTTGAATGCTACACAAAACCCTAATTGGGCCACAGAACAGAAATAAATACTCGAAGAAGAGTCATAAATGACAATAAACGCACAAGGTGACTTTCTCATAGATGCCTGGAAGGACACTACACTTGGAACTTCATCTCTGTTGCCAAGTCACAGCAAGGATGGCTGAACCAGGCAGTCACACTTCCACCTGTTTCAAACCACCCAGCCAAACCTAGCTCTAAGAAATGGTAAATTTTGACTCAGACAAGTCCCTGTGGGAAGTGAAATACGTTTGGTCCCTCATTGATTTAAGCTTCTATTACAGGAGGCCAGTAGTTCAACTGCAAGAGCAGATGCTTAAAATTTAAACCAGCTAACTGCCAGAATTTCTGCAAAAACACTGACATAACACACATTCAGCCCAGCTTCCTAACCCCCAAAAGATGGCACTACCTGAATAAATACTACTGCACTGAGATACTCCATTCTGAGGGCTATGGAAACTCAAGCAACATCTTTATCAGGTCACTCCCCAGCCCTGGGCAGTCTCCTGCTGGCCTCAGACAGTGGGATGGCATTTGGAGTGTTATAGCAAGAACTGGGTGAGAAAACATTTCTCCTAGCCTGAAAGCTGTTAGATTTCAAAGTATTTTCTTGGCCCAGCTCAGGATGAGAAGGTCAAAACCTCAGATTTTTCCAAAAAGAAAATCCAAAACACATTTCAAGAAAGGAAAGAAATATTTTTTGACTGGGCCAGTGTTTCACTTCTTTTGTATTATTTTATGAGTGTTTTAGACAACAACTGAGCAAAAACAAGTCAGGGAAAAGGTAATTTCCGTTTAGAAATGTCAGTGTGTGATGTTCCACCAAATCAAAAATTCCAACTGGTTTTGAAAAAGAAAATAATCCTCAATCTCTTTTATGGCTGTTTTTGGAGGAGTCAGCATTTATTTTGTTGGAAGATGCCTACCTTGCTGCAAGGTGCAAAACTACTCATTCTCTGTACAGCAGTTCTTCAGGGCAGCATTTTGTAATCAGCTTGAACAGCCACAGAGGTAGATTATTTTTATGCAGGTGTTTTGTACCAAGGACACTTATTTTTGCATGTATGCACAAACATAAAAAATATAATTCAGAATATTGCCAGGTGAAAGCAGGCAATTTCCATGTAAATTAGTCCCAAATGGGGGGATGCTGTGCTCTTCATTGCTCTTGGTAATTGTTCACTGGGGGTTTCTCGGCAGTTGTAGTTAACGTTGCTTTCTGATGTTTGGAACAAAATAGAAAAAAATTACTTGCTGAGAGTGTTGCCCTTAGAAGTTACAATAAACATCACATACGTGCAGACAGTGTGTTGCCTTTGTAAAATCCTGCCTAGTCCTCCTACCTAGGAACGTGGACTTTTTTCTCTCTGTAACTACACGGCGGTGTTTTATCAAGCTTTTCTTCCCCTCCTCCCCGCACCCTCCAGCGAGGGATTCAGGCAACAACCACCTCAGGAACAACCCAAGGTGTTGATCTAACTCCTGCCAGGGTCCAAAAAGTTTTTTGACTGATTTCAGCAGAGGCTGGGATCAGTCCTTAAGCTGGGCCTCCCAAAAGGCCATCCCTGGACATGTTGAGTGTACTAATTTCCCAGAGGATGCAGCAGAAGCTGAGGGGAAGGAGAATCTGGCAGATTTAGGAGCACCAAATAGAAGACAGACTTGTAGAATAGACCAGGGTAACCAGGGAACTTCCTGCTTCCCTTGGCATACCCAAGAAAGAGAGGCTCAAGCCAGAACATTCCCCAGCTGAAGTACTGGGGGACATGCATGTCCCAGGTTTTGACTATTGCAGGAATGAAGATGCAACCTCTCTCCCAGCTTCTCGAGGAAAGATGTTAGGATGAGCTGCTTATAATCACAGCGCGGGTCCCACAGCGACAGCAGGACAGAAGAGCCCACCAGCAGCTTGGTAAGGGAAGCAATTTGCAAACATGCACTGTGCTGATTGCTGTGTAGCATAAACACCCCAAGAGTCTCATGCAAAGGGAGGGAAGTCTTCACATGTGAAGCAGACACCAAGCATCTGCAGGGCTGAAAACACAATGCGAGCCAAGAATGACTGAGAGAGTGTGGGTGGTGGAGAAAACTGGGGGCTGATAATTAACAGGAAAAAAAGCTTCAATTTGCTCTGTTTAATATCGCTTCTCCTTACCACACAGGCTGTTTTTTTCTCTTTGTTATCAGTTGGAAAGGTATTTCCAACTTAATAAATTCTTAGCTACTTTGCCTCTGCTAAGATAGGAGTGTCTCTGCTACTGCTACCACAGAAGACAGGAGGAAAGATGTATTTCACATCACCTGGGTTAATATTAAGAAAAATAGTATCAAGAAAACCCTCCTGACAAATGAGGTCAATCATTTTGCCCAAGAACACTGGCGTCTCAGTGGTTAAAGTGGAGTCACTGATTCAAAATACAGCACATAGGAGATAAAAAATATAAAAAATTCTGATTACAGAGTCTTCAAAGTTTCCCCACTAGATCTGACATCCTTCACTCAAACTTCGCTTCAGCTTCCAGAAGGAAGGGTGAGCTCAGCACAGCAAGGGTGCACAGACCCAGAGCAAACTACGTGGGAAGACATTTTGTTAGGGGCTCAGTGCTGCCAAGTCTGCACCAAAGATAAAAATACATCAACAATCAAGCTCTGAAGGATGTGTGGTGCTATCTTTAGTAAAGATCTGCATTAACTTGTGGTGTGAGGTTAGTACTATTCCTTGACTGTCATTGTCTTTGTGGTGGACACCACCCCAAACTGGGCAGAACAGGCTTCTGGGAAATGAGAAGTGATAGGACAGATGTTTCTTGGGCCCAGGTAAGATTTGACATCTTTGCTTGCTCCTCTCTCCTGAAGTGACCCAGAAGTATTTGCTCACTAGCAAACTAGCATTGCTGCAACTGCTGGCATGCCTGGTGAAAGGGATGTCCTCAGTGGAATTAAAAAGGAGAGCTTTATTTAAGATGGGAACAAGAAGAAGAGAACTGGAAGTTTGAGTTCAATAAAATATTCAATGCTTTCCTGGGCTTTGCTTTTCAATAAATAGCAAGAGATAGCACAATCAGAGATAGTAACAGCAATTCCAGGCTGCCGAAGAAGACCTATGCAAATGGCCCTTCACCTTTCCTCAATCTAGCTGTGTCTCTCAGACTGCTACATTCTTCCACAGCCTAATGAAAACCCCATTTGGATCACAGTCTTTTTCCAGTGCAGAAAGGCCCCCTCTGTTCTGACACAAGTGTTAGCAGATATCCTCAAGCAGCTAGTGGGGAAAAAACTTCTTTCAGAAGCTGGTGGGGGACTCCTAATTGCTACTGAAAATATTTTCAAAGCAGCAGATCAGCTGGTAGTCCCAGCTCCATCCCAGAGGCAAACACAATTTATTTGTCATGTTTCAACAATTTTTCTGCTGTTCATACAGTGTAATTAATCACTTGGCAAGCAGGCGAACACACACAGGACTGAAAAGGCAGCTCATTCTTTGACATGCAGCAATCATCCTATACCTTGTTAAGAGGCAGATTCACTCTCTTATTTACAGGTGAGAGCAGCAAAAAAATGGAAAGCAGCAACTCAATACAGCAACAATTAATAAAAAACAAACAGCCTTGTTTAAAACAAGGACCTTGCTATTATTGTATCTCACAACGCTTTCTTCCACTGGGTTTCCATGTGTGGCATTTGGGCATTGATTTCAGATGAAAAGGCAATACTCATGTAAAAATACATAGTCTGTCCCTTCACAAGCAGCTACTCAAACAGGTACCCTGCTACCTGGTAGTGAGAGGCTCTAAGATCTGTCATTCAGCCTTCTCTTGTGTCATCTATTCAGGTGATCTAGATTCAGGCTCACTTCAAATCTGAACAGCCAAAATACACCAGGTGAAGAGCTGAAAAATCCAGCTCCTGTTGCTGATTCCCTTTTCCCTAAACTTAGCTGCTCAGACAAAGGACCACCTAGACCCAGGTCACTGCTTCTCAGGGCCTGCAATGCAAATCTTGGCCAAGGAGCTGCAGATGCATCTAGCCTAATTCCCTCTTGAGTCGTGTGGCTAGTGCTCCCAGCTGGCTAGGTGCCCAGGAAGGCCCAGAGCCAGCCATTTGGAAATACTAGACACAAGCACTTTGCTTTGTTTGAGCTGGCTGAATCTGGGTCTGGGTTTTCACACACATACTTCAGCTGTGGACTTCTCTGTTGGTTACCATCTCCAAAAGGCTATCCAAGGGCTCTGAAGTGCTACCAGATGCTTGCCACAAAGCAAATCCTGCACACTGGACTAGGGAGACTTTTGTCTCCCTTCAAACTGGAGCCAAAAGAACAGATGAGGCCATAGCAGCAAACACTGTGAAAGGAATTCAGGATCGATAAATTGGCTTCTGGCAAATTCAGAGCATTTCTGTTATCTCTCTCAAGGCTGTAAGAGACAGAAATTATACTAATAAACAGCACTTGACTGAAGCAGTGCCTCAGAATGAGCACAACACAGACCTTAACCAAATCAACAGACTCTGAATTCATAGACAGAGGAGGCAGGTTTATTTGTAGGTCCTGGAGCTGAGGGGCTCTACGACTGCTAACACCTATTTGCAATCCCGTTCTCCTAAGTTTCGTTGGACCAGCTTTCTCTGGTCCAAAGAGAAAACATACTCTTTGCAGCCTGAATCAATGCTGACGGAAGTCAGTGGGAGATTTCCCGCTGGTCTGAGAGTCCTGTAGTAACCAAGTGCTGCTCTTTGCTTTCTGCGTATCACACCTTAACAGACTTGAACTCAAAGGTAGAGCTCTCCATTCACCTGAAATATCACTGACACAGCCTCTCATTATAGACCATTAGAAACCTTCCATGGAATGGTCTTTGCTTTTTAAATTGCATATACAATAGGACTTTTTTCTCCTTTTTGGACAAATTTTTTAGATGTTAAAAGCTTGTCAGCTTTTGTTCTTGTTTACGTGGAAGGAAAAAAAAAGTAAAAGCAGACCATTTAGAAAATGTCAAATGCAATGCGCCAAGCTCCTGGTATCAGGGGGTTTATGTATCAATTTAAGTTAATTGCATCCAGTTGGTTGCAATTAGAGGCTGAAGGCTTGGAAGTTTCTTCTTCCCCTTTTGATTCAACATACATAAACAGCTGGATCAGTTCAGCACCTTACCATGGCTTCTGCCACTTCATCCCACTTCTTGGCATTACCTTCACCTCTTCAGGTGAAAGCTACAATATAGGGAGTGGGCACTTGGGAGAGGAAGCAAAAGTGAAAGCAGGGGACAGGTGAAATACCATGTCACAATGATAAATCTCCTCTTCCTCTCAAATCACGTTGAATACAGAGGCAGCATAACAATGAACCAGCTCAGTACCTACCTTTGTGTAAGTACAACCCCTTGGGTAGAACAAAAAAGATGCATTCCCTTTTAAAATAGCTATTTGTGCCATCACAGCAGATGTATCCTTCTGCTGCCTGAGAATTTGACATACATGCAAAGGGTATACTGGGATGAAAATCAGATTAGACAGGCAACTACCACGTGTGCCATTGGGAGCTGCGCATAAACCTGACTACATCACCAGGAATTCACACTCAGTAAGGTCTGGGAGAGCTCGTATGTTTTCAGTACGTGCTTCCTTGGGAATTGGGAACAAATCTCATCAATGGTGATAACCTTAAATCCACCTGGGCCTCAGTTCTCCTCTGTTTCATCAGATTGAAAAGTCCAACTTTCTGCCATAGCAGAAGATCCTTAAAAGCAAGTGCAGAGCCTTTTCACAGTCTTTTCGCAGTCTTTAACTGACATCTAGCGAACAGTTTCTAAATTGCACCTGAAAGACCTGGAGATTATAGATGAAACGATCCCCTCTGGAGGACAGCTATGCAGAGCAGCTGTGGGATAAGCGTAGGGTGTACAGCAATGTGCACTGTTTCCTGTCCTCTCCCCACCATGACAGCTCATCTGCCCTGTGGGCAGGTGGGGAAGAACTGGTTCTGCTCAGAGGCTGCACAAACACTGCACTGGCCCAATTGAAGGGGGCAAACACAGCTGCGTGACAATACTGCAATAGTACCGCTGCCCACTGCAGGGACCATTACAGGATGGCTGGAGGACGTCAGAAGCCCTACCCAGGAGTGATCAGCAAGGCTTCCACCACAGCACTGCCAGACCAACTCTTTCTGAACAGGAAGGGTCACCCTCCGCCCCCTTCCTCTCCCAGAGGCACAAATCACAAATCTTTCTCAAACCAGAAACTCATCAGCCGCTATCAGGATTAGCAACGGCAGCTCCCACCCTCAGGCTCTCCTGGAGAACAGGTGGCAGGAGTGGTGCAGTTTGCAGCCATGTCAGTTTGTCTTCAAGCACTCTCCACAGCACATCTTTGGGTGACAGCAGACGTGAAATCCCTGAGGAATAAAGACTCAATGACCATGCCGCCTGCCTTCAAAGAGTGTCAGAACCAGCCTGCAATGTCTGCATAGCAATAGGGGAACATCTAGTGTTTGCAGAGAGCCTGCTTTCCATTTTATAGCCTCTATCATCTACTGCAAAACGGGGAGTTTCATTTATGATATCTTTTAAGGTAACCAAGCAACAGCATGGTGGGTATCTATGTCATCAGTTCAAAAAAAAATAGGGTTTTAGAAACAAGCAGAGTGATGGTGGTGTCAGCCTGCCACAGCCCAGGTACTAAAACCAGCCTGTGATTTTCATCAAGCAAAAAGAGCCAATAAGCCCAGACAACTCTTCCTTATTAAGAAAGTTTATGACCAAATTCTGCCCTCCTGTTTGCAGTCATGGAGGCCTCCTTCCATCTTGTGACAGACATCTTCTGCTCTGAGGTGAAGGAAAAGTTGCTATACTTTCTGTATGAACAGTAGGAACTGTTTTGTATAACACCATGAAGTGTTGTAACACCAGCATGCTTATCACGTCTTTCCTCAATACTTGAGTATTGTTCTCACACTTCATCACCTAGGAAGGTAAAATGCTTTCCCTACTGATTTCAGGATCACTTGCAGTCTCACACCACCACTGACATGCAATCCTTATCTGAATGCACAATGCTAACTGTACCTTTAATCTTAAGAATTTACATGGGTGGAGGTGATTAAAACCAAAGTAAAATGAAGTAGAGAAATAGATGCTTTAAGGGAAACCTAACACTGTCCTGCTTGTTAGACTGCGCAGACACTATCAAATTAAGTATACAGATGAAGACCTTTAATGGTTTGAAAATATGCTATACCCACCAGCCAGAATACTATCAAGGTTACCAAAGGTGTATTGTTTCTGCTTCCCAACAGCTGTTGAGTCCTTGTTTATTATCTGCAGAAGGTCTCTGAGGACTTGTTCACCTACAAAGTTTGACTGATTTAATTAGATACCAATCAGTGTTTTCCACTTGTGTGGTGCCAGCGAACTTGTACGCAATGTCTTACTTCACAGCCAAGTGAATACTGAGGCTTGTAAGGCCAGTGCTATCCAAATCCTAAATACTCTCATACCAGCTGACAGCTACCCTGTGTTAAATGCAGCTTAAACCAGTATGGAAGACTTGCTAACAGTCATGAATCTAGGAAGGAAGAGTCAACAGGCCGAATAAAACAACAGCATTTACAATGACCCCATTACACATCACTCCAGAGGCTTCCACAGCCCACTAACATGAGACAGAATTGGTGCGTCTCTTACCTGGTAATAGTAATCAACATACTGTGGCTTGTAATGTCGAGGCCCAGAGCTTTCAGGAGACAGGACATCTTTTAGTAACTCTTCACAGCCTAGCAAAGAGAAACAAGAGCAAATGGTCAGGCTGAAAGTTTATCTTCCCAGAGATTGCATGGACAATGGAGGAAGAAACACAGGTTTGTGGCTAATCTGTATGCACAAAACCTTTAAAGCTAGGTCTGGAAAATGTTTAAATAGCTGTAACAAAGCCCTGCCTTCAGAGTTCTGCACAGCACATATTCAGCATGTGGCACTTAGATAAGTGCAATTACACTAATGCTGACTCTCAGCACAGATACACTACACTGCAATGAAACTGAAAGCTGAACATTGCTTGGCTTGGAAAACTGTCCTGTGGGATAGAAACTTGCCCCTGACCAACCCCAAACTCTATAGTCAAACACCAGATTTGCCGGCTTGGCATGAGCCAGTGTCTATTGCACATTAGTGTCAGCGGACCTGCTTCTGATTTTCTCTGGTCTAAGTGACAAAGGGCTGATACCTAAATGTCACAAGTTCCCCTTCAAAAAGAGCTTTATCACAGAGCATACGGTGTTTGGCAAGCAAGTATCTATGTACTGCAACCAGAGATTTTCAGCTTCTGTGTTTGCTTTTGTTAACAACCACATTAACAGCTGGAAAAATCAATGTCTGCGTTTCCCTCAGTCCTCCTCTCATCTGAAAACCTGAGACAAATATAGAAACACTGAAATCACCAAATGCCTCATTCCCCATTAATTACCAGTGACCGCACTTGGCATGTTGAGCTGCAGAAGGCAGTAATACCAGGCCAGGTCATTTTAGAATAACCAGCTTACAGCCTTGGGCCTAAACTGTGTGAAACCTTATCAGCATGTGTTGTACACTATCCTACTTGGAAGATGCAATTATCTAGCAGTATTCCTCTTCCATCCTATCACTAATGCAGTACATTTGGCTGTGCCATTACACACTGATACCCACTCATAAGGCAGGTGAGCCAGAGGAAACAGAGTAAAGCAAGGAAGTGTGAACTGCCCAGGTTTATACTTTTAGCTGATCTTCCCTCTTGTTTTTAAAACAAAGGAATAACATCCATAAGGGCGAAGATACCTTGTGGTTATGGAGAGGAGTCCCTTACAAAGGAAAGGAGTACTTAAAAGAACAGAAAAGGTGACCAGATGGAGGAAGCCTAATATGGGGGATCAATACGTTGTCCCTGTCTCCCACACACAGGCATATGTCAGAGGCAGCACATTGGTGAGCAAAGCAACAACTAAGATCTCAGGAGTGTCACATGGACAACAGGCAGCAGGACTTTTTTCCCTTTTCCAGCTTCTGCAGCAAAGTAAGTTTCTCAATTGGCACACAACACAGAATAAATTAAGCTATTATTTGCATGCTTCCGTGCATTTTTCATTTTGCTGGAGAAGTTAGTGGGTGAGAATGGTGTGTTAGGGTCACCTCCCAAAGAGAGGCTCACCTGGGAATAACAATCCAAAAAAAAAATTTGCTGGCTGATAGAGGCAAGATGTTAAACTTGCTTGCCTAGAGAGGGCATCTTTCTACATAACTTGCCCTGCCTGTGACTCTCACATTCCCCACCCAGCCATGATCCTTTTCTTTCTCTTGGTTTTATCATTAAGTGTATCAGCCTGTGCTTGACTGAGGTTATTCTCTAGTCCTCTTACAAAGGAGAATTCAATTTACTGTTTGTACCTTTTGACATTAATAACCAAAGCTTATTACTCATCAAACTGCCTTGTGCCAGCACCCACTGTGAGAGTCTTTACACGTATGAACTGCTTACTTTGCTAAAAGGTCTCTGCTTGATATGGAGTACTTACTCATTAAAGTGAGTTATCTCCAGCAAGAAAGAAAATAAATGCCAAGCGCTACACAGTAATGGATGTAAATTAGTGTAACGAAGATGTGTTTATACAGTTCTAAAAATTCCCAACAACAATATCTTCAGCCATAATTCAAGCCTTATTTTCCTAATTCAGTTGTACTAACAGAAGTGCTTTTGGCTAAAGATGTCTAAGCAGCCGATCTTCATTTAAGCCGGTTAGGTGAGAAGTTATCACCTCCCCCAACTTTTGTCTTGGGTGGGGAAAAGTCACAGAGGCTGTGGGTCTTCAAAGAAGGATTTAACTGCCCAAAACAAGGGGAGTCAGAAACCTTTCTGCCTTGCCTCCTTTCAAAATGCCAGCCAGACTGGTCTGTTAGAGCTAGAGTCACAAATAGCTCCCAGATCTCCAGGGTCTCAAACCTAGATTTTACCTGCAAGGTCTTCTGTGTCCCCTCTTTGCTGTTCCATTACCTAAGATTATTCCTGATCACATTCTTTCATTTTCCTTGTCCATTAAGGGGGACCCTCTTAATGATAGCCCTCGGCCATTTAAATTTAAGCCTATAATTTAGTCAGTAAAACACGGGGAGAAAAGCATTGCCTCCTTTGCACCTAACCTACTTGGGGCAGCCCTCGCCACTTCTTCATGGGCGCGACCTGGCACAGGCTTTTATGTCCTGATCCAGAACCACAGAAGCTGATCAAGCATTTGGCCCATTTCCAGAACATCACCAGGCATTTAGTCCAATTTGTTTACCTAGCTCCACAGCTTAGAACAGCAAACGAAGCCAAATCTTGCTCTTATTGAAGTCACAGGCCAAGTTTCCATTTGCACTGACCGACTCAGGATGTAGGTTCATCTGAGACGGTCTCCTTCTGCAAAGGTGATTTTTTTTGGTGGGAAGATGTTTGAGTGTGCAGCAACCAGTGTCCCCTGTGGGAGAGGTTTGCTTAGCATGCAAGCTGTCATGACAGCTTGGATCTCTTCATCCTGCGGGGAAGATTTGCATGTTATTATACTCCATAAAAAAAGGGAAGAAGAGAAGGAAATGCTGAGAGGCCATTTTCCTCTGAGATTACTAAAACACATCATTGCTACCTTGCAGACATCTGAACCTGTTCCAGATCAATGGAAAGATGTCTGCTGGCTTCAAGAATCTTAGGATTGTGCCACTGGTTTTATTCCTGTTAAGAACTTTGTTTAAAGAAGAAATTCTCTGTTGCTCTTTTTCCCTGTGAAGACACAAATCAGAATTTCTTAACTCTGGAGGACTGTGGTGCTGGGTCTTTAATTTGGACCACCCCTTATCACCAGGAAGGTGGGTTTTGACACATTGTCGAGAAATGCGTCAGCTTTCTTACTCAGTGTTTTTCTGCAACAGTGCTAATATATATCACCTTTCACTCCCCTTATCTAAATGCTAATTTGAATTTTCCAAGTACTCCAAAAGGTTTACACAAGGGGCATAATATAAAGAGGGGACACTGGAGTGTCTCAAACACTGTGCATATGTCTTATTACCAGAATATGTTTTGGCTTGCAGCCTGGGAAATGCCAGTGAGCTAAATTAGTGTGTCACAGTCCAGACAGAATACAACGAAAAATCAAAGTTTACTCTGGCAAATCTCAATATGGAAATATTAAAGTAATGGACAACAATTTGTACAGGGAGTGGTCTAGTCTGGCACACATGATGCTCTCTGCTACCAGTACCACTCTTGAGAAGAAACATGCTTGCGTAGGCTTCCAGAACTGCCATGACAGATATTTCAAGCTGTGCAGCAGTATGCACCCAAGGCTAGAATCTGTCCATAAATAACCCATTGCAAATAAGCGAAGAAATACCTCCTGGCTACTTTAAGGACCTCCTGCACTAAGATGTCCCATTATTGCTATAACTTAATTCTCCAGGAAATGGTAAAACTGAAAGCCACTTACATGGCTGATTAGAGCTATTTCATTTGGATGTCTACTTGTATCATAAGATATTAATGTGCTCAATGTTCTCTTTCCCTTGCTGCAGCTGGGAAAATTTCCTCATCTACATTTTTGGGCAGCACTTGGCAAGGAGGCTTAGCTGCACTGCAATCACACTGAGGCAGTAGATAGAGGCAAAGAGCTAACCCAGCAATAGTTTCAAGTCCTTTCGTATTTACTGCTGCAGCCCTAGAAAAGGATGCCCTCTGTGGAGGAACACTCTGCTAAAGGGCTGTGCATTATATAAATTACTGTGCAGGGTGACACAGATCAGGAACAATCTTGTATCTGGAGAAAGAACTTAACTGTCAGATCACAAAATGAGAGCGGCCAGAAGCTGCTGAATTTTCTTTTCTGGCTAAAGACACCTGACGAGCCAGCACAGAGGCAGCTTCTCTGTGCTACTCAGAAGACTGTCTGACACACAGATGTGTATGAGTTCTTGTTTAACCAAGCACTGAGTCACTCTCTAGTCTGGTCTGTCAAAATTATCTGAGTTAAAAACTATTTATCGTAATATTAAAAATGCATAAGCAAACACAGTTCATTTGGCCAGAACTGGATTAGGGAGTAGCATATGAGCTTGGAATTATTTGCACTTTGCAGGGCAAAGTGAAGTAAAATGGCAAGTGACATGTTCTGGTCAGAAGAATTCTGCTGCAGAACAAGAAATCTAAGTAGCACCAAAACTACTAGGTCATTTATCCTTTTTGTGAAAATAGCCAGCTAAGATTTTTCCTTTCTTGAAAATACCTGCCTAAGACTCGTAAAGTCTCAAAACACATTGCTGGCAGGATCCTATCCAGTGGCAGGACAGGATCATTTTTAGTCCTAAGCAAAAGATAACGAAGGGGAAGACATGAGCCTTTAACTTTTTCAGTTCACTCAGGACGCCAGACATGACTTCTCTTACAAAATAATTTTACAAATTTACCTTCAGTTTCATTTTAAAAAAATTGATTTTCACAGTCTAACAAACTGTCAATTTGCAACAATATTCTGGCCACAGATAAACACAACTGTAGCAAAGTGATTTCCTGCAAATGCTCCAAGAAGGAGATTTAACCCATACTGCATCAGGCAATTTTCACAGGCAATTAAGCAATTTTAATACTATAGGAAATCAAATCCAGTTACCTAATTGAATGTAGTTGGTTCTTGGCATTTTTCCTAAGAGCAATAGCTTTTTACTTTATCTACCCTTGGAATTTTAACGGTGTATTAGGCTCACTTATGGTTTCAGGCTGTATTTAGCAAAATTTAGTTGAGTCTTAGAAAACTTCGAACTACTTTTAAGAGTAACCAACTTCAGTTCATTAAACAGCTATAGCATAATTTACAAGAGGAGAGCTCAGCTCTTCACATTTATGCGACAGTCCTTCACGTTGGAGCCATCCCAAGTATCACTCCTGTTAATAAGTTATTCTTACAAGAATAGATAGATTCATCAAATCATCTCCAGTTATGGCATACTGTGAAGTTTGAGATCTACAGCTACAAGCCTAAATGGATTCATCAAGACTTTGAGGTTTTCTGCAGTGCTCTACTGAAACACCCGTGCTAGTGCAACTATCCTGGTCTTAGGTATTGGTATGTGTTACAAATACTGGTGTCTGGCAAATAAAGACAAACTCCTTTTACATGACTGCAACACATCCACCTCTTATTCCATACTAGAACTTCCGGACAAAGCTGGTACAATACTATTCTCAGCTATGGGACTGCAAATTAGATTTTAAAGTTAGTTAAAAGAGATGGTTAAAACTCAGCACTGGTTTTGTGAGAAATATGCTTCTTTGGAGCATCTGAATGAAACTATAAAAGCAAATTAAAAAAAAATCTGCAGTGAAACAGAAGGCTAGAAATATTCTGCTTTGGAAAAACTTGTTTTGAAAAAAAAACCCATCAAATTTCATACTATATTATTTTCATATTCTTTCACAATCCAGATAACCTGTCACAGCCTGAGCTACCAGAACAGCTAACCTCCCTTTTTGGACATTTCTTTAAAGCTTTGGACAAATCTGTATTCTTGGAATTTTCATCAAAATTGCTAGGAACTCACAGAGAAACACATATACTTTTTAACTTTTGTATGTTCACATAAAGACTGCTTTTAGAAGCTTTCCAGCCAACTGCAGTAATTAGATGCCTAAAGATCCAGGGAAGCACAGAGATAGATTTTTGAAGGCACATAATGGTCTGTGTTACTATTTTGAAGATTCAAAGGTTGCTATTGCTGCAGGTGGGGAAATGTATAAATTCGCAGCTGTGCTTCCTCCACACCATTAATGAATATGAAGGAGCTCCTACAACTCTCCATTTTCAGACATCGTAAAAGAGCACAACTTAAACGTCCTTAAAACTTCTACAAGGTGAGGAAAAGACTTTCTTGCTCCAGGAGAAAACAGGCTGTATGATTTCATTTGAAAAAAGTGACTCTGCTAAAGCACAAAGATTCATTATTGCAGAAATGCCGTGCGCTAACGTGGCTCAGTCAGTCCCATTACGAAAGCCATTACCCTCCAATTAGTACACAGTGGTCAGTGTTGTTTTCACGGTTTAAATAAGCTATAAAGTCAGAATACATTTGCCTTTATCTTTTAATTCTGTATTAATTTGTATTTGTGCTGTACCCTCTCATCTCTGTGAGCTGCAACACCATGGTCAGTAGGGGGAGCTCACCCTTTATTTCTCATGGTTTGGGTTTCTTTACGCGGAATATCAAAGCAGAGAGGCTATTGGAAAGACAACAGAAGTCTTAAAATAGACGGAACAGGTCAGACTTAATTAGAGCCTACTAAACATATCAAGAGCCTGGTCCTGCAAACACATCTGACTGTGGGACCTACCACACGTTAGAAATAACAGTTCCACTCAAGCCTTTAAGTATTACAAGTGGCAGAAAATATTTACTGGATCAGTACAATAAATTCAGAACAGCAAAACCAGTCATTAACTCCACTGAGCAAACAGTAATGGATTCCACGCTGACCCTGCTGAAATCAATGGGAATTCAGCCTTTGAGTGATGTTCTGGCTGCTCTCAAAGCCTCTAAGCAGTGCCACTTCGTAGGTTATACTGGCTTAGACACAGCTGCTAGGTAAGAGGGTACAGGTGTTATTTCACGGCAATTGCTCTCCAGACAGACACAGTTATTAGAAATAAAGCCATGCAGTGAGCAGATAGAGAGGGCAGCTT
This sequence comes from Sagittarius serpentarius, assembly GCA_034782735.1. Classification (NCBI taxonomy): domain Eukaryota; kingdom Metazoa; phylum Chordata; class Aves; order Accipitriformes; family Sagittariidae; genus Sagittarius; species Sagittarius serpentarius. The sequence continues at coordinate 33,529,189 of JAVKLA010000002.1, read as the reverse complement.
CAGCAGGAGTAAAACCTTCATATTCTGGCATTCCAATGAAATTGCTGCAAAGCTTTAAATTTGATGGCAAGCCTGTCCCTGGCTCTGGCAGAGCCTAATGGCATGGGGAAAGCAGCCTAGACAGCAAGGGCTCAGCACAGATGCTGAGGCAAAGTCCTTTAATCCACAAAGGACCAGAAAAAGAAGCAAAGCTTTCCAGAAATAGAAAGCACCCTGCCTGTTCAGTATTCCATCCCAGAGACACAGTGGGAATGAGTTCCTCCAACACACTTCACCCCTCTAGCATAGATACGTCCGCTTGAAAAAGTCCTCTCCATCACTTCCAAAGGTCCCTGCTGTTAGTGAGACTCCTCAGCACATCCTTCCCCACAGTTCCGGCTAGTCAGCAGCTGAAGATTAATTGTCTTTTCCACCTGATAGTCCCAGCAGCTGCTGTGGAGGTATGTGACTCATATGTCATAAGGTTTATCCAGCTCAGGAGCAGTAAGGAGGAAGCAAGACTTCATGTCCGCTTGTAAAGGAGCACAACACTTTTCACTTGTACCATGCAAGAGTGAACAACACCCTGGTTTATGGAGGAGAGAGGCCAAGCTGCAGATTTTAGATCCAGGGTTTGGAGTTTCTCCTTGCAGCGAGAGAGCTGCTACCAACCAGTTACAGAGCAGATCTTGAACACTCTGATGTCTGGGAGCAGATATTGAACACTCCGATGTCTGGGAGCAGATCTTGAACACTCCGATATCTGGGATTTCTTCAGGTTCCAACATTTAGTTTTTCACTAAGACCCATACCTGGATCTGAAATGCTCAAATCAACATCATCAGAGATCAATTCTTTCTTTACCACAGAGATTTGAATCTGGTGTTCTAGATGCTTCAAACCTCATGCTTTAAACAAATTCAAGGCACTAACTACCAAAAAAGCCTTGACACTGTATCTCCTCTGTGCAGCAAAAAATTTCTTCAGCATACTATAAAGGCAAGCATCTATGAAACAAATTAATTTGAAGTCTTATAAATAAGAAATACGGCAAGGCATTAGGATAGCAAAGCTTGAATTTAAACATTTGGCTTCCAGTGCCAAGAGTAACACAGCTTCATACTCCATCACTGAAAAAACCCATGGTATTTATAGTAGGATCTCATTTTGCTCTATTAATCTGATTGCCCCAAGCAACTGCAATAGGCTGAGATGTCAAAGAATCATATTTATAATCTGTTGCTGCCAAGACAAATTGCTTTTGTTCGATAACAAGCCTGCTGCTACCCCTGGGATGCGGCTGCACAGAAAAGTGAGAGGTAACAACATGATGGAGGTTTCCAATTCTGAAGGTAGACAGACCTTTTCTGAACTTTAATATGACCAATTTCATTTTTAAGAAAAATATAGCTGGTAGCTAAAGACCAATAAAACTTCCATGCTGTGAGGTAAGCAATAGAACCAGCTTTTCTAAAGAGATGCTGTGAAAGAGTGCATAACAATGTCTTATCAGAAATAGATACAACTGCTCCTGCAATTACACACGCTTGGCACTGACACTGTGTAAGTGTTGGCAATGCTAATGATGTGCTAAGAGAGCTCTAGGTGATGCTGCAGAATTGGATGATTTCTCTGTATCTGTTCACATATACATCCATCAACCATACGATTTGGACCCTACCTATAATAGGCTCCACATAAGGGCTTTAAGCTATTCATAAACTTGGAGTACCAGGTATTCCAGAGAGTTTGATTCAGTCACATCTTTGCAGGACTAGACCTTAGGATATGAATACACGAATCACTTCCCACAAGGTGAGCTAGGATGAAAACTCCTAAGGCATCATCACTCTCCAGTAACTGTCAATATGCACATGCTGTCCGTAAAGGAAACGTAGCTGCCCACTCCTTCACTGGGGGTACCGCCCACTGTGGACAATGGAACGGTTACTACAGAAGAGATGTTTTTCTGGGTCACATCCATCCCTTCCTGTTGATATTTTGTGCATTTGTGCACATCTTTAGACTGTGAATTATGGAGGACTACCAGATGATCTACAGAGGTTTTGTTTTGCTGAACCCAGTTTGCTACAGCATTTCCTGGACAAGGAAAACCTCCAGCATAGACTTTGGTGTCTATACACTGATGTATTAACTTTCCTTCTGGGCTTTCTATTGCCTTCTCTTCAAACACATCAGTGTCACCTTGGAAGGTGTCTCCATGAACATGGACTGAGAGCAGCTTCTCGCTGTAAATTTACATAATTATACACTGTCCTCAGCTGCCATAAACTGTAATTAAAATTGCTGTGGTGTTACGTTCTTCCATCATTATGGCTTTGTAATAATCTCATCGTAGCAGACTCTCCACAGGCTTCTTCTGGTATCATACTACGATTGTTGTGACATTCACCTTGTCCCTCAAGTGAAGCCTCTGGGCTGTGACAGCACTCTGGCACTTTACTAACAACATACCACATGTCTGGAAAAGGACAGGCTGGATTATTTTGCTACGGGAAGCTAGAAAACTAATCAGCAGCAAAATGGCTGAGGTCCCTCTTCACTGCTTGCTTCGTTGCCCTTTGGCTAAGCTATAAAGCAAAATAATGTCTATGTCTTCTGTCAAGGACTGTGTTTCCTTGCAAAGGAGATGGTTTGATCCACCTGGTCTCTATCTTCAGGGCTTGCATGGCCAACCTGTAATTAACCTTCTTCATTCCAATATATGTCCCCAAGTACTTTGAAAACATGAATTAACTATACCTTGCAGATACCTCAAGAAGAGTATAATAGTCTTATATTTCCTAGTAGAGAAACTAAAGCCCAAGGGCTCTCTAACTTCCTAAGGTAAATCAACAGCAGAACCAGATAAGAACCTGGAAGTATCAGACTTTGGCACTGCCTGCTAACCACAAAGCTACACTTTCTTCTGCTACATTTGTCTTTAAACCACATCACATTTGTTCCGAAAAACTAACAGTAAACCAATACACAAGCACCTGTGGATGCAGGAAATCTAGCATTGCTCACCACTGATACATGAGATGCACAAAAAGGAAAAATATACTGGCTCTGTTCCCATAGTTGCCCCACCGTCACTGCAAATAACCACAGTCAAAAGAGAGGATGTCTTTGACCATTACATTTTCTGCAGCTAGAGAAACATTAGTGGAACTGAAGTCGACTATTTTTAAGAAATATGTACATACCTTTGATAGCAAAAACTCCATGACAGAAGTCCTTAAAATTGATTCTTCCCAAATCATTTGGGTCCAAGTACTTTGCCAGTTTTTCCACCTAAAAGAAAAGATCATAAAATATGTTGAGCTTGGTGCACCATCTGTTGCTCAGCTGGTCTATATCTTCTGCAGAAGACCCCAAATGGAAGAATACCTTTAATGTTCACTTGAATCAGCCAACAAATCATTCTGCAAGGAGAAATCATGTCTTATAGTTGGATTATCTAGTGCTAAGTAAGGCACGTGCTCTGACCAAAACTTCTGCAGTTGGGACACATTTATACTCTCCTATGTGGATCTCAAGAGCTTAATAAGCAATGAATCCGTGACCTAGCATCTCGTCTTAGAGCAGGATGCTAAAAGAATCTCCTTCCCTAGGAGCCCTTGCTGTGTATGCAGCTCATAGGAACTTAAAACCTTAGTGATCTCCACTCCTTTTATCAAAAGTTATTGGGGAAGGAGAAAGGACAAAGATGTGCACAACCCATCATAGCCTCATTCCCTGAAGAATTCAGACTATAGGAGAGAAAACTCATTGGGCACTTGGGGTCAAACAAAATGTCCTTGCCACAGCGGAGAATACAAGCTTTGTATAGGAAAACAGAAGTATATTAACAGCACAAAAAAATTAATGTGGTAAGACAGAGAACAGTTCTGTTCAGTAGACTATGCAAGCAAGCAATGTACTTATTGCTTATAATCTCAGCTTCACAGTTTAGCCTTTCTGATCACTACTCACCACAAAATGAGATTGCACTGAATTTAAACACAGCCACCAAATTGGCATGTGCCCCAAAGAAGGTCTGGCAGATTTTTCAGGAGGGTTTTGGGGAAGAGGGAGAAAAGCAGTCTAGACTGGAGAGGCTGTTGTGTGTTGTGCTGTCTAGAATAAAGGAATAGAGAAACGAGTGGCTAAAGAAGAACAAGTACAGAGGCAGAACAGTCCAGGGAGGTGGGCATAGTGCTGGGACACTGCAGCTGGCTGTTCTCTCTGTGATAAATATGCTGCATGACATTGTGTAAGTCCCCTCGTGTCCCTGCGCCTTTGCCTTTTGTACCTAGCAGGTACCCTCACTGAGGCAGGGGCAGCCTCTTGCTCACAGTCAGCTGCAGCACAACTCTTGACCTTGCTCTGTGCCCTCCAGACACCCTGGAGTATAAACAAGATGAGTGTAGGAGGCAAGGACAGCAGGCAGGCACGTAGGATGCTGCACAATCCTGGTGACTACAATGTGAGCTCAGATATGTCAGTCTGAGCAGCAACAAAAGCCCAGCTGGAAAGATATGCAGTAAATGAATCCAGATGACCCAGTTTCTCAATTTCCTGGTGTGGTGTTTTTTTTTTTTTTAACACGATAGCAAAACCCTAGCAGTTTCTTAAAGCCCTGCAGATAACGCACTAATGTGTGTGCATGACACTTCTTCCCTCAGATTCTCTCAGTGCTTATAAATTCCCACTGTGCCAATAACTGCCATGATCAGCCAAAGACCTCATTTAGAACAAGCAAATCTGGATGAGAAAATGGCAAAATTTTTACTCACATGCAAAATTCTATGTGGAATGAAAAAGGAACAATTTGATCCTTACATTGAATTCTTTCCCTTCTTCTTTTCTTAGGAAAAAAAAAAATCAGCTCATGTAGGCAGGGTCAGTAAGGAGCTGTATGACGAGTTCAGAGCCCATGACAAGTTAGAAATCTTCTTAAAACTTTCTTACTGCAGAAGACTTCAACAACTCAAGTCCTGCCCTCTGGGCAGCAGAGCCCAGCTGTCAGCTATCATGCGACTCATGATCAAATTCCTACATCTGGTATCACAAGCAATTACTGTAGCCCTACTAATTTATAGCAGCAGAAGACATGTTTCTGTTTCCAAAACATAGCCACTTCACCAGAAACGGTAGTGTGTGTTTAATGCATATGAGACTAGCCAGAAATCCTTACTGAAACTGATTTAAGTAGAGACATGCTTGATATGGGAAAGCTGGGTCAGTGTTATCCCTGCTCACTTTCACAAACAACATAGATGTTATAGAAAGATGAGGTAGTGGTAGATATTCCTTTCTTCAAACTACTCTTGGGTGCATTCAAAGCAGTATAATTAAGCAGGCCACTGAGGCTGGGAGCAACAAGACTTTACAGCTGAAAATCTTACTGATCACTGTAGTAGCTTAAATACGAGGCAGATGTGTCAGCTGGTGTAACTCAGCCTGACTCCAGAGGCTTTGATGAAGACCTTGGTGTGGCCACTACCTGAGCATCTGTCCCCTCATGGATACAGCAACAAAATCTAAGCAGACATCAGTCTTCTAGGTTACAAGATCAGCCTGTAACTCTTTTTGACAAATGGCAAGCTCCCATCATTGTAATGTAAGTAAATACTATTTCAGATGCTTGCAGGGTTGCTTTAGAGAATCCTACTTCCTGTAGGTCTCTTGCTAAGAGGCAACAAATTGTGTTTTAGGTTTTAATGTACAGTTTCCTGCAGCCAGCTGGGAAGCCTCTACACTATTTCACACTGTATTATAACATAGTAGTGTCACTGGGTGTTCCCAGTGAATCTGGCACATTAAGTTTATTTCTTAAAGTTGATCCAATGAGTTGCTCAGCCATACGCAATTACATTTTTTAAAATCAAGTTAAATAAGAAGTTATATGCCTCTGTGCATGTATTATGGAGGAACAGAGAATATGTTCACATTTTGGTCTAAGCAATGTCTTAACAGTAAATGAAATTATCACCTGAGCAAAGTGCTTCAGTCTCCAGTTTCCCTTAAATCTAATTTTGCAGGTTTTCAGTTAGGTATTATAATGCAAATAATTGACATCAATGCAGGAGACGATGAAGAATTTGCAGAGCAGCCTGATGGAATTCATGCTACATCTTCAGCCAGTCCTAGTCAACACAGCTCCCGGCACAGGTCAGGGGCTACAAGGATTTTGATCAACTGGGACTACGTTTAGGTGGATACTTGCGTGAGTTTATGCATTAATATACACATATGTATTGTACATAAATCCCTGCATATTTGCACAGAGTGTTGAGCCTGTAGTGCACTTGATCACGCATTTTTACCAATAGCTTTCTGGGATAAGGCAAGAAGCTCTTCCTAGTTAATTCCAGACTGAAGGCATTACTTAAAACTAAGCTCAATTTCAAGCTGTAGCCAAATAAACTACACCATCACAGCTACCCCTACATCTTCTCTGCTGTCTATACTGTGTCAACCATCCTTCTGCTTCATTTTGTAGAGAAATAGTGTCCTATCCTCTTCCTTCTGAGAAAGGGCTGGCTCCCAGTAATTAATCAGAAGTTGTAATGCTTATTTATCATCTCAGGAAACATTAAGGGCTTGTCAGCCTAACTGCCGTTCAGCCCCATTAATGGAATGGGCAACGCAGTCCTTTCTTGCATACATGGAATATGCAGGCTGCACCAGTCCTGGGCACCGTCAGGGTCCTGAGCCCCGTGCATCTCCAGGCAGTGCTGGGCTCTGCCTCCTCTGCTGATCCCATTGCAAGGGGCACAGGACTGCAAAACCAACTGCTGCCAAAGTTCAGTGCTGAAATGACCATGTGATTGTTGTGATACCTAAAGGCAGCATAGGGAACACACCGTGTGCTCCAGAGCTTAACCTCATAAGCCATCATGATAAGCTAAAGATGGTGTTTTGGGCTGGGGACAGACACTCTTCTCTGCAATGCTGCACAAAGCAGTCCCCCACCATGTGGGACAGCACAAACAAGGTCTGGATTGCAAACTAGTTCTTCGTTGTAGGAAGAGGACAAGGAGAGAAAAATTAGCTGCAGGCTCAATAATCTAGCCAGTTCTTTTGGCAGCTGCAAGGGTCTAATGAACCCTTCAGCAGACATCCAATAGTCTCAGAGAGAAGACATGAATCATTTTTGCTTTGGGAAACAACCGGAGAAAACCAAACCCTCTGTCCCTATTGTTTAACTTGCTTGGATGAATGGCTGATTATCCTTTCAACACAAACATATTTCTCCATTGTAATAACAGGTCACTTCAGCCACAGCATTTGCCTCCTCTCTGTTGGGTTTCCCAGCTACGCTGACTGCGCTGCAAAGAGGTGTTTGCCTCCTGCTGCTTTCTGACACAGAAGAGCAGGCTAGGAACACTTGAAAGAGTCTCTACAATGAAAATAAAGGGACAAGGTTCAGTGTGAAGAAACAATTTTGAAATAAAAAATGACCAAGGCAGAGATGCATATTATTGAGCAGGAATTAGCAGTACAAAGCAGTGGACAATAAGGTGAGGCAGAATATTCTTCCATCAGAGAGCCTCTGGTTCAAATTGTAAGTTCTGGACGCAATACAGAGGTGAACGGCTGAGGCTTTGTGGCACACACTTTGTAGGTAAGCAGGCTGGCTTAGGTCAGGAACAAGGAAGGGCTGGATCCTCAGCTCTAAGGCTATGAGGAAATGATTTACAACCCATACAGAGACTGAACACAGCAAACAGAGTCTCAGTAGGAAATCTGCCATGCTAAACCCAACCCAGGAAAGAAGCAGAGCAGTAACTGAGTCAACAGGCTTAACGCTTACAGACCTTGGCTGCTGCAGAACCGTCTGCTGGATGCCGGAATCGGTAACACGGCTGAGTCCAGACACAGGAGGAGAGCAGAGGTGAAATCCTGGTGTCAGCAAAGCCAAGGCAGAAAGCCACAGTCACCCCAGGGGTTGCTCAAAAATTTACCTCCAAGGGTTTTAAACCCAGTATGCACTGGGCTATTTTTGTGCCCGTATAGGGAATCAGCTGTGCTTTCCTTTGCTCAGTTCCTTCAACAGGGGTTTCAGATGGCATCCTGCCACACAACCCTGAAGTCTAAAGTTTTCAGAAGACCTGGTGTTTGTACTGAATTCAAAGTGTCCTAAAAATTACAAGGGAAGGAGGGCATTTTTCTTTGAACTCCACCTAGTCATTTTGTTTTAACTGTTACAAGAGGAGTGAAGCAGGCAGAGGCAGTATGCTTGCTGAAATATTATAACCTTTTTGATTTTGGTGCCATTTGGGTATGAGGTAAAGATTTGAGTTTTGGCAAAGTCACCCAACTCAGCAACTAGGAAATGCATTTCCTCAGTTTATTCAGCCCAAAGTTTCTTACTGTCTTAGCTACAGGCACCCCTAACTATGTTGGGGACAGCTCTGAATTTACTGCAGAACAGAACTTTCCATTTCCCAGCTCTGCTCCAGTGAAGGTGTGAAAGTTCCCCTCCTATCTCCTACATCCACACACGAACACCAGATATGGGGACAGACCCAGCCTTCACTGCAGAAACGAAATCCAGAGTGCCTTGTAAAGAGTCCTCTGTAGCCGTACTGGCTGGGACAAAATTCACATCTAAACTGAAGCACCTGCCATCCTGCCATGGATGCAAAACAGGAGCCTGTGACTAACTCAGACACTGCTCAAAACAGAGGAAGGAGCCAGTCACAGGCACATACCAAGGTGTGCAGGGGGATGAAGTCACTGCAATCTGCTGCTCTAACTAGAGGCAAGGGGAACATTTGTTAGCCTTTGTTCAAACTAATTCCCTTCCAAGCATCACTGAGCACACCTCCTGTCCGAGGACTTACAGTACCTTGGAGTATGACCACACACTCTACGTGACCAGGTATCTGAATGACTGTTAAGAGAGAAAGGGAAGGCATTTTTGTAGGAGAAGGAGTGGAGGAAAAGGAGAGAAGAGGACAAGTCACTGACAAACCTCAGAAAATATTTATTGAAACTGATCTTTTTCTTGCAAGTGAGTTCAATACAGGTGCATGTCCCAGCCAAAGAACCCTCTCAGGACTCCTGTCAAGCTCTCGTACTGGTGCTGCCAAAACAGCTAGTTTGGTTTTTTTTCCAGCAAAGATTTTCTAACTGGAACCGAATCCTGCTTCCATTTCCAAACAAGAAGAAACTCAGACCTCTACTGACCTCACTTCATTTTCTTCCAGAACTGACCAGCACTGAAGAGATTTCATTAACATAAAGAAAATTTGTTACATTTAGATGTAATTGAGTTCTGAGGGACCCCACACTGGCTCCATCCACTGAAAGCTTACAGCAGGATCCCAAGTCACAGCCAGAAGATGCCATCTGAAATAAACAATTTGTCTCAGCAGTTTGCCTTCATACTGCAAGAGTCTGTGAGCACGTCTCACCCTGAAGTGCAAGCAGGGAACACCTGGGAGCTGTGAGAATGGCAAGACAAGCATTTGCAGGAAAGGTCAGGCTGTGCTGCGGCAGTGACATTTGGGCAGGATCTCCTGAAGCAGGAGCATTTGTGAGAAACCTCAAAAAAACAGCAACAGGAAATTAAAAATGTAAATGCTGCAGGGTGGAATTAGAGAGGTTCCCACATGATTTATACAGTTTGCAGCAGAACTGCACTCGCCCTGATTTTAATGGACTGGCCTTTTCCACAGCTGGGGAAGGGGCGTAAGTCTACACCTTCATGATATGAAATGCAGAGACAGGACTTGTGCCAGCTGAGCAGTGCCAGGCAATGCGACCACCACGTGTGCTGAGACCCACTCCTGGCTCTTTAACTAGCCCCCTGGGTTCAGGTCTTTTTAGCATCCATGTGGTCCAGGATGTTAGAGCTCTTCAGTCAGGATCCTCTTCAGTAAGTCACCCTCCCTGTTGCACAGGGCTGTTTGTTTTGTCCCCAGTCCCTATCTAGGGCCTTGAGTAACAAAGCAAGAAGGACTCTTGCTGCTGTGGGCTCAGTAATTCCTTGCCACTCAAAAATTGCCACCCTCCTCTTCCCCAGCCTGCTTTCCCTTTGGTCTGCAGGTTCTGGTCCTCCACTGCTTCACTCTGCAGCTGACCACAGCCATCTGACACAAGCGATTTTTCACCTTGCCTCCTTACAGACAACACTAGATATAGGCTTTGCTGTTTCCTTGCTTATATAAAAATCCTAAATGATGAATCTAGCTATTAATTAGTTCCCTCTAAAGGGCTATTACTAAAAACAACATGCCATATGAGAGATGCACAGGCTAATGGGTGCTCAGGAGACCCATTAGTGTGGGATACCAGTGTTTCTATAAGGATTTGGTAGGATTGGTCCTTCTCTGAAACTATTTGGTGTTTGCATCCACAGACTGGAAGTAAATTTAAAACCATGATGATGAAATTTGCAGATGACAGGCTGATAAATAACAACAATGCAGACAGTCTCACACTCCTCTGGATAGCTTCGTAAGCGAAGCCATACAGACAGAATATGTTTTAAGCACTGCCAGGCAAGGTCACAAAACAGAGAAGGATACAAACGAGAAGGAAAAGGAGTGACACATCTACTGACATGAGGAATGTTTTTTCATGAGCTGGGATTTATAGATGCAGGGGAGAGGAATGAGGCTTCTCGGTGACATTCTGGCAATTCTGGGAAGCAGAGCAAAATGAGGGAAGTTATTTTACATTGCACTGGAAAAACCAGTACTAACACAGTTGCGGTACCCAATTCCGTAAGACATGCTGAAAACCCAAACAGGTTGCAGAGAATTGACATAACATTCAAGTGCTGTGGAAATGCCGTATGCAACCAAACTTAAAGAGAGTTTTGTCTGTTTAATTTGGCAAAAGGGAGACCAAGTGGTGATTTGTTACTAGGTATAAAGACTTCAGCAAGCAGGAAATTTCAGGTTCTAAAGGACTCTCTAGTCTAGTAGAGGAAAGACATAAAGAACCATTATCTGCAAATTAAAACTGAACAAACTCAAATTAAAAACAAGGCACAATTTTTTACCAGCATGGTTATTTACCCATGAGAACTATAAAATGGAACTGGTCTGGAACTACCAAAAGGAACTAGACTCCTTCATCTAAAGCCTTTTGAGAAGACAAGATATACCTGGAAGATTTACCTAGCCTAGAATAAGTGGGTTAAAAGCTGTGCTGTCCCATTTCAGGACATCACACTGGATGACCTGATGCTCTCCCTGAACCTGACCCTAAAGCACACAAAGGGCCGTGTTCCTAGTCACACGTGTAAGGCATGGAAGACCAGCATTTAGGAATCACAAGCCCAACAAACAGCCTGCCCTCGCCGTTCAGTTCTGGCAGACTATGTACCGTAAATAATTCATACCACTGCAAACATCATCATGAATTTCCATCAGCTGCTGTCTGAACCCAAAACATGCAGAAATATACATCATTGCTAGAAACAATGGCTTTGAATTTGCTTTGAATTTTTATTTCAAGCATCAGTCATTGCCCCTTGGTACTTTATCAGCAGGCTTCAAGCCTGAAAGTTGGCTTGTCTGTAAGTTTTCTGTAAACAGAAATGATTGTTTCAGGGGGACAATTCTTGGGGACACCTGATTTACCAGCTAGAAGGCAGATTTGGGGACTGTATCCTAAATGACATAAGCAAATTTGTGAATAGTCTTGGCCTTGACTTTGGGCAAATTCCTAAATCTGTCAAATCCATAATCTACTAATGTCTCCAATGCAAAAAATCGGATCAAATTCAAGGGAGTCCATTCACTGGCTTTCCTGGGTGTAGCATCAACATGTGGAATTGCATCTTCTTCCAAATATGAACTGGGTCCATGGGGCCTTGGTCCAATGGGAGAAAAATATCTACCAGTTACCCAGATGGAGAAAACATCCATGATACGGCATTTTGCCGAGTGTGTGAAATGTATCAGTGAATTATAAAGCCACAGAAAGAGGTGGTTTCAGAGGCATTGCAGGTGGTTGAGTGCATTCAAAGGAAAAAGGGAAGCTTCTAGTGTTCATGTGTTATTAATGCCCTGCGTCAGCATTACCTCGACTCAGGTAGGTGACAGATGGTGAATGCAGTTGAACTACTGAAACAGGAATGGCGGAGCACTGCAGACCTGCAGCAGGCTATCCTTCAGAAACAGCAAGTGCTCTGCATCTCTGGAGCTGCACCTGCCTGCTCCTGATAGAGAAGCTTTGGAGTACTTTACAAAAGTGACAAACAGGAGAAGAGGGCAGTTAACGGCCTCTTCTCAACTCATGGGAGTGATGAGGGCAGGAGCTATAGGATTCATATCATGGCCTCCAGGGCAGGATGGTTTAACCGTCTAGACTGGCAGATCCATGCTCCTGGGAGAAGAGATGGTATCCAGTGACCATGGGACTGTGGCACAGAGGTCAGAGCTGCAAGTTTACCAGTAGCATGCTGTTACCAGCAAATGATTTCATCTGCTTTGGCTTCCCCTTCTTTAAAATGGCTATGGCAATACTTAAACCACATTAAAAGGGCACTATAAAGGTGATGATCCCGCAGACAGCAATGAAATCTGCACCAAGCTGGTCCATGCTGTAGGTTGTTGAGTTTTTTACCCTGCCTCACTTGCCCACTATAGTCTGCCTTCTAATTTCTCAACAGTATGGACTGGTGTCTGTCATCTCTTAATACACCTGCTTGACTCTACATGGAACACCAGACATGCTAATGATTTGGCCCGATACAATGCACAGGTATTACTAAACTCTATGGTGTTGCAATGAAACTTGCCCCAGTGGGCAGACCCTTATCATCATCTTGTTTCCTTATTCTGTCATACAGCATTTTATTATCTGCTAACAGTAAAAGATTGAGCCATACCGTACTGCACAGAGACATATTAGGGATGGATTTGTTTAAAACATTCTAATATGCAAATAGCTACTAAGAGACCATAATACTTTATGAACCTCCATGAATGTGTGTGTATAACAGAAATCGAGGCAGTGCCAGGAAAACCTATGCTATGGTTTCTGTTCTCTTTTGAGAAATCACTTGCAGTCTTTAATACACATGATGGCACAAACCTAATTTAGGATAACAACAAATACAATTCTTGTGATGTTACATACCCAGATTTTGTAGTTAACATCCTTACAGTTAGGATTTCTAACCATAGCTGAGATGCAGTAGTTATTACACCTAAAGAATCCCTTCTCTTATACCATGTACCTCACTGGCTAACCTGTCTACTTACAGAACACAACATTTTATGACCACAGAGAATCACCAGTAAACTTTGAAACAGAGTGCACATGAATAGTTCTGAATCTGACCACACCCAAGAAAGGATCATTGCCTGGAATTAAGATGTTTTCAGGAGTTCCTCAGAGAACACATCCCAAAGAGACTGTTCACAGCTATAGAAACTACTTTCCCCCATCCTATCTGCAAGCCAGAAACCACCAAAATCCTGGTTTTTCCTCTGCCATCTACACCTTTGGATGCATCAATTGCTCATACAGACAATACCACTAGAACAGTATTTCTCATTTATTTTGTCCCTCCTAATGTAGTATAGCAGCTGACAATAAGCAAGCAGCAGAATCATAAGACCAACATCTTTCTACAGACTCCCCCACCATCCATGATCCCATATGTGAGAACCTCTCATTTAAAGTTACTTAGAGCTGATTTGAACAGGATTCTGTTTCCCTCCTTCCCTCTGACGCTGTGTTGCAAAACAAGACATTTGGCTGGGCCCACCAATCTTACAGAAGTCTATGGGGAATCCCACACAGTCTGGAATACCATGGGAACAGAGAGCAAGGCTAAAAATATGCCAGAGCCATCTGTTCACTCTACAGTGATTTTTTTGTGTTGCTCTGGAAACAAAGGGTTAACATGTTGAACTGTTTTCCTAAAACCACTGATTCACTCATTTGCCAAAATAAGGAGGGCTGCATTAACACCTTCTCCTCCACTTCTACCAGAACAGAAACTAAGGCTTCCTGGAAGACAAAGGCTGTTAGCAAAAGCTGTGACAAGCTGAAATGAAGCACAGCCCATTATCGCCTTGTTCATTAGCATAAGTCAAATATAGCATAAAATAGTCAGATCTCAAGAGAGGCATTAGGCAATTGGTCATGTGGGTGCAGGCTGCTTTGCCTTTAAACAACAAGGAGGAAAATGTTTGAGTAACATCAGGCTTATGACAAGTGATGCAGCATGGATTCATTTTCAGAGAAAATACTCTTCCTCTCTGCAGCTTGTGATGTGTGTGATTGTTCTTGTCAGTGCATAAAGGGAACTTACACAGAATAATGGTTTTCATGGCTTCCAGTTGTGAGACATCAGCCAAATGGGATCTACTCCAGGAATAATTATCATTTTTTGAAGTAAAACTGGGGAGAGAGGTGGGCCACACAGTGCCAGCTCATCAGCCAACACTTTCTCAGCGCCTTCTTTGCCATCACATCTGCTGTCACATTTTAATTGAGGTGTTATCATATGCAAAGAACAAACAAAATACCAAAGACCAGCAGGAAGAAGCTGGAGAGGGTGGGGACAATAGAGCAAGTCTGAACCATGAGTGGTAGGTAGGTCACAGCATGCAGCTCAGACATCCCCTATACCAGTGAAAACACAGTGCCCAAAGCCAAACAGAAGCTGCAGAAACTTCACCAAACCAGAGTGTAAAGCTAGTGCCGCTGCTACAAGTGTGCTCCAGGCTTGTGCTGAAATCCAGACAGTGACTCCAGACTGCACGGCTTACGCAAAATCAGAACAAGACACTTTTCTGCCAGCCATATCATGGCACTTCATTTGTTCATCTCTGATTGACAAGTCAAAAACACGGCTAAGTGCAATGGCAGACTCCTGAGATATGGTATCACCCAGTTTTGTCAGCAACATCCTTACAGGTTGGATTTCTAGCCTCAACGATACAAAGCAAGTATTACAGTTAGACTGTCAGTTCTCTTGACTGTGTGTTTTCCTTGTTACTTTTGCTCCTTAATGCATAAAACTAGCCAAACAATATGCAGCCAGAACACAATGCTGTATTTCACACACATCTGCTTTCAAAAACAATCTAGACAGTGGTCTGAGAGCCAGCCAGAGACCTGCCCAGGACAGAAAATTTGGGCATCCTTAGGTCTCTCAGCCTAGTCTTCTGACATCAGTTTTGAACCCAGCTGTTGAAAGGGAATGTGGTCAGCTTTTGGCATGCTCACAGATACAGAGGATGAAATGTAGGTCTTGAGATCTGATCTCAAATGCAAGTGCCTGAGCAGCAGTCCTAAAATTAAACTGAATGAAAGAAATTTCATGGCAAATTAATACTTTGACACAAATCCTGGGAAGAATGAGTATTGGATGAATCCAGCACACGGAGACACATGTTAGTTAAGATGACAAACATCAGGCGGAAAGGTATGATTAAAAGAACAATCTTCCACTTAGTTGAAGAGAAAGATGCTTAACCTTTCAGAAGAGTGTGGCTGGGAGATAATGTCCTTCCCCAAAGAAACAGAGGAGGAAATGTGCAGTAAGTACCACTTGCTATGGTGGGATAATTACCAAGTCTGAAATGAGGCTGACAGGTTTGAACAGCAACTGACTCCTCTGACGTCAAGACAAGGGAGGCACAGATAAGCAGGCTGTGACAGCAGTGGCAGAGCATGAGTCAGGACTGCTAATGACGAGAGGATAGCAACAAACCCCACCAGAAGCAAAGCCATGAGGGGCTGAGGGAAGGAGGGAGTCCTTGCTGCGTCGGCTTGCACAAGCAGCAGACAGATTCCTGACCATAGCATTCATATAGCCAGCAGCGATTATCTTTTCTAATTCCCCTGTGCCTTGTTGCAACTGCCAGCTCCAGGCAATGTAACAGCCCAGAAGCCCCCTCATACCTCCCATTCCCATGTCATGAGCAATTCCCCCATACAGAAATGCATCATTCAAACTGTAAAGGAGGAAATGTTCACTGTATAAAATCACACATAGAAATCCACATTGCTCTTTGATCTACACTGGGAAAGACATTAGAAGGAATGATAATTACCCAGCTTTTTTGTGTAGAAAGGGATAGATGAAGTACAAAGCCTGTGTGTGTAGAAAATGCATGCTCTTTCCAGCCTTAAAGCTGTACAAGGGTGCTTCATGCTACAATACTTCCTATACTCTGCATCCTTATTAGCCATTACAGTCTGGTCAATATTAGTACTCCTTAATGATTAGAAGGCTGAATGGAAGAAAGATCCAAAGCCTCATACAAAGAGAAAGGAAATAAAGGTGCACAGCTAGGATGGAACTGTACTTCCGTGTTTTAGAAGTGTGCCCATTTCAGCTGTTACCAATCAGTATCGGTATTGGAAGAATCTCAGTGAGGGACTAGACCCAGTATTCTCAGGTCACTGTACACACTATTGAAAAGATAATATCTGATGCAAAGGTAATTTTCTCTGCTGGCATGTGATTTTACCTTCTCTTCTTATCCAGAAACAGATGGACTGTAAAGAGTGCTGGGCCCAGGGACTAAGTAGGAACAGCAGATTTTGAAACAGAGATTTGGCTAATGGAAAAATCCTGCTCTCCTGAGCAGAAATATGAGCTGGACTGTGGCATCACTGCATATGGAATCAGGGTATTTGTGTGCATGTGTGCCCTTGCTGATGTGCTGTGCACCTCAGTCAGTGTGCACCAGGTGTGCTGTCCCTTGGATCACCCCATAGAGGACACCAGCCAGCTACAGCACCTTGCTTTTTAGCTGAACACAGACACCACCCCATCTAATTTTCCTCTTGTACACAAGGGACCAAGCCCCACAACAGAACCAATAACAAACTAACAATACCGCACTTCACGAGCCAGAGATTCAGCTGGTACTCACTAGCCCTGTGCTCGCACTACCCTTTGGTCTACACCAGGAAAGGTAAGAGTGGTTCTGTGATGATTTCCATCAGCTGAAAAATTGCATCTCTCAGGCTCAGGTAAGCAGGTCACTGTTCCCAGTCCAGCTGCCAATCAAGATAATAGTCATTAGACAGGCATTTCTGTCCACCTGTACATGGGACTGTGACTGTTCATGTCCGTATGCACAGCAGAAGTCCATAGGCCTGTTCCTGTTCTAAGAAATGGTTTCCTCCTAAAGCCTTTTAAGAAGTTACTGTTTTGGTCTTGCTTATTTGTACTGCTGCCTTTTTCAACCAGCCTTTAGTCGGGATGTAGCTTGTGTTTTCTGACAATATGTATATACTTATCATCTCTCAGTGGTATATGTTGATTTATTTTTTACATCTGTTAATGCTTTGTGTATCAGTATGTGAATTCATTTTTCCCCACATTCAAATTGAACCAAGCAGCCTCAGCAAAAAATACAGTCATTTTGATTTTTCCAGCTAATATACATTCCCTGTAGGCAATACGACAACACATCACCACAGAGTCCCAGACAGTGAAAAACAATTGCTTGGAAAGCAAAACCAACTAACCCTTTGTAAAAACAGAATAGGAACTATTTACAGTGAATCAGGAGAGCTTCTCCTGAGGTGGACCCCCAGAAATAAGGTAAGAATTGGTCACTGGAGCTCAGATTATTATCTCTGGTGTAGAACATCCCTTACGCAATGTCAATCAGACTATGTGCAGTTCTGCTTTGGGGCATCTATATAAGAGGAGAGTGGACTAGTTTATCCTTTTCACCATACCTCACCCCAATTCCAGCTATAACACATACAGTAAAACATTATTTCTAAACTAGCTGAGTTCCTTTAAAAATCAGAGTAGGCGCTTACACCCCCATCTTGGCCTTTCAGTTCACAGGCTATTCTTCTCTTCAGTTACCAGTTTAAATGCTCTTGACAATTTATTGATCCCCTGTGAAATCCCCAAATAGGCAAAACCTGATTACTTTGCCAGACCTTCCACAGTGCAATTTCTCTCAAATACTCAGAGCTTCTGCTGCTTCTGCCTTCTCTCAACCTGCCAAAAATGTGCTTGTATCTATTTTCCTCCAACATAAAGATGTCTTGTAGGAGTTACAAACGAGAGGTAAGAGAATGCAGAAATCACAATAGATTTATACTGCAAGGCCTTCACCCAACTGCATTTCACTGCAGCATTGGATTTGAGAAGCCAGTCCACTGCTATTAGCTAGACATGTACCAGCCACAAGAAACCACAGGTTACTCCTCGTGCATTTCCAGGGGCACAATTTCTGATATGTTATCTGCAAGTGCTCAGAAGATACTTGTTACAGTAACAAGGATGTAATTTGCCCTTCAGTGATAAGGCTCAGGGAAGCCCTGTAGCAAAGGCAGATGTATGAAACATGAGGTGGGATGCTGAGAGACTGAAAGAACAAAAGGAGCCTTCTGAGAATAGCTTTCGCTGGACCAGTTCAATAAAGGAATTCTTACTGGGCAATGTGTAGTCAGTTTCCTCACCATGCAGTAAAGTAGATAGTTTCATGGTTTGTAACCATGTTGAGTTAAACAACCAGACATTTTTACATCTGCATAGCAACGGCAGTGTCTATCTGACACTGCTGATTGTGGCCTGGCATACGAGGGGTCCCCACAGAGAGGGCTGATGGACTGATTCTGCCTAATGCATTCATGGACTAGATGACTTTTTGTACATATTTTCTTAAAATCTCTCTATGAAGACTCTGACTCTGGGAGGTGGTGAGCCTCAGAGCTGCAGCTTGGTCAATATATAAGGGGAAATGCCAAAGGAAAAATAAACTCATGTCAAAATGCAGCGCTGGTGCCTCAGTAACAGCATGGAGGCACTCCTACCCCCACTGCAGTACCTCACCCTGCAGACTGTCCTGCTGAATAGCCAGCAGGTGCCATATCTCTTAATCATACTGGTTTGGACAGGATCCATGCACTTTTTGTAAGAGTAGGAATAACAACCTCGTGGGCAAGGTGTACAGATATTAGAGAGATGGGCATCCTGCCAGCACTGACTCTTGGAGGGACCAGAGACAAACACAATGTCCTGGCCAAACTGCACCGTGTCTCCCACCAGCTGGATAGTCCTCTGCAGTTCTCTGCGTAACTGTGGTGGGCTGGAGCTGCACAGCCTGCCAAATGTGGGAAATGTGGAAGTGGTCCTAGGCACGCTTCATGGTGTTCTGGGAGCAGTCTGGATGAAGGTGATCTAGAACAGGGTAATTGCCATTCAAGTACAGATATCTAAGTTGAGTCACAATGAAACGTTGCACCTGATGACAGCTCAGCCTTGCTGCTCTTTCTAGGTGTGAATTCGTATTTCTCACAAATAAAGATTGATGCATTTTTATTAAATGACCAAGTGCTGCCCAGGTAGGGAAGCGGTGAGGAAGGTATAAAGGCAGTGAGACAGCCATAGAGCCATGACATCATTAAAAGCTCACATCATACCAGATAGGGTTAACAAGGGGAGGGAAGTAGATAGGAGGGGGAAACAGCTCCCTTAGCACCATACTGAATTTGACCTTGAACAAAGCCAGAAGCAACAGACTTGATGCAGGAACCACTTGTACTATATTATATGATGAAAGTCATGCTAGAAGGACTTAATGGCCATAAAATCTATAAATCATCAAAACCACAGGGATGTATTTAACTCTGAAAAGTGCTTTTGCAATAGAGTTCTAAACCTTGGCAAACAATACTTAACCCCTTATTTGAAAGATGCTGGAAGGCATCATTATGATGTGGGACTTAAATCAAACTTGTCTCATACCAGGACTTTAACCTTCTCCAGATGGGTATCACTTTCTACTGGCCACAATCATTCAGATATAGTCCAGCAGTCAGGATACCCTATACTGCAGGACATACTCCACCTTCATTGGTCCAGAACAAATCTCTTTACAGCCAGGTTTGTCAAAGCCTCATAAGGCAGGACCAGTACAAAAGTGAAGTGTTGAGAGTTACAAATAGGCACCTGTTTTGAACCTTCATACTTGCTGGTCCCAGCAGCTGTGTGTTTTTGCCCAGTGCACTCTTGGTTTTGGACTGTCTATCATCCTAGAGTCCAGAAATACTAGTACAGACTGTTGTTCCAAACCTGCATACAAAGGGTATCTTCCCACACAGCTCATGAAACAGGAGTTCATCCCCTCCATTGCTTTGCAGACTTAGATAGGATGAGGAGCCACAGAAAGGGACACATTACTTCTTGCCCAGAATTTACAAAATGGTTTTGCTCTTCACTGTAACAGGAATCCCTCTTTAAAGGGACCATCAGAAAAGCCTTGCAAATGCCTCTCAAAACACAGCCACCAAACCAGAGCCTGCCCAGTGTAACTCTCTGTGCAGTATCTTTGGTCTCCTGCTGAGCCCTCCCTGCGTACAGGGAGGCTCCATGTCTCTTTGGAACAGCATCAGCACAGCTCTTTCATGTAGTTTGCATCCAGCAATGAGATCAGGGGAAGCACCAAGGCTCTGCAAAAACGAATATTTTGTCAGTGAAAAAACAAGGGCACCATCTATCTGGCCAGCAGTCAGAGAGCCATGAGCTGGCAAAGGAGACAATTCCCCTGCTCCAGGGTGTTTTGTATCTTGATGATAAACTCTTGTGGCTAAATTGCTTCTGGCTCCCATCATGCGTCTCACTGCTCTCTATTTATTTACACTGCTGCACTGGTGAGAATTACAGAAAGCTGCAATAACTGAATTACTGCCACACTTGCAGATAATGATGGCAAGGCCTTTTAAAGGCTGCTGCCCTAGCACATGCTTTGTCTGGGATAAAAATGAACAAATAATGATTAAACAAAAGAAGAATCTTGGAGCATAGCGCACATTGAATGGTGCACCATTGAAAGGTAGTATCAGCACCAGAGTTCAATCTTCATGCCAAAGAAACAGTAAGTAACATTCGTACAAAGGGAAGAAATATTAGAAGGTAATGTTTGTGTCCTTGTTATTATCAATTTTATGGAACATGGGTGAACAAAGGACTCAGGAAGATGAATGGCAAGTGCTGAGCTTAAGGGAAGCTGCAGAGTTTTACTCTGAAAGCCTTCCACCAACAAACCTCAGCCTAAAGCTGCACAAAACCAAAGGCTCAGTGTAGGTCTGCTCACTGGGGAGGATGCCATGGGTTAGGAACTAAGCAAGTGCTGCCCACCTCACCAGTGCCTTAGGTGAAGTGCCAGAGGAAGACTGCCAGACCTTCTATGGGTTAAGAGATCTCCACCAAGCCTTGACTGCCCTGCTGGGGAGCACTATAGCAGGCAGGCCATATTCCAGGGACAATCGTGAGTCCTGAGACGTAGTGAGAGGCAAACAGCCAGGACAGATGCACAGCAACACAAGTGTAACCCTGCACAGGCCAGCTGTGGTGCAGGGCCAAAGCTCAAAGAAGTGAATAGAACCTTTCCATTGACCCAAATACCTTCTGGTCAGTGTGCAGGATCAGCAGTGAGGATAAGCCAATTAATGGCAAGCCCTTTTCACCCTTGGACAAGCTTCTCACAAGCAGCAGCACTCAGCAGAAGTGAGACTTACCATGGGATTTGACAGAGATCGGCAGCTTTACAGAACTCTGCCAGAAGTTTTGCCATGTATCAGGAAGAAGCTGCAAACTGCAGACTCACTTTTTCAGTGTCAGACTTCTGAAAAACTGCTTCTCTGTTCATGATTTTCTGTTGTTTCTCTTGGCACTGGAAAAAATTTTCCCTATGACACAGGACACTCCATTTCCAGGACATTTCCTTCCTGCACTAGCTCTCTAAGTAAATAACGTTCTTGTATATTTGACCTTTCAGAGTAAACTCTAGCCTTTCTCATCTGGTTTTCAAGCATTTTCCTGTGCCTGTATTCCAGGATCAATTACTCACTTGATTCAAACAGGAAAGCCTACACTTGCTCCAAAAGACACCTGCTATGTGGGCTATTAATACCTTACTGGACATATAATATAGATATAAATTTAGTGCTAATACATCATGCTGAATTAAAGCCTTGCAGACCAAAGCCTTAAGAGCATCTGTGAATCAGGTGGAGGCAATAGCCTTTCAAGTTTTCTCATCCTGGCCATTCAAACCTAATACAGCACCTCTAAGATATGGTCTGATGGTTCATTTTATGCTTGGATACACTACATACTGACAGCAAAGGGAATCTTTGCCAACCACAGCTAGATCCAAGTCGCAGGCTAGTGCCTCAGACAGACTAGACAATCTGTCACTCCTTGAATAAATTATCTGCTCAGAGAAGAATATAATATGATGCTATTCTCAAAAATCACTCTCTCGTCCTGTTGTCCTTTCATGGTAGTTTAAGCTGCATACACTGACTGCTCATCTGCGGAAGTCTGCAAACATAGCTGAGGCATTTACTGCCCCAGGGTCTTCCTTCTTTGTCATTCAAAACCACAGTAACACCAGCAAGAGACAAAAAGAATCACTCAAGTCCATAACGCCAGGAAGCTGCCCCTGTAGGGACAGTGAGACTCCAAAGCTTTAAGAGCAAAATGATGGGAAATAAAAGTGGAAAGCGGAGAGGGATTTATCTTCCTAAAAGACAGCAACACAAACTGTGGTCAAATCTCATCTGCACTCGCACCGCTTCTGTCTGTGTCAAGCAAGCATCCATACAGCAGCGTGCTCCAAGCTTCTTGAATCTGTGACACTGGAAAAACATCTCCAGAGAATAACAGTTTTCTATACAATTCCCGATGTGTTTTTCTCTAGTCTCTGCTGAACTTTACAATAACCCTCCGTCATTTACAGAAACAGACAACAGTGTTGTCCTCACTGAAGCAGAACTCTCAACCTGGCAAGGATGGAAAAAATCTGCTCCTTGTCTAAAAGGCCATGGTTTAGCCTGGGTAGGAGCTGCTGGCCCTGCTTCAGAGTGAGCGTGACTGGTATAAAGGGAATTCTGCCTGAATAAAGAGCTGCAGACGGAACTCCTAGGGAAAGTCAACTCAGACTGTTTGAGTACATTAAAGGAGATCAAATGTTAAGTAAATACTCAATTAAGGAAGGAGGACAAGTAATTAGTAAGGCTCATTCTGTGCTGAAATGGTCTGGATGATGCACACATACACACTTACCTCAGCACCTCCTTCCAAACAAAATAAGTCTCAGTTCTTGAAAGAGTAACTCAGCTTTCAGCAGACCTGTGTGAAATTACCAACTCTGCCACAGGCTCAGTGTTTTCATCATGGACAGGTCATTCGTTTCATTGCATGTCCACACCCCAGGACAGTGAAAGTAAGTACATATCAACTGAGATGCTTAGACACTACAGCAATGAATTCCGATCTGTGTGCATAGGTAGGTTTGTATATATTAAAGTAAGTAATTGCAGCAATTACAGCACTCCAAGAACTTCTAAGAGGTCAAGCAAATGCTTCTCTGTTCCTTGATCTATTCTTAAAATAGGTCCTGTGGGAAGGAGTCTCATAACTGAAAAATAAAATGTTATTCCACTTCAGCCATTGGAACAATACTACAGTGGGTAACTGGCATATGTCATGGACATATCAAAAGAAGCAAATGCCTTATGCAGTGTTATATAAAACCCATTAGAAACACCAAGCCTGGCTGGTTTGAACCTGTTTGGCCTGTACTCTCATCTACTGCAACACAGCTCTCACAATCGACATGCTGAGGTGGAGAGGTTCTAAAAATAACCAGTGCAGGGAAAGGGAGAGAGGAATGAGGAAGAAAATGTTTCTTTGGCCTGGCCGACAGATTGGGCACCAACTCAACAATGCCCAAGGAACGCTTGGTTCCAGTCCTGCTCTGTTAGCAGTGCTGCACTCCCTAATGTCTCAGTGGCAGACCATTTATGGAAACTTAACATGGCCTAAATACATATATAAGATGCAAGAATGGATTTTTTCAGTCTGAGGACAAGCCAGAAATTGTCATGAGTCAGCCAAAAGAGAGCTCTGACACAAGACAAAATCTAGCTGTCCATGAACTGATGTAGGACATCACCCTGATGCTTAAGTCAAATATACATAGCTGCTAATTCAGTAACAGGAATCTAGTCCCCAGCCTGTTTAGCTAGAGGTCTCTTATATGAGCTGTAAAATTGGATTTAAAAAAAATAAAATAAAATAAAAAAATCACATTCACATGTTACCCTCTGCTTCCCCAGAACAAACCACTCTGAGGAAGCCAATGCAAAACCATGTTCTTGTGTGCAAGCTTTCCTCCTCTGCTGGACTGTTATCCCAGGGCTCAGATTTGAGTCACAGGGTCCCATCACAAGTTTAGGGCATGCTGGGAGAAATACTGTTATTCCCTCCCTTCCCACTCCCTTTCTCACTTAACTATAGCATATTCCAATTCTTGCACAACTGGTGCTGCCTAAGTGAAAAAAGCTTCCAGTACAGTGCTAGGAAAAGTGATGAAAGCAACGTAACTGGTCTACGTAGATTAACGGTCCCAGCACATACAGCACATTTTATAGTAAGTCACAGAGCTAAGTTTATACAGTACCTGGGAACAATTTGCAAGCAGACGTAACACCCAGATTTCATCTAACACTTTCAACTACCTTGTATTTTATCACTGACATTGACTTCAGGTTACTGCTGAAAGATGGGCAGATATGGTGAGAGCAGGAGATTAGGCACAAGATACCACTAAAGCCGGCACAGATGTACTGCATCCCAAATCCTGCCCTTGCAAACTGAGCGTGTCCTGATGGAGCAAAAACCACAGAGAGAAGTCTAGCTAGATGTTCTAGATCTCCTCTGGCCACCCACTAGAGTAAGACCTGAAACATAACAGCAACAGTCCCAACACTGTGTGCAATTATTTCAGATGCAAGATTTAACACTTGGCTGGTTAGGATAAGAGCAAGCAACAACAACAAATTTTACTTCCTTCCCTATAATCAAAGGTTTTCTTAGGCTGCTTGTGTTATTTTTCCCCTAGTGAAAGCATTCAGAGCTATGCTGGAATAATAGAGGATAGACAGCCTGTAGCTGTCATATAATTATCAGTTGTCATCTCATCTGAAAGACAATCCAGAAAGGCTCGTGCTGTGGCAGATGTACAATTAACTTGTTCTTCTCTAGCAAGGGCACTGCATAAGTGAAAATGGTTTGGAGGCTCTTCTTTATCCCAACAAAGACATGACAAAGCTGTGCTCTCAGTTCAAACCTGGGAATGGTTCTAACTCTTTTTACCTTAGTCTCAGTTCTTCTGTATTACTGTCATTGACTTGTATGGAAAATCAGTTGTTATCCTATAGCCTTAAATTACAGTTAGTCCTGCAGCTCTAAGTATCCTGCTCTGTCAATGGCATTTACACATACTTCAACAAGGACACAGGTAGACTGTGCAGGGTAAACTGCACTGTGCTTCTCCTAATACACAGTATGTGGAAGGTCCACTCAATTCACAGGTCTCTGCAGTACTCCATTCACAAGAAAACATGTTCAAACACACACAGAAGCTTCAAATCATGCAGTCAGAAATGCTGGCATTACATGATTTGGTTTAATTTCATCTTGCCATGGCATACGATAAACATAATTTGGCTTATATGATATAGCAAACACTCTCTCTGCTCTTGCAGCTAATCGGATCTGTGCTGTCATTTCACAGGCTCCTGAAAAGTCTCTGTGAGCTTTGGTCTCACTCGGTGCTCAACAGTGGCTCTCCAGAGTATCACACTGCATGGCAGATTAATGCCCCGTACTTATCCAAAACATTAGACCAACGTCCACAGGCAGCATCTGGACTGTCCAGTGCAAGCTATGTGTCCTGTATATGGGCACTGATGTGGATTTTGCCCTTTACAGCTTTTGGAATTAAGACAGGGAAGCAGAGGCACAGGATATTGCAAACCTATGGCCTGTTCAGAGCAAATAATGAAGGGTGAAGTGTAAGAACCCAAGGAGAATGGAATATTCAGAGGGTCACATGGCAGCAATAAAACATCACACTTCACATTACTATTGAACAGAACAATTCATAAGATACTCTCAGTAAATTGTAATACTGGTTCCGCTTCCCCACTTGGGTTACATAACAATTGCTAAGCGGATAGCTGTCTACAGCAAGTGCAGCCCACTGACAAAACTACCATACATCAACTACTCCTGCTCTTCAAAAGGACAAAATTTACGCACTGGACAATGTCAAGATAAAGCACTGATTAAATAAAAAAGAAAGTCACTGCAAATTCTGCTTAGCATTTTTCACTTCACTTCATAAAGAGAATGGAACAAACTGAGGACCTGCCAAGAGAAGAAAGGAAATATGCCAAAGAAATCACCACCTAGCACAGAGCATACAGCCAGCAAGTTCAAATTCTGACAGCAGAAAAAAGGCAGCAGCAAATCCTGTGCAAATAACTCACCAGTAAAGATCTGGAATGAGGGAAAAGACTTTAAGCATGGGCCACTGAAGTTGAGCAAAACCAGGGATCAGTGACACTCTTCCGGAAGTGATGTTAGTATGGCAGTTCATCACCCTTCCACCCGTGGCACTGGAGTCCTAACTCCATGTTTAGTAGGGGGGGTGTGGAGTTCACAAAGAATGAGAGGAAGCACTCTGGACATACCTGGGAAGGTGTTCCCTGGAGCTGCTCTCCTTTGGCTCTGCTACTTTCATGCATAGCCAGAAAAGCAAGAGCGTGAATGAAGTGAAGCTCTGGACCCAGAATTAGGGTGGAGGTAGACCAGGATGTGAATAAAATTATATTGATTACTAAAGGTTTCCAGAGGATGTCTGACACACACTGCTTTCTCCTGCGCAGGGCTGTGGGGCTGGAGCCAGCTGCTTAAGGACTTCTGCACAGCACAGCAGCTCTCAGCTGTTGACTGTCTCCTGTGCACAAAAAGAGGGAAATTCCTGGTCAGGCAGAGAGCTTGGGCAGTTTTTCCACAATGGCTGTTCATACCAGCGTCTCTAAGAAGCAAGACAAAGAGACCTGTAAATATTTAAAACAGCATTTATTAATAATTTCCTTGTTTCTTCTGTATAAAAGTTACATAACTGCTTTTGGAATAGGGCTCCTGAGTTTTAAGCATAAACTGGTACAGCTCCTTTTACTCTAATAGAACCATTACAGGCCCTATTCCAATCTCAGAGTGGCATCAATCAGAACTTCATTAAAGCAGTTACACGAATGCTAGAGTAATGGAGAACAGAGTTAGACCCCTGAAGTGTCCTTCAGTCTAAGGGAATAAAAATACTAAATAGAATTTGCTCATCTAATAACATGCAAAGAGAAATTGTAAATTTTTCCAGGTGGTTTTCCAGGGGGTCACTAAAGCCTCTGTTTTCTTTTGTTCATGTTCCAGTGTTTTCAAGAGTGTCAGAGGATAGACAGATTCTCCCTGTTGTTATCTCTTTTATGCCGATAAAAAACAGAATATGAAGCTTCTGGGATTTTCAGCAGTAGACTAATGACAGTCTAAGATGAAACATCTTTGCTTTTGTTTGAAAAGATCAATGAAATCTTACCACAACGACAAAGACAATGAAAAGATTTAAACAAGTGCTCAGTTTGCATTTAGAAGTTTTAACTCAGAGCTCACTGGCTTTTTGGTCCAGGTTTGGCTGAGCCCAGTTCAGGCAAAATTGTGAATCTTGCATACAATCAGAACTGTATCTTCCTTTACTGCCAAAGACATATCTACTTTTTCGGAAAAGACGCAGACTTGAGCTACGAGTAGGTTTTTGTTCTTCCTGAGCAAGAAATTAAAGCAGGAACAACAAGATCTGTGTTTAAGCAGTTGGTAGAGGTTACAAATCACAGTTGTCATTGGTAAGAGAAAGCGAACACTGCAGAAAGACATCTACAATAAATGCAGTAGTCGCATGCGTGTTCAGGCCCTGCTCATTAGTCTTTTGCATTCAGTACTGCAGAGAAATCTGCTGATACCATTTCCATCTTTCTCTCTTCTGTGCTCACTACAACTCATGCATTAGCATTTCTGCTGAGTGCCCTTTAGCTGATTGGAAAGTGTCAGGACTGATTGTTTGCTGAGTCTGTCCCATAATTTTAAAATCCAAGCGAATATTAAACATACTGAACAGACACGAGGAAAGGTACTTTATTCTCTTCTTCTCTATCCTAATGATTCTGAGGCTTATTACATTTCTTTGCACCTATTTTTAGCTCTGTTCTAACCACCATGGCCCTTAGTAAAGGATGCTCTTCTAAATACACGGCTGATCCTCCTGCCGTCCTCTTCAAGGTAACCAGCAAATAAGTTAGGCTCTTTTCTGGCCATCCTCTGTAGACACAGGGAGCCCTCCTAAAGACAACAGAGCTCCACAAAGGTGCAAAACAATGCAAGTTTTGCAATTTCATTATTATTTCCATTTGTTTGAGGAAATTTCTTACTGGCCACCTCAACAGACCAGCAGACTTTTCAAGCATTCAGAGAGGAGCCCATGCAGAACAGATCAACACTCAGGTACATCTAAACTTCACCACCTGACTTAACGTCTGCCGATGGACTAGACTTTGTCATCCTCAGCCACATTCATACAAGCTCAATCTTTCCATGGAAAGCAAACATGAACCTAACCCTGAACTGCAGCATAGGGTCTGACTCCACATAATGGTTGGGTTTGCTCTCTTTGGCATGAGCAACATTCTCATAAAGAGCAACTGGGAAGACTGTGGCAGATGACTACCCAATCTTTTTCTAACATTACAGGCTGGTTTCCAGGCAATTGGTCAAGCCCTGTTCATGAACACTCAGACCAGAGAGTGAAATGGAAAAGCAACTTTATGTCCACTTCAGCAATGTACAGTCAGTCTTTTTATAATAGGAGAAATGAGATGCCATGTCTCAGGCTCTAGCTTCCAACATCACCCCATCTTTGATTTAAGAAGAAGATGGGATGGGGAGAATGCATATAAGAAAAAGCTATTTAAAGACAGCAAGAGTCATGACAGTTACAGGTAATTTGGCCAATTTCCTGCTTGATACAGATATGACACTTTCACATAACATGCTTTTGTGCTGACTAACACATCACTGCAACAAACTGTCAAAATATGTTGACAGACCTTCACGTAGTGAATAGGAACCTGTTTATTTTGTTGTTAATCCTCCTACTGTAATTCAGCTTGATGGAATTGCATATGTCCTTTTGTTCCCAATGCATGGATTATCCAACATGCAGATAAGGTCCCAATTCGAGGATGCTGTCTAGCTGGTGGAGGTGGTTTTTTCGGTCTGGATAAACAAAGCTGTTCATACTTCTGAACTCTAGGGTCTGAGCTCCCTCTGAAATCCCACAGAAGATGGTAACTTCACTAAAAGTTCCAAGCCTACACTAGCTAGGAAAGATTTAATGGCAGAAAGGTGTATGACAACAGTCACTGGAAAGACTGCTGTCCCTGCAAGAAAGATAGAACATAAATCCTGCCACGGGCCTGAAAGTAGGGGTACAGGTAGAAAAAGAAAAAGAAGAGACTGACACAGAAATAGAAAACAGACAGGAAACAAAACACGAAGAAAAAGATCAGCAACATGTTTAGCATGTGCATTACACTAAGTGTGTGAACAGTTGCACACACACCAGTAAGATTGTTCAGTATGTTAGGTCTCTGCCCTTAAAGTCTGCAAGGCTTTAATACAACAGTAGTGCACACAATCTGTATACTTGGGTGAGCCAGCAGAGAATTTCCTGCACATATTTTCCTTTTTCTCAGTTATTTTGATTAACCTGATTGCTCTTTACTGCAAAAAAGCAGAGCTCTCAGGAAACCAGGAAGTATATATGAAGCTCATCTTACATGTGATGTCTTCAAGCACCTTTTCTGCACCTGGTTTATTTTAAAAGGTCAGATATAATTGCAAACTGTAGATGGAGGGTACTTGTATCAAAAATCTTCTCTTACATATTTTATTTTGTGGCATGTGTATGTGAGCTTCCTCACTGCTCTCTGTGGATCAGGTGGATCTCAGAGATCCTTAATAAAGCTATAAAGCAGTTTATTTTTTGAAATAAAAAGATGATTCCTATCTTTCACTTGAATTTATTTAATTTAAATATTTGAATGTTTTATGCCAAACAAGAGGAGCAAATGGCTTGAGTCACAATGGCTAGCATTGGGCTGTTGGCAGCTAGAGCCCCCAGTTTAATCAGAAATCACTGCCAAGGAACAGACAGTGTTTGTTTCCAGACCTAGTAGGTTGTCAGAATATTTTGTGTTATCATTTAATCCAACGGCATTATCTCAAGTGTTGACTCAGACCTGTCTTGAAGATACACTTTGGAACATCTTGATCAGTGAGCTAATTTCCTTCCCAGACCTGCTCTGCTATTCAG
This sequence comes from Sagittarius serpentarius, assembly GCA_034782735.1. Taxonomy (NCBI): domain Eukaryota; kingdom Metazoa; phylum Chordata; class Aves; order Accipitriformes; family Sagittariidae; genus Sagittarius; species Sagittarius serpentarius. Next base: position 33,498,980 of record JAVKLA010000002.1, on the reverse strand, counting down.
AATCTCACCTTGTGGGAATGCTAAGCAGTTTAGCTCCAATTCAGCACAACCGCAGAGCGTGTGCTTCACAGGAAGAAGCATGCTCACAGGGTGTTCCTACCTATTCGCAACTGCCCAACAGGACAGTTTTCTGAAAGAGGCCACAGATAGTCCTGTTGAAGTCAGGGCTACTCATGCACACAGCCAAGCATGTGCTTACATGCCAGTTCAAAATTGCAGGTTCAAATCCTCTGTCTGTCAACACAAGTTGCTGGTTCTCCATTTTCTGTTTCCTAGTTTTATTCCCTTAGAGTTATCTCTTGGAGATGTAGCCCTTGGCTCATCAGGAATACTATGCTATAGCTTGGGAAGACTGATTTAACAGTATCTCAGCATTTCTGACAGGTGTCTAGCCTAGTCTTAAATATCTTAAAAATTTTACAACTACTCTCAGCAGCTTCTTCCAGTGCTTAGCTCTCCTTACACATAATAAAACAGAATCAAACAATAAATTAACCTCCCTTCTGGAAAAATCCTGTAGCAATGGATGGAAATGATAGATTTCTACTCTGCTTGTAGAGTTTAATAATGAAATGTATTTTTGCTGTGGAATTCTATAGTTAAAACCTTAGAAAGCTGTCAGTTTTTACATCCTTTGTGCTTTCAGATTAATTTCCAGAGAATTCTGTTAAAATGGATGCCCCCAAGCATATGGGACTTCTTGAGGGGGGTGGGGGTGGGGGGGAAAGGCTTAAGTTCAACAAATCACTGCCATATGCATTCAACTCAAACTTTTTATTCAACTCCATTCCTGTTCAACGGAAACCATCAATGCTTTTATCTTCATGCACCTAGACCCTACTAACATCACTGGGACCTGAGCACATACCTAAGTACCTGGCACAATTGAGGCCTATGTTTTTTCGTCTCATTCATTGCCTTTGTCAGTGGTATAAATTCTGCCACACATATCAGGCTGTCCATCAGTGTCTGACTATACTTACGCAGAGAAGGAACAGTTGTGCAGGCTGAACTGGACTTCCTTGCAACAATGCTGTTGTTAAAGAGATCTTTCCCTGCCTTTTAGAAACCTAACACTTTTTTTTCTTTTCCTTTGAATTGATGGATTTTCAGTGTGAGTAACAGAGCTTCTTATCAAGCTTGTCAGCATCACAAACTCTGGAACTGCAGCACTGTAGTATCAGTGAAATATCAGAAGCTCGTGGTTGCACATGGGTCATCAGCTTACACAACAAGTGTGTTTCTCATTTTTCCCCACTTTAGGAAGTGCTGACCATCACCAGCATTCCTAGGGCCAGCCATATACAAAGTTGCCATGGCAAGCTAATGCACCTAAACCAGACATATTCCACATCAGCCCTGTCACCTCTTTGATTTTATCATCAGCTATGATTCAGTCTTGGCACATGCAAGGCAGTGAAAGGCTGTGCCAAGGAGAACTCTTCTGAGGTGCTGTATAGACCCTTTTTGATTAAAAATTTTCACAGCGCGGCCAAATCCTTTTTTCTTATCCAGCTACCTTGAACTCAGATTTTCAAACTAGTTCCACAGACAGCTTTGGCAAGAAATCTCTATTGCAAGCAAAAATACCAAATACCAACAATACCAAAAATACCTACAGCCATGTTGTAGGCTATTCTTAACTTGGGTAACTTTGCACTAGCATCTTTATTTCCCCTCCACCACTATTCTTGTGAACAGTATTTCAAAAAGTAACACATTAGGAATTATTACAGGAGGAGTCACTCAACAGAGCCCAGGAAAGTCTGATGCATTTCTTGACTGCTTCCTGCGTGAGCATGGGCTCTACTGTGCAAGTCAATGTCACCACTCTCACTGATATACGTTTTTACCATCTCAAAGCTTGCATTTAATCATTAAGAACCCAGGGGAGCTGTCTTTGGCATGAGCTTAGTTGATAAGTGTTCCACTAAATACTTCCTGTTACTGCGCAGATTTCAGGATTGGGGAACCACCTTGCATTTGATCAGAATCAACTGATCATCTCTTCAGCAAGAAAGCAAAAAAATGTCTGCGGGAGACAGTTTCCTCAGAAACAATGTGGGCTTATAGTTTATTATTTGCCCTATGCTTGTGCCAAGAGGTTCTAGAGTACAGTCCACCCAGCAGAACAAAGATCCTCTCACCCTGAAGAACCCATAACCCAACTGATATATGAGAAGACTATACCCAAGAGGAGACAAAATCTTGAGTTGACCAGAAGTCATTTGCAATTTTGGGTATGCTGAACAAGACATTTAAGAGAACTGAGTTTCAGGACTGCTGAGGATTTTACCGTAAAAGGAAAACACAGTCTGGTGGTGTGTCTCTGTCTACAGGGCTGAGGTGAGTAACTGCTCCCAGATTCTTCTGCAGGCCACTAAGAGATTTCAAATCCCCTTCTCTGACACCTGGGCAACTCTATTTGATGTCTACAAATAGTGCTAAGAAGACAAAACGCTCTGAGCATTAATACAGCATGATAAAACCTGTCTCCTAGAGCCATCAGTTAGTGTATTGCACCATTGCATTCCTATTAACAATAGCAAAGAAGAGAAAAAAGACACATCAGAGCCGCACTGCTATCTACCACTCCAAGACACTCTTTTGTAACAACACTTGCTGAGTGAGAGCCAAGGCTGCAGGAATCTAAGCCTTGGTTTTAGATCTCCTACCATGTGGCAGACCCTGAATATTCATTGTCTATTAAAAGCTTTGAAAGTGTAAATTCATCTCACAATCAAGCAAACTGATTTATTCGCACAGCTGAGTCACGCTCATTTACAGCTTGTGACCTAAATCTATCAATCCAGGACAAAAAAAAAAAGTATTTTTTATTTTAGCAATATTAGTTGAACAAAGGTGAATATTTTAAAATTGTGTGTGGTATTTCTTTCAAGCAGTGGCTGACACACAGCTCAGCACTGTACTAAGCCGGTCTTCCTTGCTGGTCCCAAGAAGTAGTGCAGATACTGCTTATGTAGTGACCCATTTAATGGAGACTTCACAAAATCTTCACAGGGATGATATCAGCTCTTTAATAAGAGTCTCTGAAGTGCCAACCAGCAAATATCATGGAAACCTCACCTAAAGGGAACAATAACTCCCTCATTAATAAGAGAAAGCACAAGAGCCACTTCTGACAGTGGGGAAAATTGCTCTGTTGAGAACAATGTGCTACTGGGTCTAGCACCTCCTGAGTCTTTTCCTAGGACCAAGGTAAGTTTTTGATAAACCTCTGCTGTACTTGGGAAATAAAATCCCATTTTCAAAAATGACTGGAGCCTTTCAGAGTCACTGACTTTCAGCAGAATTCGAGAAGCATCAAATACAGTTTGGGGCGTTACATATAAAATGCCATCAAAATTTAATCTTTTAATAGCTTCTCCTTTCCTCCCATCTGATAGCCTATGATGTTCCTTCAGTTCATCACTGATATCATAAAGAGCCCCATGAGCTCCTGAAGGAAGAATGAGTTTTTGAAAGGTTAGTTAAAGTTCAGTCCTGTGCTGGAATTGCTGTCACAATCTAATTATAGCGTGTACTCAGCACACACTTTGGGTCTTAAAATCAATTTCCATTCTGAGCTGGCAGTTTACTCCTAGAAATCAGTTCTTGCATGTGGGTATTAAGATATACACACATACATATTCAAACAGTGTAAACACAGATATCCTATTTCACAGCCTCATGTGTTTCACCTGTACTTCCTTTGTATTCATTCACTGCTGTTCATCTGTTTGCAGTCTATCCGTTTAGAAGACAACATCCTTCTTCCCTCCTTCCCTTTCGGATCTTTCTGCCCAATTCATTTAGAGAAACCACAGGTTGGTGTTGATGATGGCACACAATCAGCATTATTGACAGCAGGTTCACCAAAATTAAGCAGGCATAGTGACTAACAGACCAATTGTAAAATGACTAAGTTTCTATCAGTAGCAAGAGTGGGAGAGAAAATACAGAAAAAAAGATAAATTAAAGTTGAAATGGTATTTGGCTAATTAGAGAAATAGCTTCTGTGATTGGCACACCTGCTATTCAGTAAATGACACAAGCTCCTAAAACACTGTGAGCTTTTAAAGTAGTTATACAGTGCAAAAAGGGAAAGCAAGCTACCAGTGTACCAGCTCAATGAGGTCAGATCGCACAGGCACCTTCAAAGAACTCTGAGAACACCCTTCTGGAGTCTCACTTCTTCATATAAAAACCCCAAAATCAAAAGCCAGTTCTGCATCTTTGCCTCTGCAGAAGGTGCTCCAGCGGATTCTCAGCTTGGTGTCTTTGTGGGCTCAGAACGGTCTCTGGTGAAGCCAACAACAGTGAATGCAAGTGTCCCTTCAGCCATCCTGTGCCATACAGAAGTCTGGATTCTCATATCTCATCACAGAACAAAGTAAAAGAGAGGGGGGGAAAATCAGACCCAACGTTTCACAGCCGTTATCCATGGCAACCCTTCCTCCTGTAAAAAAGGTATTTGAAATGTGTCTCTTCACACTTCTTCCCCAAAATAGAGACACTAACCATTTCTTGCTATGAGAGGAGAGTCTACACTCCCACTCTCTTCACCTTGTACTGTAAATCCAGGAAATCAGTGCTACGGAATAGTGCAACATCTACAAAATGCATGCAATGGCAAGCACTGATTTAGGAGAAGTGCCATTGAACAGAACGTATTGCTGAAGAGCCGCTGCAGCAGCCAACTGCAATAAACCCAAAGGTAATTTATAGCCACATTATTCCACCAACTCAAGCAAGCAAGCTTTTCACCTGAAATGTGGTGTAAATCATTTGTGTTTATAACCACTTAGACCAACTCCTCCAAAGCTCCATTCCCTTCCAAACAGGTGCTAATTTGCTGTAACATAGCTAGAGCTAACTGACCACCATCATTCAAACAGGAGCCATCCACCAAAAAGCACAAGCAACGACAAGCCCAAAACTGAAGCTGTCCCTGAAGAAGAAAGGAATAAACTAGGAGACTAACATAGTGAGGCCAGAACACCATGCGTTACTTCAAATAGTCTCCAGCAAAACACAGCACCCAAACACAGCTGTGATGCTGTGGAAAGACAGTGGTGATTACAGTCCATTCATGATGTGTCCCTTGAGGCATCATTGATTCTCATGCATTAAATATCCCTGCTGCATGGTGCCCTCCTCTTCCTCATACCATTCTGTGGTCCCAGGCAGCAGACTGAGAGCAGAAATTTCGCCCAGCACGTGCCAGTGCACAGAATATTCGGTACCCACCCCAAAGGAACAGCTAATTCAGAGGATTACCAACCCCTACCAGCTGCTCCACCTGCTCAGGGAGCAGCAGGGTACATTCGCGCCGAGCACAAGCCAGAAGTACCAAAAGGATGCTTCCACACACCAGGACTGTCAAGTTTCTGAAAATGTATTTAGAATGCCATGGGGGAAAGAAACTATTGCTGGGAAAAGAAACGTAGTTCACAATAGTCATACCAGCTTTGCAAGAACAATACGGTAAGAGAAATCACATGGGCCTACGTACAAAGAAAAAGCAATCTGTGCCTTGTACTTCTGGCAAAATGAAAGTAGTTTGAGAATATTTTACCTTTTCCTGAGTTTACCTGGGTGACTACCTAAAACAAGAAACAAATGATCTGCATCTGCCAGCATTTGCACCAGGACAGTAACTTGACCTATGCCAAATTCACTGTACATAACAAAATATCTTTTCATCCATTGGAAAGTGTGACGGGTTGACCCTGGCTGGACGCCAGGTACCCACCAAAGCCGCTCTCTCACTCCCCCTCCTTAATTAAACA
>JAVKLA010000002.1:33481852-33493088 GCA_034782735.1 Sagittarius serpentarius | reverse complement strand
CTGGCATTGGCTATAACGAACACAGGGGAAGCTTCTAGCAACTTTTAAAGAAGCCACCCCTGTGGCCCCCCCACTACGAAAACCTTGCCACGTAAACCCATTACAGAAAGACATCATGAGCTTGGTTAGAGCTAAAGCTTCCAATCTGGCTGACAAGATAGCCAGAAATCCTCTAGACTACCAGTAGAGTCATCTGGCAAGGTGACTACTAGGACAGTTGTGAGGTGGTAGGTTATTGATAAAGACAGTAGTAATCTGTCACCCTTAAAGTAGCACTGGCAGTTACAAATGTATTCACTTCCAAATTTAGACTTTCCCAAATCATAGTTGTCAACAGCAGTCTGTTCAAACCAATCACATTCTCTAAACAAGACACATTAGACTGTCTGATTGGGAGCAAATACCACAGCACTTTCCAGTAAATGTGTCCAGCTGTGCAGAAGAGCTTGCATTTGGCAAATGGCACGCAGTTCCCAGGTGACAAGGCAAGGTGCAGTTTTCTGCAATGGAAACTTCCATGTCTTGTAATTACTAAGTAGGAACAGCAAAACTGACATTATCAAAGCTCCTTTGAAGATGTGTCCCAAAACACTCCTCAATTCTTTATTTTCAAACAATCCTAAAGAGAACTGAGGAATTAAACATATAATCCACTCTTCACACTGGAGGCTAAAATTCACAAGTTTCACCAACGTCTGGCTACAGTAAATGAAGTCAGAGTTCATTTGCTCAAGACCAGGGAATGATCAGGCAACTGTGATAACAAACTGTGAAAATCAATAGCCAAAGAAACAAATACTCATGACCCAAAATACTATGTTCTCTTGTACCACGCTTTAAAGCTGTTCCTGCTTCCTGCACAAACTCAGATTTTCTTTTCCTAAAGATTACATTCTTCTAGTCTCTTACACAGCTTGGCATTACCCATGGTTTTGCTTTATCTATTGCTTATTTTCCCCACAGCTCTGGGTAACTGCAAGCTGAACATAACTCCAATAAGGCAGAGGAGAGATGTACTGAATAGCGTATTTTCTCTTCCTTCTACATCCACAAAGTCTCTGCACTTGCTCAATAAGTAACTTGCTAAATAATTGATTTTTCAGCTTTCTCACCAAATAAAGGAAATCAAAACTATTTTTTTCTTTTTCATGTTTCTGAGAAGAAAACAGAAAAAAAATGCTTTGTGTTGAGAAAAATCTTATGTTTTGGAGCATTTTCACTTCTTGTTTGCCAAATATTTCAATTTAAATTTTGTCAATAAAAAGCTAGCTTCCAATGGAAACAATCAAGATACCATACTTTAAAAAAACCCAAAAGGTGAAGTTAATTACATTCCTACTTTTTTAAGGCAAAAATAATTTGCCAAACTCATCTGAAATTTTAGGGCTTTTTTTCCACTCTTCACACACAAACCAGATTCACTGTCTATGTTACTTGCCAAAAGAAGAGAGGAAGAAAACATCAGCTTCAGCTGAGACACTGTTATACTGTTCTGTATTGCTGAGATGCTGACACGCTCCAAATGAGCTAACACTTTGAGTTTCTCAGCATTGAATAAATGCATAATTAATTGTTCACATCCTACCATAACAATTTTATGTTGTCAACAGATATGTCTGTTGTCAGGTGTGTCTGACAACAGGAGGGCACACACAGGTTTGAAGTGCGTTGCCAACCTCTATAGAGTATGCCTGTGGCAGAGTTAGGATACTCTGATTTGGAACAGCTTAGTCTACAATGTTTTTTCATTATGAAAATGGATTACCTGAAAGAAAAAATCCCAAAGACACACATTCAGAAAAGGAGAAATACTATTCAGCATTGCAGTTCTTTTTAGACCAAAGCAAGCACACTGCTTCAGAGCACTCTCATCGTGTTATCTTTAGCCCTCCCAGCAGCATTAGGTTCCACCAATAAAATCAGAAGGCCCAGTATAGTTCTTCAGCACTGTTTTTCCCTGAGATTCCCTTCTAACAATAAATGCAAAACACTTTTCCTTCAGTTCTACAAAGCTATCCAAGCTGCTGACTCTGCTAACAAACGTTAATTTACTGCATCATGAGAACATCTGTATTTACTTAAAGTTGCTGTGCACACACATGAAGAACCGTTAAGTTCAGGATCCAATTGTTATTACACACGGCTCAGACTGAATCTGCAAATCAATGCCCTTGCTCTGTACAGCACTTCAGTCAGCCTCTGACGTTTAGGGTCCTATCTCCAAGTTGCTGCTCAGGGCTGTCCCTCCGCTCACTGCGCACAGCTCTCCTGTGGACATAATCAGTCTATTGAATTAGCACTCTTTGCCCAGGCATAACTGGACCTGGTGGTGCATGGATCCAGAAGAAAGCACATGGTTATATAGCAATCGTTATGGATTGCCTGAAGTAGTACTGTATAAAAATTACACACCCATGAAATACATTTTTATGGCTTTGCTCCCATTCCAACACATCTGCTCTCGTGAGCCTCACAGTTCAAACAGGCTGGCCCAGCAGCCAACACGAGGCCATCCCAGCTTGACCAGGCTGTCAGCTAGCTCATGGCCACATTACATGCCCAGATGCATCCTGAGTGCAACAGCTGCCATGCTGGCCAGGCAGCCCAGCAAGTGAACCAGGGCCCTCAAGAGCAAAACGTTCTTAAAACCTGAATGAAAGCAGCCGCAACACCTAGACAGGGTGACTACAGGCTCCCATCTTCTCCAAGCTGGATGCAAAGAGGGTCTGTTGCATACCACTGGCCACAAACTAGTGCTTGGTCTGTTGCGTGATGAACATCAAACCCAAATAAAGAACCAGCAAGAGGAACAGCAACAGAGTTAGTCTTTACAACAAGGCTGCAAATCCTACGGTCAATCCTTATTCCCTTACAACACACAATGGTCATACCGCTAAATGCAACGGGACCAGGATTTCTTGGGTCAAAATGCCAAACCTTCTCTCACTAATGCTGCTTGTAGTCCCAGTGAGAAAGAACAGCAGAATCTCTTACTACATCCCTCTTCCTTTCATTAGCTCCCTGCATCCCTAGAAGCATCCATAGGAGCCTTCCACAGCTGCCTTTAACACTCTTCTGAGCAGACTATTGTATTTTGACACAATACCACACCAATCCAGCACACAAGAGACTCGCTGCAACAAAATTCTTCTAAAGCTATCTACTGTTCCCAACAGCTAACAACACTGAGAAAGGTGCCCTTAGCCCCATTACGGGATGATTCTGTACTGCTTTATGGTGACAGAATATAATATTGCACAGGGACAAAAGGGTAAATGCGAACAATTATAGATGGTCTCTGTGTTCACATCTCTCTGGCATTTCACTTTCTGAATTGCTGTTAGCTACTGTATCCTAACATATACTTCATATGGTTTAACTGGGTAAAATATGTTCAACTGATTGTATGGTCACTTGCTACAAAAACAGTGAATTCACCAATATTTAAGGACAGTTTCTTAAATCTATTAGTACCATGCAAACACATGGACAAAGCTGTTTGTGTCTGCACATGTGTTTGGGTGTTTTATTATAAGAACAGAAGTGTCATTGGAAAAGAATATCCCATGTTCCAAAAGCCATCTGGATCCCACTGGGGAGGGTCAGTTCATCAGAAGGTGGTGGAACAACACCAGAATATCTTTGCTGTCCCATTGCAAATCTTCATAATAAACCAGGCATTGAGGATGTCCAGAATGACCCACACATAGGGAAAAATGTGAAGCATGTTTTATCAGCAAATTTGCAGCAGGTGTACCAGAAATGTGCCCCAGTTTGGAACATCACAAAACACTGCCACAGGCTGAAGATCACCCATAGAAAAGGGGTCCTTGCAAGCTTCCTATCCAAGGACTGCTTGCAGGAGTGCTGTACCATGACCCTGCTTCTCTGTTGGAGACCAGTGTGACAGGGCCTGCTGTGGGGCAGCAGGGAATGCCTCTGTTTTCCGAACAGCAGCCCTGAACCGAGAGGGAAAAAAAGAAGTTTGACAGTGCTAGTGTATGTGTGATGTGATGTTATGGAACACTTGAGAAGACATGTATTTAAGAATCAAAATGTAGATAATTTTAAAACTGACACCACTCTAGAGGAAGAAATTGGTTTGGTTGACACTTCTCATTCCACCAGGCCAACAGCCTCTCCACTGCAGAACAGACAATTCTAGTACCTTTTCTTCTAATTTCAGGAAATCTAACACAGAAAAGTCTCTACCATTGCTAAGCTTTTCACTTGGCCCCCTAAAACCACAACACTATACCCAAACTAAATTGTCAAATCAGCTTTAAAATCTAAAGAGTACATTGTAATTTTTCCAGGTCCGTGCCCTGTGCATTGACCCTGTCTCTCTTGCAGTAGTTTCACCCCACAGTTCACTCCTGTCATTCGCTCTGTGGCTGAACATACTGCAGAACTGAAATGGACACAAGGCTTAGGAAGGAGCCCTACTACTTTTGGTTTTAACTGCACACAAAATGCAAAAACAGCATTCATAGTTATATAGAAACACTTGCATTCTCTCCAAGTGAGGCCCTTCAATGATACCTTGAGTAAAAAGGAACTGAGATGTATTACACAGTACTTTGTTTACACTCACGCTGCTGTTGTAAAACCATATGTTATAGTACTAGTGATCGTGTCTGATGCTCTCCTTTATCATTCATGTACTTAATCACACCCTGCACTGAGTTAGCTACGTTCAGCACATGGATGGGTATTTATGCAGCAGCCTATGCAAGTATCTAGGTCTGAGATCACGTGTGTCTCCCAAAACACTGCATATTTTAAGAACTGTTAGAACTTAATCTCTAGCTCCTGAGCAGTCTGATTAAAAAAATCAAATCAGGGATTTTAAAATGTTTGTGAATATTAGCATTAAAATCAGATAAAATTAATAGGGAATTATATTGTCAACTACACAGAGTATAAAAACAATCACATTTACTTATCTAAACATTATAAGGCAATTGATTTTTTTCCACTTTGTTGCTATAAAAGCACTGCTGTTGAGCACAAGTCAATTGTGCTAAATTGTAGGTAACAATGCAATTTAGAAACCAAGAAAAATTCTGTATTGGGGATCACCCCCAAAAATACTATATGGCAGTGGCTTGTTCCCCCTGCAAGACTTAGCCTCCCTTGCAGCAATTTCGTATAAGTCACTTTTCAAAGCTTAATCATATTAGAGGAATAAAATCAGTACGTGCTAGAAATCCGAAATCCTCCCTAGGATTTGCAAGAGCAAATTTCTGGAGAACATGCAGCCATGTCACAGACAAAGAATACCATTTTTACAACTTAACAGCATGGATTGAATCAGGCATGGAGAGATGGGAAGAGGGAGAAAAATTTACATGGAAAATACCTGGTCTTGTTAGGCAGCTGAACGATTTAACTTCACCAGTTACATATGTTACCTTCCATACTGTACACAAAAGATGCAGTACTGTCTTCTATGCTTGATCCATATGCCAACTTTTTTCTTTACTTCTGCATTCAATGGTAAGACAACACAGTATCACTGTATCTGTACTAAATGCAAACACTGAGGTAGTTATAAAACACAGTCACTAAATATCAAGAATTGCTGTCAAAATTGTTTGCCTTTCCTTTAGGCATTAAGAACTAACTATTTCAGATCACTGACTTGTATTGCAAAACACAGCAACAATCAACTTAACTAAACATATAACCCCCTCAGAGCTCTTACCTTTGAAATGCAAACATATTACATAACGAATTAAACTCATCAGTGCACAACAAACCTACAGCTTCTCTCTTCATAACAGTGCTTAAGAAAATGTTTGATTAACAGTAAGTACTAAGTTTGCTTTATGTCAGCTGTTTAGAAATACATCCTTAGTTTCAGGATATACCAAAAGGCTATTTTACACATATTCACTGCTAGTTTTTATTGAAGTAGGAAGGCTACAGCAACTGTACCTTGACTAATCCATAAACTAAGTACTCCACTGTGCCATTTCAGAGCTGCATTTTTTTCAAATCACTGTAAACGATATGAAGTATCTGGGTCACTAGCAAATATAGTTTTAAGGACTCAAAATGTGTGGCAGCCTTGCTGTTACCCAGAGAACATTATCACATAGGAGTGCTCTTTGCATCCTCATTACATCTAGGCAAATATTTTATTTACTCTTTCAGTAATTATTTCCAGAAAAAGCAGAGAAGAAAGAAGTCATAACTCTTTTCTGCCTCCATTATAAGAATGGCAGTATCGGTCAGTAACACCCTAATACTTTTCTTTCAACGTCTCAGTGCCAAAGTATCTTTTTCTCATGGCTGCACGTAAGTCCACACCATAGTGCACATTATCAAGAAGGTATGAACTAGTCTCTGTCATCATGCACACTGATGTAAATTTGCAGTGATCCCATTAACTTCTGGGTGCAACTCTGAACTGCAACACGATGGCTAGGAGCCTGAAATTCACCTAGACCATTCAGAAAGACTCCATGTTATCATGCAGTGAAATTACACTCCTGCTTTTTACAGGGCAAGCTAGTTATGGAGTGATTACAATAGACGGGCTGTGTTTAGAGCATGATTCCATCAGCTGTCCCTGGGAGACATCTGAGAGCAAGTCAAAATGGAGCATCAGGACTGTCATTAGCCACAATCTACTACCTGGGCAGCACTTGAGGTTGATGCCTTTAATTTCAGCCCAGAATGGGAATATTCATCAAATGGAAGCGACTAAAATTACCAACAAACATGTTCTTATTTCAACAGTTTCTTTTGGCCAGAAAGTTTCATTTGTTCACATGAAATATGTGAACTTGTTTTCAGCTACTTCTGTTCTACACCACTGGTAAACCCCTGACTTCAAGTGAATTACTGTTCACTCACACGAATAATTGATAATGGCCTATAGATTTTATTAGATGCTCAAGTTCCCTCTCAGGCATGACACTGCTTCAAACTGATGAGCATCTGTTGATCCTACCATGACAAAGATTACTGTCTAAGCACCTTGTATGGTTTGCACACCTCCAAAAGGTGATTACATATCTCAAAAAGAAGTTGTCAACATGTCCAGCATGTTTCACTTGTTGCTGAAAACTGAATGTAGAGTTTAAATAAGAGTCTAGCATAATGAAACATCAACTGGCACTATCCCGAAATACACATTCACACAATCCACTGCCAGAACTGGGGCTTGCTGAGCATGTCACTCACAATGCTCCTAGACACTCGGCTGCTAGTGCAACTATCTTCCCAGTGAAAGGGAACCAGATGGAGAGCGACTCTTGGCATTTTTCAATGTTATGTGAAGTGTTTCTTCAGCTAGTGAGTACATGCCATCCAGTCAAGTCGCTTTGGAAACAGCCTTTCACGTCTTTCTTCAGATTTCTCCACAAATGGCAAACAGACTATTCAACAGGAAAGCAAGGCCCAAGCCTGCTGGTTTTAAGCACTGAACCAAAAGTCTCAGCTAGGAGTTTCTGTTGTCAGTAGAGATAAAGAAGCACCTCTGAACGATTTATTTCATCCTTGGGTACTGTTACACCCCCTGAGTGTTCAATTGCTCATCAATGACCATGGAGGAAGATTAACTTAGACAACTCAGTTAAATGCCTACAGTCAGGTGGCATGAACAGAGGCCAAAATGCCAAACTGCTTAAAAGCATAAATTCCACAACTATTTGTATGGGCAAGCCGTGCTTGACAGCTAGCCTGGTCTGCTATTAATTCAGGCACCACAGCAGGAATTTAGAGACATGATTCTGCTCCTGGCTCTGCCAGATTAACATGGCCAAGTCATTTCTTCCTTTAGTTGAACCACATGCCTTGCAGGGCTGTCATGGTTTAACCCCAGCCAGCAACTGAGCACCACACAGCCACTAACTCACTCCCCCCCCCCAGCAGGATGGAGGAGAGAATCGGAAGAGTAATAGTGAGGAAACTCGTGGGTTGAGATAAAGATAGTTTAATAAAGTAAAGCAAAAGCCACATGTGCAAGCAAAGCAAGGACATTCACTACTTCCCATCAGCAGGCAGGTGTTCAGCCATCTCCAGGAAAGGAAGGCTCCATCACCCATAATGGTTATTTGAGAAGACAAAACATCACTCCAAACGTCCCCCTCTTCCTTCTTCTTCCGCCCAGCTTATATACTGACCATGATGTCATATGGTATGGAATATCCCTTGGGTCAGTTGGGGTCAGCTGTCCTGGCTGTGTCCCTTCCCACCTTCTTGTGCACCCCCAGCCTACTTGCTGGTGGGGTGGGGTGAGAGGCAGAAAAAGCCTCCACTCTGTGTAAGCCCTGCTCAACAGTAACTGAAACATCCCTGAATTATCAACATTGTTTCCAGGACAAATCCAAAACATAGCCCCATACTAGCTACTGTGAAGAAAACTAACTTTACCCCAGCCAAAACCAGTACAAGGGCAAAGCAAAAGTTTGCAAGCAAACTTGCTAGAAGTGCTTCCACAGCCAAGACACCTTACCTAAACAGCTGCTCTGAGGCAATTAGTATTCTGCTGCAGTGGACTCTCAATGACTGTATGGCAAGAAGAGGATTTCAGCATGCATGGGAAAGGCAGAATAGAATAAGCTACAGTAGTGATGGTGCAGTCTTAAAGAAGAAAAGAAAAACATCAAGATATTAGAAGCAGAGGCCTCAACAGCCCACTAAAAGTAAAATAGTAAAAAAGGTCAATCAGAAATGTTATTTTGACTGTGCAGGTAAGGACTGCTTTGCTTGAACAGAAAGCTGCTGCCTTGCTGCAACATTTTGCCTTGGGGCAGTTTTCACAGAGTTACCTTTCAGGAATGATAAATTTCAGCATGTTGACTACATGTGTGCACAAACACACACAAAGGAGAAAGAAAAGGAAATGGAAAGAAAAAGAAAAACCAGAAAATGCTAAATGCCCTACACAGTCCAAGCCACAAGCCCTACTGAAGTTATATTAAGAATTTATAGACTCCAAACTTTGGATGGCAGTAACTCCAAGGAGGTAGAGAAGAGGTAGAAAGCTGTTTATCAGGTTGGTACAAATGAAGGGACAGATACTCTCTCATTTCATAAACAGGACCCAGGGCTACTGTTGGTAAGAGCTGGAATTATTCAGGCCAAAATGCTACAAAATAGGATCCTTCCTGTGGCCAGATGAATTACATAAACAGCAGGAGCAAATAACTTACACATAAGGGCAAATCAATCTTTCACTGATGCAAATGGAAAGATTTCTTTTGAATGTAAAGGGAACCGAAGTGGATCAGGCCCAGGAAGTGTAGCATGTTCAAATGTATAATTAATTTTCAATGACAGTAAATATGTTCTAATGTGTTAAAGGGAACTGCTCTCTAGCAGTGTCTCCTCAGTTTAATTTCATGAGATGCATTCCTGCACAGAGCTTATTAGGTTCCTGCAGATGCAAGGTTGAAAGCACTGTGCTATATGGGAGAACAGACTCTCACCATCTCCAAACATGAACAGTAATTCAACATACATAAAGTTCATTTTTAACAAGACTTAAACAGACCAGCTCACCTACAGTGGTTGTTCTACAGTAAATCTGCACTTGGAAAACTGATTCTGTATTTCCCTAGCGAGCCTCTTTTGGTGATTTACAAATCCCATTTACTCAGCTGACACATGCTCCTTTGAAGTCAAGGGACTGCTAATGACTACAATAGACACAGGCAAGCAAACCATAACAAGTTATATTGTAACCCTGATAGATAGATATATATATATAGATAAGACTTCTCTGTCCAAATTTTGCAAATATCTCAGCAAACGCTACCAGTTACAACTGAACAAAATACAAAGGATGCATTTCTCATCACTGGTAAACTCTCCCGTGCCTGCCCAGTAAGCCAGCCCATCCTGAAACCTAGATAAGTGGTCCTTTTCTACTGCCATCATTGTTGAGATTTCCAGTTTTCTCTTCCTTTCCATTCTATTTAAATATTTTCCAGCTAATATACTCCAATTCACTAAGCTTATGAGATCACCACCTGAATCCTCCTTTGTATCTTACAGAACCTGCTCCCCTCTCACAACCTTAGTGATTTCTAAGTCCAAAAAGGATTGTTACGATCATCAGTGCCATCCTGCTGCAAAACAGCTGGTGGAATTTGGCCTGTCTTCCTCAGTGCTGCATGAAAAAGCCACTGATCTGCCTCCAAATAAATGCAGTAGTGCAAAAAGCAATTCTGATGCAGTGTATCCGGCAGTAAGGATTTGAAAATATTTCTATTAGTTTATATAAAATTATACAACTTACCAAGAGACAAATAAACCAGAAATCAATAAAGCTCTCTACTAGTACTCATTTCTCCTCCTTATTTTGCTGGTTAAAACAAGAAACTCTATCTTCTCATTAAGAAAATGTTTAACAGACCTGTGGCTATCTGCAAGCCATAAGCCTTCTGTCTCCTGGTCTTCTGATTTCATTCACAAGCTGTGTTTCATTACCAGTGGTAAGCCAAAAATAAGTAATTTGCTCCAACAATTACTGTGAATTCTCTCTGCTTTTGCTGCCTCTTTGGCATGCCTTTATAAAGTACCGTTTTATTGGCTCCTCACATTAATTTGTTTTATTGTACTTTAAAAGGTCAGCTGATACTGGTTTTCTGAATCCTATCCTAGTCCCAACTCCACCTGCCCTCCCTGGCAACCAAAACTGCTGGGGCATATTGTGAAGCATTGAACAGTTAAGCAGAATATCCTGAGAGTTCTCCTAGGGAAAGCAAGCATTTCTTGCTGGTTAATTTTGTTGGAGCTGCAGCCCTTGACTGGATCACTTAAGGGAACTGTTTCAAACCAACACTTGCCATTACCCTCATAGACACTGGCCTGAATCCCACTCTCATTTACACTGATGTCACGGATTTACAGTGGTCCCACTGACGCAACTGCTCCAGCGAGACCAGTGGCACGACTCCAGATTTACGCTGTGTCACTGAAGGGCTGGATGGAGTCCCCACTTCCAACCCATCACCTGGAGGTTCTATGGTGCACCTGGGCTGGTGCTTCCCTAAGTGTTCAGGCGCTGCTGCGCTTCACCTCCCGGTGGGCAGGGCGGGCAGCCCCGGGCTGAGGGAGCCGCTGAGGAGCTGGGGGAGCAGCCCGCCTGCGGCTCCCTCAGCGCTGGGCTTTGCTCCCAGCACCCCACGGAGCCTGGTACCCCAGTGAGGACGCAGGTCAGTCAGGACGGAGAAAACCCATTCTGTCACCAAAACAACTACACCTCCCCGAACGGCAA
>JAVKLA010000002.1:33459785-33476155 GCA_034782735.1 Sagittarius serpentarius | reverse complement strand
CTGTCCAATCAAGGAGGGGGAGTGATAGAGCGGCTTTGGTGGGCACCAGGCACCCGGCCAGGGTCAACCCACCACAATGGTGCTAGAAAGCATCTGACAGCTGCCAGGCCACTAGGTCATTTCTGTCCCTTAATGCTTCAGGAAGAGATCTTCACTCCTTTACAGGAAATTCTGGGTACAATGAAATGTTTAAGACTCCAAGACAACCATGTAAGAATGAGACCTAGTGTAGTAGCTACAGTCAAATTATTTTCAACTTCTACCCCCAAAAGAGCTGTCAAGAGACAGGCAAATATTCCTCTCTGGCTCTAACAAGCAAAAAACATTAACAGATCTAAGCCCCAGATTCTGGAATGGAAAGGCTTTTTTTTTTTTTCCTTCTCTCCCATTTCCCTTCCTCAATTTATTAAAAAAAAAATAAAAAATCATCCAGCAAATCATCTAGCAGCTGCTAAAGACTGAGGGCACACCAGCCAGTGCATTTTCTTTAAGCTAACTCACCCATAACACAGTATATGAACTGTTCAGTAAGTTATCCCTTACTGCTTCAAATAAAGTTTCTGAAATTTTGCTTATTTTGTCCTATCCAAGGTGGACTACACAACACCTGAATAAATACATTCCATCTGCAGTTTTATTACAGCTGACTACAGGAATGTAATTCCCAGATTTTGCCGTATTTAGCAACAAGATCTAGGACAGAATAATAAAATTAGAACATGATATACCATACTGATGCTGAAGCCAAACAGTGATTACTTGTGGTGTCTCAAAACAGATTGTGTGAGATGAGTCCAAGTTAGCTGACTAATGGGAGATAAAGGACAGAACAAAAACATTTATGCAAGAGAATGTAGGTGTGGCATCATTACTGCTGTGACCACCAATGGACGAAATTGGCTGTGGTGCTACTGGTGATGAGCACAGTCCAACTGTTTCAAAGAGACACTGCAACCAGCTTGTTTGTAGAGAAACAGTCCTGAAAAGGACATTGTAGCAACAGAAGCAATTAGAAAAGCAGCTTAACCAGGCCGGTTCTAGCAGCCTTTAGAGTTGCCTTCAAAAATTATTGTGGTAGGCATTATCAAATCTAATGACTACAGCTTGCAGATGGAATTATTCCAGCTGTCTCTTATGCTTAGATGATTCACAGCATTTCAAAACTGATACAGCCCTATTCATCACAGTATCTACCTATAAATCTTGGTATTGAGACTGAGGATAAAAATTAGGGGAGAACAAAAATGAACTCCTAGATTTGAATCAGCTTCAGCAAAAGAATGATTTTTGCCTCCCTGCTGTACAGTCACTCTGGCCTTATTTGCTCAAGTCCCCTGTGAATCTGCAGTTGGTTTTGCCTCTATGACATCCAAGTGAATGTTTTGGATGAGTGAGTTCTACATCCTAAACCCCTGCCTTATCACAAGAGTCCTTTGGATCCAGATTTGTGCAATACAGTAGATGGAAATACTGAACAGCAAAGCCACAGTGAGACATTTACTGGAACTGGATATTATCTGGGTGGTTTTCGTCTTCTAAGACACCCCAGCCTCCTCCCTGCAGTATTGTAGCCACAGAATAAACAGAAAACCAGAACTGTGGACCACAAAAGTACTTAAGTGGAAAGCCCCCTTTCTGAGCTGAGGCCTGATACACTAATCTCAAGATAAATTGTTTGCAGTGCTTGCTCAATCCCTGGAACAGAGGGCAAGGAGCGGTTACTGTCTGTCTCACTGTTCCAGAGGTCCCTGTAATAGGAGAAATCTTTCATAGTCCATCTCTCGCTTTCCAGTTTGTGGGAGCTCCCAACACCACCAGCTAGCTACGATAAATGAGCACAATGCCATGTTCTTTTAGTGCTTTGTTTTTCAACCTGTAGTAGGTTAAGAAAAAAAAAAAAAAAGGCATCAAAGTATGCTTTAAAGTATGTCCTGAAGACTAACCATTTAGGACTATTTCAGACCAAGGCTGGAAATTCTGAAGTCCCGTATGGGACATGGCCTGCCAATATTCCCATCTGTTTTAGACCATTGGTATAGTTAGTGCATCAATTCTGCAAATACTCTGCTAATGCTAGCCATTGAATTATATTACTTATTAGATACAAGTGAAGAGTAACAGTAAATATATGAAATTTGTAAGGGTGCTTTGCTTTCCTTGGAAATATTTTAGGTGAGGGGTTTGTAAACTGAGATAGGTTGAAAACCACTGCATTAGGCCATCCATACTAAAACACCTCTACTCCTGCAGATATATCCAACATAGTAGCCTACTACCTCAATCACCAGCCACAGTTAGAAAAAAAGAAAAAAAAAAAAGCCCCTCCAAACAGCGACCAGAATGGTACATGTTCCTCCACAAGAGCTAAAGCTACTCTTTAACTACCAAATCTATTATATAGCAAATACCAAAACCAGTTTTCAGAGAAACTTTGCAAGGGTGAACTGTACTCTACTCAAATTCTTACTATTCCTTCAGCACTGTCTGTGGGTCAGATAAATTACTACTCCTTTCCTGAGTCCCTTCTGGAAAAATATGAACATACCCCAAAGTTCAGAAGTGACACACACAAATTGTGCTGCCACACAGCAGAATGTTTAGAGGATAACAGACACAACATGACAATGAAGAAGTGCTCCATCTTGCCTTGGTATACAGATATTCTTCTTTTGTTGCAGCTTTGAATCCCGAGATAAGCAGATGTTGCAAGATTTCAAAATGTTCATCTTCTGAAAAAAGGTAACTCAACACACAGCTACATGCCCACTGTTAAGCCTCAAACTTTAAAGATATAAAATCGATAAGCATTATGTGCCAAATTCCCTTTAGAAATAGCTTACGTGATTCACTCTTTCTAAGGCAAAAATATTCCATTCCAGGTTAGTTACATTAGACACAAATATTGTGCCTGCACAGATACCCCTGTGGCGGCAAACGGGGCAGATCTCTTGTCTCCTGTGTTCATATGTCCACAACAGTCCCAACCTCTACTGCGTAAGAACAGCCGTAAAAGCCAGATCAAAGGTCCATCTGTCCCACATCCTCTGTGTACCAGTGACCATGAGGCACTGGTACACACTGTTTTAAGGCACAGGGGATGCATCAAGTGACCCTTCCCCATTATACCCTCCCAGATCCAGCAAAATAGAAAGGAAAAAGACAAAGACATCTGTTTATCACATAGTGGATAACCTTTAGGTTTCTTTCTCCAGCTTAGAAAAAGTAGAGTCATAGAAAGCCAAAACTGTTCATGCTGAAGAGGCAGTGCTGAATTACTGATTTTTAACGCAGCTGGATTTGTTTCTATGAAAGTTATCCTCAACTGATGGTGAGCAAAATAAGTCAGTGGCTCTCAGGCTACCTATGCAATCAAAGTCACCAGCTGCAGAGGATGAAATACAAACATTGGGCTGTTTTGTTTTGACTGGTCCAGCATCTGTAAAAAATCTTATTAATATTTAGAATGATCCATTCTAATGGATTTGCCAAGTGACAGCCCTTATCTGGAAATAGCTTACTGCATGAAATCAAAATGGACAAAGTATGTCACTGCTCATCAGATACACAGTAGGACTTGAACTCCTTTCAAAGCAACCAGTTTCTTACAGCTTCTGCTGGACAGGTGACCTACCTTTGTGATGATCTAGAGCTGTGATGCACCAGTTACAAAGCCTTTGGTGAAATAAAAGGAAGGAATCTTCCTTGATATTAAAGGATTGCTGCTGCTTTGTTGTTTGCATTTAAATGGACACTATTTAAGAGCCTGTCTCCATGGGCAAGTATTTTTATTCTAACACGTTTAGATTTGGCATAGACCCTAAAACCAACAAATCATTACCACCAGCCTTCTTGAAACCATCTTTTTTTCCTCGCAAGCCATCTCTTTGCCAACAGAAAAACCTGCAGAAGCTAAACCAAAGCAGGACAAGAAACAGATGTCTCGGGCCTATCACTGAGCACAAGCTCTAGGCCATGTGAATGAATGTCCCATTTGATAGAGAAGTGTGAGAACAGCAGTAAATGCTGCTTTCTGGAGATACCATCTTCTCAGTTCTTTCCCTCTATCAAGCCCAATAGTATTAGTTGTTTAGGCATAATGCAAATTATTGTATATAACAGGATTCAGGACTACAAGCCAACTCAGACTACCCAGGCTTAGACATACTTATTTGCTTGGCGAGTTATTTTAAAATACTCCAAGAGTGCAGATATGCAGATTTACACACCTCTAGGACACTCCTCTTATTCTTGTTTATCAAATGTTCAACAAGAAAGAGAATAGAAACAATTGCTGTTTTGATTCTGCCTAGCCATTCTGGGTTGCCCTTCACGCTCCAAAGAAGTGCATTTTGTGGAAAGGATGGGGCAGAGCTGCGGGCCCCAGTGCATGTGCTCCTCATCAGGCGATGCAGTAATGGGGGAGAGCACAGGCCTGTACCCTTCCCTCTCAAGTGTGACTGCATCTGCTCCCATTGGCAGGGGCTTTACACTGAAAAGCCAAAACAGAAAAGATGTGATTTTCAAGCAGTGAAATCAATGTGATGTCAAAGAGAGATATATTAGACCTATTGCATTTATTGAAAAACGTGTTTAAAAAAAATCTGGATTTGCATTGCTAAAGTTCTCAAGAATACAGTTCAAGCGGAGAACGTGAAGAAGGAAAGCAATTATTAGGTGCCAATACTCCAGCTGCAGGGTGGCTGCATATGTATTTACATAGCATTATGCCTCAGTCCTTGCTAAGCTAACACTATCAGACATTTCATGACAGTTTCAGTTGCTGGAGTAATTGAGGGGTTGCTATTTATTTAGGATTCTGACAGCTGGAACAAGCTGTTGTGCCTTCTATCAGACACCAATGAAGAACAGTCACTTTGTGCTCCATAGCAGAAGTCAAATGATGTCTAACCAAGTCTCCTCTTGACTGTGTACTATAAAAAAAAGCTGTTTCAAAATAATACGTCTCTGCAAGACTCAAAAAAAGCTCTAGAAAAATATGGATCAAGATATTTGTTCTAGCTTGTATATACTTCTTACAAACACTGTTGTTATCTCTCAGAATTATGCTATTATTGCTCAAATAATGCTCTCCTTTCCACTCTCCAGGCTAAGCTCAGAAAGTTTTAAGAGGCTTCTGTCCATAAGGACTTTCTTCTGTACAAGAAGAGGGTATTAACAGGGCTCCTGCTTCAGCATACAGGAAAGCAGGAATTCCTGCTGGATGTGCTTTAGGTGGTAAGGCTAAAGGCAAAGTTTGAGTGATGGTTAGTAAAGAGAATAAAAACAAGAAACAAATTGTCAGATGAAAAAGGTCAAATCCTCCTCTGAGGGGGGTGTTTTTCTCTGTCCATAGCACAGGAAGCCTAAAGAATCTCAGATCCTAACTCAGGCACCTCAGCAAGATGAGATGGACTGTAATTCCCCTAGGGCAGGTCCTCTATCTTGGCATCTCCATGTCTTCAGCTTGTAATCCAGCCAGGTGATTCAAGCAGAGGCCTGAGGACAAAGGAAGGAACATTTCACGGCCTCATGAAAAACAGGTTAGCTCCTGAGAGGAACAAACAGCAAATCTATCAGGACTCAAATCAGTTTTAGTCTTGGTGTGTGAACAGACAAGAGAGCATTCAGGGAAGGGTAGCTTTTTACAAAAGCACAAAATCCTTCCAAGTCAAAGGCAAAGGCTCAGAGCTAGTTGCTTATGACAGTGGACTTCCCTCTCAAAGAGTCATTATGAACAGTGTTAAGGCAGCAAATCACAGCTTATAAATTCAAAAGCAACAACTCATTCAAGGA
Organism: Sagittarius serpentarius; assembly: GCA_034782735.1. Lineage (NCBI taxonomy): Eukaryota > Metazoa > Chordata > Aves > Accipitriformes > Sagittariidae > Sagittarius > Sagittarius serpentarius. Next base: position 33,470,362 of record JAVKLA010000002.1, on the reverse strand, counting down.
AAAAAACGCCTTTCCGTAAGTGCTTGCGCACATTATCAGCAAGATCAGAGAGGCTATGCGTCCAAATAGCCATTGTTTCTCCTGCGGCTTATTACTCTGGACTCACATTCTGCAAAAGCACTGACAATCGGCAGGAAGCCATACCAGCTGGCCTCCCCTTCCCTAGTGCTGCTGTTGGGTCACCATCCTGACCATTTTCAGTGCCATCTCTCCTTGATCAGACGGTACCTAGCACAGAGATGAGAGCACATGGTAAGCAGCTGCTATAAGGAAGCAGACAGCAAGCACATATGCATCTTCAGTTTTCTTGCTAATAATGGTGCATCCCACCCCAAGAAGTATATTATTTACCATGTGCCCGGCCTTAAGAATCCAGAAGAAAGCGAAGTTCTCATAGGCCTTGTGGAAAGCAGCTGTCTCAGTGGATTCTGGAGACACATAGAGTGCCTTCCACCTTTGCTGGCTGAACTGGTCCAAATTAGGCCATTTCAGTTTCCGGATCCATGCCTCCTGGCCTGTTAGAGATCAGAGATATGCTTGATTACCGATACTGACGTAGCAACTTGGGAGTCCTAGTTCAGCTGGATGCCCGCTGTACTAGATGCTAATAAAGCAGAGTTAGCGGAAAGTCTCTGTGTGCTCAGATTCTAAAACCAATTTTTCTACGCTTAGGAAAACCAAGGCTACGTTCAGGACAAGCTGAAACAAAACAATGGTGGGAGAAGGGAAAAAGCAAACAGTGAAGATATACGTGAAACAGACTTACGATTGCTCAAGTTGAACATGTGCATCTTAGAGGCTCTGCAGCCCTAGCAATTCTGACACATTTTGCTTTACTTCTCAAACACCTTGAGTGTCCTGCTATGGAAAAGGATCAGCCACAGCAAGTCCCCCTTCTTGGAAATCAGAGGAGACACTGCTTCTCTGTTTGTTACAGTCACTCATCAAGAAGGTCCTGGAAAGGTTTTCTGTTTTCAGGTGCCTGCTAGAGAAGGTGGGGGTCAAGACAGCAAAAAGACCAATTCTAGGACACCAAGAGGGACAAAGCTTTAGCCTACCTCTGAATTACTGGAAGAATTTACATGTTAACTGCAGCTCAGTTTTAGCTCAAAATGTGATAAACTGAAGCACCACTAACTGCTAATCTGTTTTGACAGCCTAAATACACTGTTTCCTGATTTATTGATTGCTGTGCTGTTCATGAAGGGCATCTGAATATCTAACTGGGCAGAGACAGACAAAGGATAAAGCCTTTCACAACGCAGGAAGATGTTTGTGCAGTCTGTGAGTGCAGATAATTTAAATCAATAAGAAAAGGTGAATGGAAGACAGCACGGCAGTCTCACAGCACGAGGCATTTCAGCAACACTTGGCCTGGCTCCCAAACTGCCACTTGGTCAAGCCTGTGTCCTGCAAGCAGCAAGGGACAAACAAAGCCCTTGAGTGGCCAAGGTGTGCAGGAGCCTACACATGTTACTGAGCAGCAGGTGTGATCACTCTTCAACTGCACCCTCCCTGATTAATTACCAACACCCTTGTTCCATCTCACCTGGCACCATGCGCTCTGCTGCAGGCCACTCCGTGAAGGCTGACCTGTATTGTGCACAAATCTGTAGCAAGGTATGACCTTTGCCCCAGAGAACAGGATCTTCAAGGCACAGGAGAAGAGAGGATAATCTCCATCTATTTATTCATCTAGCCTCGTTCTTCATTTATGAATGAGTGTACAAACATAATATATATGTGTCTATCCAGAAGAATGAAGTGAATTATTAGCTACCTACTTACTTACAGGCTTCACTGAAACAAGCAATTATTGATGTTGCAGATCCATTTCCCAACAGTATAATGGAGGTAAAGGAACTGCCTCTCTGAGGGGCATAAACAAAACATACTAAGAGCTGCTCCTCTATGACTGTAGTATTTAAACATTGTTAGTCAGGTAAGAGATTTGCACAGAAGACTGGAGAGATCCAGGTACCAATATTACTGGCAACTTCATGTTCTACTCATCACACGTTCTGTTCCCAAGAAGTTAAGAAGTCCCTTACCCATGGTGTCAACAATGAGATCCAGCTGCCCATTATAGACTGTAACATTGACATTGGCTGCCAAAAGCTGGTCAACAATATCAATGACAGGTTTCATGAAGTCTTCAGCCATGTTCTCAAAGACATCTCTGGACTGTCCTGGTTGGAACAGAGAGAAGACAAATTTTTACTGATGAAGAATGTCATCCCCAAGCTGGCACAGAAGCAACTGGCTAAGGGTTCTAAAATGCAGTTCACACTGCATAAAAACCCATCCTAGCCCAAAGCAGCAGCCAGTGGTTTATCAGTCCGAGGAACTAAAGCGAACCAGAGAGCAGCCATGCTCCCACTGGAGCTCAGAGACTGCAGTGTAGCTTCTGGCTCCTATTATACACATAGGGGGTGCTGGCATCAGTCCTTTAAGCCTTCCATTCTGTTTTACACTTTCCATCCCGTTTTACACTTTCCATCCCGTTTTACACTTTCCATCCCGTTTTACACCCTCCCCTCCACACCATGCAGCTTTACATAATACCAGGTTTCCGGCAAAGAAAAAATCACAGGAATTTCAGCAAGACTGCATGAAAGACAGAAACCAGCTGCTGAGATACAGAGGATCTTCTTCCTCCCCCTGTATTTTTAGCTGCTTGGCTAAAGATAGATACAAGCAGCAGAATCAGAACCATATCTGCTCCCACAGGCCTGCCCCATCACATGTTCATTTCTGAGAATAAGTCCTCTTCTTAGGCCCAAGGATAATGACAACCTAATGTGACTACTTACTACAGCAAAGTACCTTCCTACAGACTGCAATACTGTAAACAGCAATAATGGACTTATTAGAGGTGCACTAGCAGACAGGAAAGTACCTCCCCATTTCACACAGTCAGGAATAATTTTTAGCTTCTTTCTGATGGGTCCATTCATCAATTCACTTAGGCTCTCCTTATGCATATTTCTGACATGGCGTTGGTAAAGTCCTACTGAAAAAGGGAGAACACACTTTGATTAGTGGCATATTTAAGACAGTCATGTTACATAGATAACAATTCTCAGTGCTACAGTCAGTGCCAACAAACCCTTTTCTAATGAAAATGGAACACCACAGAGAGATTTGCTTACTTTTACCAGAAACCACTGAAGTAACACTTACTTAGGTCAGGGGACAATATGGGAAGAACTCAACCATCCACTTCTACTTTTGGCTAACAGCACTTTTTCAGGGGACCAGCTTCTGCTTTAGCTACTTGGTACAGACACAATTTCTTCTCCTCAACAGACCAGTTATTTTTGGGCTCTACTTTTGGGAGTTAACTGTGCTATTCACATTCTCTGCTGAAGCCAACAGAAAGAGATAAAGAGCTTGAAAGAAACTCTATAAATCTGTTTTTCACATTGATGCATAAACATCATGGAACAAAAGAGTCTAATCTGACTATATTGATGAGATATTTTTGTGTCCTAGCTTGAAGACAGAAATGAAAGACATTAAGAGGAAGTAACTTAAAGGTCATAAAACTGTGTCGCAATTATACTGACTACTTCCTTGGTGTAATTTGTGCAGGATGTATAGGTGGAGCTGTAATCTATAGAAGGGTTGTTCCACATTCCTGTTTATCTCCATTTATGCAACAGCAAACAAGTTCTGCTCAGGAGAATATCAATATCCTTTGGAACTGAACGCCCCATTTTAAGGATGTGCTAAATTAAGGCTGTTCCCACTATCGGAGTTGAAGGTATGCAAATGCAAACACAGGGCCTGAGAAGATCATGTACTTAAATACAACTTACTGAGATGGAGATTTTCTTGTTCATTTGATTTCATTTCTGGAACCTCCTTAGTCATGATGTTATAAAAGTTCACATTGTCTGTGTTCTGAAAACACAAGAAAGTTTCAGTAATACTGTAGCAAAAACATTTCTCAGATATGAGGAAGACTCTTCTCTAAAAAAAGAGATCATTAAACCCTAAATAAAGGACCCCTGTGACCTGCCACTTTACCTACATGTCAGGAAGATACTTATGGAAAAACTTTGATTCTACCTTTGCTTTGAGAAGTGGGAAAGAGATTTCTCAAGTCTGTATTGTTCACACATGGGTTGTGCCAGAGATGCTATTTACCTCTGTGAAACGGATGTGAAGCTACAGGAAGCCTTACACCCTGCAAATGACTGCAGATTCTCATTACTCATTATAGAGAGCTGCTATGCCAGATGATGCTTTCAGATGGTCTCTTCTGCTAGATCTAGTCTAGCCTGATGCTGTCTCTTGCTCAACATCCTCCCATCCTACCACCCTTCAAAATCTAAAATGCTTCCTCAAGAATGCGGTGATCGCTATCAGCCACCTCTCTTTTGGAACTGCTGACATCTGGACACGTCCAAGAATTGTAGAATGGGAGCTCTGATGCAGACAACAGACTGCCTGCATCCAAAGGACAAGCGTGATCAGTGTTGCCATTACAGAAGTTACTCAAGATTCTTGAAGCCCTGCTTTTTTCAATTTTTGAATTTTTGAAGTTCTGATGCATAGGTCAGAAACCAGCTCACAACAGCAACCCCAGAAGAACTGAAGTACCTGCACCCTGACAGTGATATCACAACTGGGGGGAGAAGACAAGCAGACTTGAAGAGAAAGGCAAAATGGGAACCACAAGTTCCTTCCAAACAGTAAGAAGTGAAACCAACTATGCGCAACGCACTGTCAGTTACAAAACAAAAAGAGCAAGAAAAGGAAGCAGCTCCAGATTAGTCTTTCCATTTGAGGAAGCCAGAGCCTTACTTGTACTAAAACAAAAACACAAGAAAGATGAGATTTTGGAGCAACCCTTCAACTGGAAAAAACAGAGCAAAACTTTACCTATCTTTTAAGCTGGAAGGTGCTAAGTAACAAGATGCAGCAACCCACAGTAACAGGACATAACTTGAGGTTCCTTTCCACCCTGTGCACCTACTGTAGTTCTTTAAATAGAGATCTGTGCTTAACTTGAAATTTGTGTCTTGCTGGATGCAGTTTTCAATATTCAAAACAAAGCTTTCAAGGAGACAGCTCATTTAAAGTTGAAACTGGGTTCTATAGAAATCAATGGAACTAACTGCATGCTAAAAATTAAGCATCTATGTAAGTGCTGTGCCAGATTGAAACCATGATGCAATACTGCAAGGCCATGTGGGTTGCCCTACCCACTGCCTCTTACAATCACACACTGGTGCACAGCAAACAAACAGCTCTTTTACTTCAGCACTGGCATAAAACAAATACTGGCAAAAATGACTGGGCAGGGGCTTGGAGAATTCACGCCAATCCAGTGCTTATAGAAAGGATAACCTGAAATTGTGTGCCTCCCCAGGCACCAGTTAATTATTAACACTGGTCAAAGAAGATCTCACCTCTTCAATGACATCTTCAGCCTTGCCCCAGAGCTCAGTGGCCAGCCCATATTGATTTTTATTTATTGCATCCATTATTTCTTTGGCAACAGCAGTCACCTCTGCTAGACCATTATCATCAAGGAGAGACTGGAAGACAAACACAAATAATTTAATTATAATTTCACATTCATTTCTCGCTAACAGTCTCCATGGATTCGAAGTTTTATTCCATCTAAGAGCTAACCTTAAAACATCAACATCCATTTATACTGTATGGCAGTACAAGTAATCAGGTGAGAACCAAGAGTTTAAGAAGATACTTACAGTACTGTAAAGGTAGGGCCCCCAAGACAGCACAGAGTCTAAAGAAACAGAAGAGATTTCAAACATCTAAGTTTTTGATGTACGATTTCCTTTACTTTTTCTTTATTGTAGCAAGAATGATTGTGACAAAAATATATGGAGATTAATTAATCAGTAAAAAGGTACTGTCAGCTCAGCGTAGCTCAAAGGTTATATACCACAGAGCAGGTTCTTTACAAATCCTGAGAACCAATAAAAGCACTGCAACATCATTAACCCCCTAAACATTAATCAGTGAAATTTATCTAAAGCAAAAGACATGTTTTTGCCAAAATGTTCTCACCCCAACACTGCAGCACATTGCTAGAACACGGGGAGAGATCTGACAAGTGAATGGGCATTGTCTAAACTGATCTGTTTGCAAGAGTTACAGGGGAAAAAACCTAGTTATAAAACAAATCTGCTTTAGAACAAGTTTGTTTATAAGGTCTCAAGGATCAACTGATAGAAGACAGATAGGAATTTGCTTGATATTGTCCCATGCCGCAGAGAATCTGTGAGGTCTGCCCTTGCAAGTCTCACTGAGGGACCAAGAGTCCTTTAATTTGTTTTTTGTTCTCCACCATACACACACTGTATCTCTTCTAGGTGTGTGAGCACATCAGTTCCTCAGCACAAGGCCTTCTTGTGAAAAGAAAAAGAAAACCTCAGTTGCAATCTCGTGAATCACTTGGTGGACACATTTTAATTGCAGTACTCTTGCCAAAACACCTCAGAGGTTGTAGAGATGTATAGAGACGTATCAATACCACCCCACTTCAACTGCAAGTATGCTCCTCACTGACTTTGCTCTCTTGACTTTTCATAACCTAGATACATTCTAAAGGTAGATTTTTCAATCACAGCCTACAGTGTTGAAGTATTTCTTTTTGATTTACCGAACTGACTAGAGATTTAATTCACTTAAGGCAGGGCTGGCACTTTTTACTCTAGGTACTCATGGAATGATAAAAAAACCCAACAAAACAAGACAACAACAACAAACCACCCACAGTCTGAGGATTTTATACATACCCAAAGGAGAAATCCATGAGTCTCCAAGAGCAGTTCCCATAAAATTGCACTTTATGGTCCCTTTTTGAACAGCCTTGGTGAATAAGAGGAAAAACAAAAACAAACGAACAACAACAACAAAAAAATCAACTTTTAGTTAGATATTCATGACTCTAGAACCAGTTTTCTGGTGAAAAAAATAAGTAGCAGTCTGAATTAGGCAACAGGGACAGTGTATTCCAGGAAATATAAGTACTTGTAGAACACTACGTTTTGAAGCGAAAAGTGAGCTACATCCTCCAACTGCTTACCTCATGCAGCTCTAAAGCAATGCCAGCCGCCATTTTACCTCCGTAAGATTCAGAAAATATGTAGAATGGGATGGTCTGGAGAGAGAGAGAAGCCACACAATGAACCTGTTGGGCAGAGGGCAGAAAATACCTCCAACCGCCTCCCACATCCCACAGAACCCAGGCACTGGCTGTTCACCTCTCACTATCAAACACTGGATATTTTTCTGATTCTAAGCTGCAGATAAAATTTCCATAACATCCTGGTGTAATTACCAGGGGAAGTTCTGAAGCAGACACTTCAGTATTTTGGAACTAGAAACAGCCGTGATCCTATATGCTTCTCAGATGGCACAATAGACAATAATGCACCCCGCTGCTTACCAACTAGCATCAAATTCAAGATACAACTTCTGAATTGTGGGAAATAAGAGGCAATGGTTATACCTGCACTGACTCCCACCAAATGCAAGCTACCTGTTAGCAAACACTGCCCGTCTGGAAGTCTGTTCACTAATTCTTTTTGAGATCTGTTTAAAAGCAAAGAAAAATACAATTCTGACCAAGAACTCAATTCACTTACCTGGAATTCTGTTCTACATGTGAAGAATTCTCCAAGAAAAACCATCATATCAGAAACTACTGTGGTAAGATTTTTGGCAAACAAGCTACAATCATCCACATAACTGAATCCAGTGCCCACTGGATTATCCACGAACAAGATACTGGCTGCCTGCAACTGTACAAGCAGAAAGAAGGTTTGTATGAAACCTCAGTTCAGCACTAGCGAAAACCTTAGTTTTGATGGCCCAAATGGTTAACTGACCCACCAAATCTCTGGCCCTGAAAGAACTCGCAGAAAAATTAGGTTCAAGTCCAAAAGAGACAATGGTACAGGTGAGACTTGTCTGTCAGAATATAAAATAAGAGGGTTTTTCTTTTGAGTTGCTGGGCTTTTGTGAAATTGCTATTGCAAATGCTATAGTTCTGTATTTACAAGTGAAGTCACACTTGTGTATAGTTACAAGTGTACAAATGAAATCAGTAGATCAGCACACAGATAGCTAGCATTGCTCAAAGCAGTAAGGCTCACAAAGAAAGCGGTACAACATAAGGTCTTTCAGGTTGCTCAATCTGCAACCAGAAAGGCACCCAAAAAAATCCCAGTGATCCAATGGCAGATCACCCATACGATCTAGGGAACTCCAGAGTAGTTAGACTATTGGTAGCTCAGAGCACAAATCCATTTCATTGAATAAACTTCCACCTTCATAGGCAGCTGTAATTTGTTTTCCCTTAAAGGCCATACTGGACTTGTAATTACGTGCCATTGGTTATACATTGCCAGCCATCCAGAAAAACCTCTATGACGGTACACAATTAAGATATGATCTGAAATAGCATCCTTCTAGAATTTCCCTGCTCTCAGTTTCCCAGACACATGCAATTCAGAAATTCATGGAAGCCCAGCTATAGTCCATCAAATCAAATTAATATGACTGTTCTTCAGTTCTTGACAAGGCTATTCCTATAAGCCAATTTATTAACCACACTATTTTAAGGTGAAATATTATAGCTGTATTGAACTTTAAATGAAAATTGTTCTGCGCGTTTTTGCATAGCAATTGTCTGTTTACACAAGCAACAAACATTTGCAATCAGTAATTAGAAGCTGAACTCTCTGCTATACCCAGGTTGTATTTCTCGGTTTCATTTCTTTGTCTAATGGACCAATTTCTTCAAAGTTCCCAAATCCACAGCCTGAAGCTCCTGGACCTCCCTGTGGGGAAATACCAAATGAAAAGTAAGTTAAAAGGCAGCATGGTACAGATATGATAGGAGAAAAATAAAAGCAAGCCAGTAAGTAGAATGACAGATTGTAAATTTTTAAAAATGGGTTTTGCACTATATGTTAATTTGCAAAGCAAATTGAGCTCTCTTCCTCATCATCTTTCATTATGTGTATACATGCCGTTTCTGAAAGCAAGAATTTAAACAGAGAAGCAATCACCCACTTGTGAAAGCATCTAATGAGTTGCATGCTATGTGAGTGCAGTTTGAAAACCCCTCCCCTTACTCCCTTAATACTGAATGCAAAAGTTAGCTATCCACAGAGGTTCGCAAGTCATTAGTTTTATCAGCATGTACAGCGTGTGCATTTCACTCTGAAGAAATAACCCAGAAAGAAAAAGACCAAGTCATCAAGGGATTATATTCAACGTTAACTTCTGAAATGTACTGCTGGAGGTGAACGTGGAGCACACACCACTGCCTTTTATCAAACTGTGGTTGAATGGGACCAATCTCTGAACAGTCTCTTACTTGTTTCCATTTAGAAATCTTTCTAAATCTCTGATTATTTTACCTACTCTCTCTCTCTCTCTGAACATTCTTGAGACTGTAAGCTCTTCAGGAAAGGAGCTGTGATGCTACAATGTACTTGTACTGTCTGGCATAAAAAGCACTACTGTTGTATAAAAGATAAGAACAACCTCTATTTCTGCAATTTAACTTGATGGAAGGTGAACAGTTGAGGACACCCCACAACTGCAGAATGATATTTTCATTATTTCTTCCTAACCTGAATACCTCATTCACAACGTGAAACATTTAGAGTTGGACAATTTTGAATCCTATTTCTGTAGAGCTGCAAGACACCTATCAGACTGAACCAGGCACAGATGGAAAGAATTATCATTTAAGTGTCTTTCACCAAACCTTACCTGAAGCCACAAGATGAGAGGTAATTCTGTGAAGTCTTTGGTTGGGTTATTTGCATAGTAGAGCCACCAGAACATGTGGGCCTTACTTCGAACTTGAACATATCCCCACAGCTCTTTGGGCTCTTGGGACTGCCTCAGAACTACACCTTGCGGGGGAAATAAAAATAAAAATCAGCTAGGTAAAAAGGCTCAGCTTTGCACTTTCTACCAGATTTCTGCCAAAACATTTGTGGTGGATTGACCCTGGCTGGACAGCAGGTGCCCACCAAAGCCGCTCTGTCACTCCCCTCCTCAGCTGGACAGGAAAAAGAAAATATAACAAAAAGCTCATGGGTTGAGATAAGGACAGGGAATGATCACTCACCAGTAACCATCACAGGCAAAACAGACTCAACTTGGGGAAATTAATTTATTGCCAATCAAATCAGAGTAAGATAACGAGAAATAAAACCAAATCTTAAAACACCTTCCTCCCACCCCTCCTTTCTTCCCAGGCAGAACTTCACTCCCAAATTCTCTATCTCCTCCCCGCCAGTGGTGCAGGGGGATAGGGAATGGGGGCTGTGGTCAGTTCATCCTACATGGCTTCTCCTGCTCCTTCTCCTCAGGGGCAGGACTCCTCACACTCTTCCTCTGCTCCAGCGTGGGGTCCCTCCCATGGGAGACAGTTCTCCACAAACTTCTCCAACTTCTCTGTGAGTCCTTCCCACAGGCTGCAGTTCTTCACAAACTGCTCCAGCGTGGGTCCCCCATGGGGTCACAAGTCCTGACAGCAAACCTGCTCTGGCCTGGGCTCCTCTCTCCAT
>JAVKLA010000002.1:33447404-33459685 GCA_034782735.1 Sagittarius serpentarius | reverse complement strand
CACGGGCTGCAGGGGAATCTCTGCTCCAGTGCCTGGAGCACCTCCTCCCCCTCCTTCTGCACTGACCTTGGGGTCTGTCTGCAGAGTTGTTTATCTCACACATTCTCACTCCTCTCTCCGGCTGCAGTTTGTGTTCTGCAGCAACTTTTTTTTCCCGTCTTAAATCTGTTATCACAGAGGCGCTACCACCATTGCTGATGGGCTCGGCCTTGGCCGGCGGCGGGTCCGTCTTGGAGCCGGCTGGCACTGGCTCTGTCAGACATAGGGGAAGCTTCCAGCACCTTCCTACAGAATCCACCCCTGTAGCCCCCCTGCTACCAAAACCTACGGCTATGCAAACCCAGTACAACATTACATTTCAGTCTTGGGTGTGATAATTAGAAGCGCTTCCATTAGAAAAAATTACTATAAGAAACCTGCTTATACTTACACCCACACACATAGCTAAGTTATCATCAATGAAGGAAGCTAAGTGTAATTAAGTGCTTACTTATCAGGGTCTGACATTACAGCTGCTGCCGAAATAGAAGCCCAATAGCTAGGATAATTTTTTCTATTAGGAAAACATATAAAGTCTTTTCAAAGCCTGGACTGAAAGCACAGCCCCACTAGATACGATGGAATAACTCACACCAGCTTCAGGGGCACCAGGGCTCCTTCAAGGATCCACTTTGATCTTAGTCTCTAGGAAGATCAAATCATTTTACAGTCCCCGAGAAGAGTACATGCAGGATAGACGGAGGGTTCACTTCTAAATGAACCCAAGATCTAATCCTAAACTCAATTGTCGGTAGAGTCTTGTCAACTTAAGCAGTCAGTCTATTCTCCATCTAGGATACAGGCACTTTCCCAGAAACAGACCTTTGAAACTACATCCCTTAATCTTCTCGATCATGCCAGAAGGCAGCAGTCCACTGGAGAAGCAGCAATAAGGCTTTTTCAAGCCACAGTGCCCAGTCTTTGCTGATCCACAGGACACAGTGCTGAACAGGTTACATCACTCTGGACAACATCACACTTTCTTGATCAGCCCTCACTGCAACAGTGGTGACACCCCGATATGGCTGTTTGGCTCCCTGCAGCCCCCGACCCGAAGGGTCTTGCGGGTAAAACACTGTGGCCGGTGACCTGTGCTCCCGTCAGCCGGTATCAGATGGCACCACAGTAATGTCACCCTTACAGGCACGCTGGCTTACATGGCTTCTTCATCGTCCTTCGCAGCTGCCAAGGAACGTAAAAGGGTCTGGGGGTCTTTTTCAGGAAGGACAGATGACAGCTCAGGGTAAAACAGCGATGAGAAGTGCTGCCCTGGTTTGTGGGGAGCCTCTCCCACCCAGTTTACCCAGCTGAATTTCCGCGTTCCTGCTCCAAAAGGGTTCTCTGGGGCTCCGGGTAGCGCAGACCCCAGCCGGGCTGGGGGGAGACGACTCCCAAGGTCACGACAGTCCCCGGCAGAGACGGCGACAGCGCACGGGCCCGCCCCGAGCTCGACCTGCTCCCGCCGGGGCTCCCCCCGGGCTCCCCCGCAGTCCCTTCGCCGCGTCCCGCCCGGCTACCACCCCCGGCGCGACGGCGGCGGCGGCCGCGGCGAGGCTCGGGAACCTCCCGGGGCTCCGCCCGGGCCCTGCCCGGCAACGGCCGCGTGCCGTGCCATGCCCGGACGCCGTCGCTCCGGCGCTGCCCGGGGCACGGCCGAGGCGCAGGACAGGGCACAACCTCCCCACGCCACGCCACGCCACGCCACGCCACGCCACGCCGTCCCGTCCCTCAGCCCCATACCTGCCGCTAGCAGTAACAGCGACAGCCCCGCCACGGCGCGCAGCGGCCCCATCCCGCCAACAGCTCCCGGCGCCCGCGCTGTCACGTGCGCAGGGTCCGGACTAGCCTGGCCCCGCCCTCAGGGGGCGCGGCCGAGGCTCTCGCGCAGCCCGCCCTTTTTGTCCCAAGCGCGGCGCCGTCGCCTGCTCTCCCCGCGGTCCCCCCCGGCCCCCCCCCCGCACCGGTCTCCTTCTCCTCCAAGATGGCGGCGGCCGGCGGCAGCCCCGTGCGGCTGCGGCTGCTCTTCGACTACCCGCCGCCGGGCAGCCCGGGCTGCGCGCTGTGCTGGCTGCTGCTGGAGCCCAGCCAGGTGCGCCTCGTCACCGACCTCGTCAGCCTCATCCGCCACAGGTTCGGCTTCAGCCGGCGGGCCCGCCTCAGCCTCTTCCTGGAGGGGGCGTTGCTGCCCCCCACCGAGAGCGCCCGCCTCGTGCGGGACAACGACTCGCTCCGGTACGGTGGGGGCTGCCCGGGAGGGGGCCCGGTCTCGGCCGCCGGCAGGAGAGGGGCTCCTCGGGGCCCTCGGGCTGCGCGGCACTGGGCTGGGTGGGGGGGCCCTCCGCCGCGGGCCATGGAGGGGGCCTGGCGGTGCCCTCCCCGGGGAGCCGGAGAGGCGCCCTCGGGCCCTTCCCGCGGCTGCCCGTAGCCCAGCGGCTGCCTGAGAAAAGCCCAGGAGGCCTGAAAGGGACTGGAGAGAGCCGAGGGCTTGGAAATCTCCGCAGGTATGGAAGGAGAGCGCTGCCTCCGTCCCTAGTGCTCCCACCACCTGCCCTGAACACTCGCACTGCCCGAGCAGGCCTTTTTAAAGACCTTGCAGCATCTGTGCCCTTAGGTGAGGGCTGAGACTGAGCTTTGGCTTAGGATAGCAACCCGTGCTCTGGAGGCTGCTCTCTGAACTGTCCTGTTAACAGGTGGAGCATCCCCACTCCCAAAAGACAGCCTCACCTGAGCTGCTAATGTGTAGGAAAAAAAAGTGTTGATTATGCTGAACAGTGGCTTTTGTTTGGGTTTTTTTTGACAGAGTAAAACTGGAAGAGATAGTTGCAGATGATTATGAAGAGGGAGATGATGGCTTCTCTTATACACCAAAAGAAGGCAAAAAAAGGCATAGACAAAAGCAGGAAGAGGAAGAATTCTCTAGAAATGAAGATGACAGGCATAAAAGGGAAAAGAAAAAGAATAAACATAATCCTGAATATTCCTCTTGTAGGGAAGAGACCTCTGTAGATATTAGTGACTGTCAAAAAAGGTACAAGAAAAGAAAAAGAAAGGAAGAAGTTAGTGGAAGAAATAGACTCACAGAAGGTAAGGAAGACAGCTCTACGGACCAATCTAAAAAGCTAAAAAAAATGGAGAGGGAGAAACAGTTGCCAACAAAAAAGAAGGATGAAAAGCAGACAAAGGCCGCTGCAGCAAAGATGGCTTTAGAACAGGCAAATGAGAGCTTTTCTCTAAGTTCTGGTAAAAATAGCACCAAAAAAATCACAACACAGACCAGAAAAAAGAGGGTGGGATCTTCAGATTCCTCCAGCACATCGTCTGACAGTGACAGCAGTGATTTAAATGTAAAGCAAAATAAATCTTCCCATAAACCTGTAGTGGCAACACTTCCCAAAGACAAATCCCAAGCTGCTGCAAATTCTGATATGAAAACTGTTGTTTCTAATAAAGTGGCTGAAAATTCCACTAAGACTGCAATTAGCAAAAATGCTAAAAAATCCCAGTCCTCTAGTTCAGATTCTGACTCGAGTACAGAGGATGAGAAAGTGGCAACAGCACAAGACAGTACTGCAAAGGAAAAGTCACTGCCTAACAATGCGGCAGCTGTAAAAACCAGTACCACCAAGGCTCCCAAAGCAAAGACCTCCTCTTCAGAGTCTGATAGTTCAGATTCAGAAACACTTGTTATTAAAAAGCCTGCAGCAAGTGCTGGACTGAGTAATTCCATAGTAAGAAACTGTACTAAACAGTTGCCAACCAGTATTCAAGGACCACTTGCCAGCCCAGGTCGTGGAAGGGGGCGTGGAAAAGGAGAGGATAACTTCTGGAGAGGACCTAGGGGCCGTGGGTTTCGTGGGATGATGAGGGGCCAAGGCCGTGGGAGAGGAGCAAACCCTGGCTTCTTCTATAACTACAGCAGTGAAGGCCAGAAACAGAGGCAGTTAAATGAAGCTGCAACAAATACTTCCGTTCTTGTCCAGGTGAGTGACTTACGCAGTCATAGGTCACCTTTCTCTTGCAGCTTTAACTATACAAAAAACGTATAGGATGAGAGTAATTCGTAAAAGCAGAAATAGATTAGTAGGGTAAAGGCGTTGATCTTAACTTAGTAAATCTGGTATTTACTGTAGTTCCATTTAACAGCCTGAGGAAGTGTTCATAAAACAATATTTAAGTGATTGTATTACATATCTCAAAACAAAGCACTTGGATACATACCTCACTCTTCTTAGAACTTCTTACAATCTATACAGCATATGCATTGTCTTCTCTTTTTATTAATACAATAATTAAATCAACGGGTTTACTGTTTATTTCACAGAATCCCGTGGAGGTCCCCAAGAGAGACTACAGTGTGTTACCTCTTCTAGCTGCTCCACCACAAGTGGGAGAAAGAATTGCCTTTAAGGTAAAGAACTTGTGAAATACTGAATATTAGTGGGCTAAAATTGTTTCCTTTGGGCCACTGTAAGTTTTGCAAGACACGCTACAGAGAGCATAGTCCTGACAACGAAAAGCTTACACTGAAGAACTTAATCTTACATTGTTCTGGGACCATCATCCTAGAAGTGTAAGAGGTAGGAAGTAGCCTTCATCCTACTTATTTGTTCTTTTTAAAAAACTTTGTTTTAAACTTAAGCAAGTGGTTCAGCACGTGTCTTGTGTCTAATGTTTGTAGGCATTTCTGAAAGCATTCACTCCTGTCTTGCTGTCTTTCTAACCTAATAAGTTTCCCATACAACAGAAACTGTTATGGTTTCTGTTGTTGGCTCTAGGAAACTCTTTTGTTGTGAAGTCTGACTTTGATTTTTACAAAGGTTTGGAACATGTGCATAAGTTAAATGCATTTCTTTAGACCTCCTATAGTTGTATAACACAAAGAAATGTCTCCATTGTCACTTCAGTGTGAATTTCCATGTACATTTGTTCAATTAGACGCTCTTAGCTACCACACAAGTCAGTTCACAAACAGTAGAATTTTCTGGTTGCAGCTTCACAAAGTCTGTCTACCATGGGCATATTTTCCAAGGTTTTCATTTAAATAAGAATGCCAGAAAGAAGCATGTTACCCCTCTCTTTCCAACATGCAAGGAAAGTCAGCATTAAAATTAGATGCTCTAAAAAGAAAAAAAAAAATCTGTTGTTATTTCTCTCTACAGTGTTTCTACAATATTATTGCAAATCTTATCATACAAATAATTACACTTCACTGCAAAATAAAAAAGTAAATGAAAATTAAATCACTGCAGTTGAAGAAACTGGGATCCTTTTCCCTGATAGCCTCTCACAGCCTGACTTGAACAGAAATCCATTGGAGCACTGAGTACTGGAAGACTAGCTGGGACTGTGATCAGCATCAGGATCCAGGAGTGGGAGACTTGGTTCTTGCACTTTCCTCTTCCTGAAGAAGCCATGTCTGGGTATAGGTGACATTATCAAGGATCAGGAAAAGTTGTAATCTGTTACTTGTATTTTTTTTCAACAGCGCTTGGAACTAACTGAAAATTACAGTCCTGAAGTTTCAGACTATAAGGTACTGCTTTTCTTTCCTCCCTTAAATCACTCACAAAACTATTGTAGGTGAGGTAAGGCTTAAATATTTTGAGGTTGTGCAGTATTTTTCTTCTTGTCCAGTTGACTCCGCAGGCTATTCCTGATGCAGGAGTAAAAATGAAAACTCTAGAATCCAAAACTGATGGAAAATTTGAAAGCTGTAGCAGTTATTTAAAAAAAAAATGCAAGCATTATTAATGGTCATTAATATTATAGAGATAACAAAAACCACAGACCTTCAGTAAGTAGAAAAATTTAGCTGTATTCAAGTCTACTGCTGTTTGAAGTCAAGGCAAATTCTTGAAACTGGTGCAAGTAAAATTTTGTAGCTGCTTCAAATAACTTGGTTTCTGGATAAGTACTGATTTAAATTACAAGGATGGTGACAATTAATATCTTGGTTTATTGATGCCAGTAACTGCAGATCGCTGAGCTTTAATACTTTGCAGATTTTATACACAGAGATAGAAAAAATGTGACAGACAGATATACTTCCTCTAACTGTGATTAAGTACCACAGTGGTTGTAAATACGGAATAGTTATCCAGTGCTGAAGTATATATCTTATCTGATTCTCTTCTTGTTACTTTATTAAGGAGGGGAAAATAATCAGTTGGAATGCTGACAAAAAACAGATTGAGCTTGAGATCCTTTCGTCGTCAGCAGGACAGTGTACGTACCCTGGGACACAATGCTTGTTGTCATGTGTGTCACTTTGAAAACAGCTAGTCCAAGGCACATTTCATGTTTCAGGAGTATTTCCAATTTCCTCGGGTTCCTTCTCAACACACCCCTCCCTTCCTCGCTCCCTCCCCAAAAAGTCTTATTTAAATGGAGACGTTCTAACACTTGCTGGTTGTATTGAAGATGCTCATGGGTATTGACAAAACAAAATTTGTCCAGTCAGTATGAGCAGTCAGTAACTCATCTCTACTGTCATTTAATTTCCTGAAAAAAACATTACATTGAATAAAATCAAATAAAATCATTATATAGAATTACAGAGAAAATTTTAGATCATAATGCTATTCTTTGCAACGTCAGTGAAGCCACTGTATTCAGTGGATGTGGAACTGAGTCCCTGCAATGACAAAGTGCACTTCAGAGACCTGAAACTATGAATGTTCCTGAAACTGAATGTGTATACTGCAGCTGCCATTTAAGCCAGAATTACTGAATCATCATATGAGCGTTTTTCTCAAATGTAGGCAGCGTATTGTTAACTTTTTCATGCATATAGTCATATTAGATAATTACCTTAATTTTGGTGTGTAGTATTCAGTTCTACTTCAGATTTTTTGTTACAATTATAAACCCAAACACCCAACTAAAAAAAAAAAACCCAAAACAAAAAAAAAACCACCAAACAAAAAAAAAAAAAACAAAAAACCTCAAAACAAAACAAAAACCCAACCAAACACCTGGTTTTGATTAGCTTTCTAAATATGGTAAACAGTTAAACTTTTTTGTTTATAGTTAATAGTTGTTTGTTTGTTTTTTAAGTTGCTAAAGAGCCAGGGAAATTCGATCTGGTTTACCAGTCTGCAGATGGAGCAGAACTGATAGAGTACGCTGTTCCTCAGGATACAAAGGTATGTGGGTGTCATGTTTTGAAGCCTGTTACAGGTTTTCATAGCTGATACATGCCCTGCTTTATCACTCCGTTCATCTCGGTGAGATTCTCTTTAAAGTAATACATCTGATTAAAATAAATGGAAGCAAAAATAATTGTTCCTTTCTAGCAAGAATGCGTATGATTACAAGATAAGAATGACTTCTTGCATGTTAGCCAATTAACTAGGTTCAAAACCAGTCATCAAACTGTGTAACTTTTTGTTTTAGCTAATAAAATAAACTCTATGATGTCTATATAGAATATCTGTTCTTACAAGTTTATTCATTTCATACACTGTTTTTCTTACCTGCATCTTTCCTTACCCAGGACGTCAGGCAGGTTGAGGTTCATCCAGGAGATCGATGAATCAGAGGAAGGATCTGTGATCTTTGTTCAGTAGTGCTGTTCAAGTCTAGACAAAGCATAATGTAGGAGAAATTGCATCTGCCTGTATAGCTTGTACATGCTAAGTATTGTCTGTATTTTGTTTTCAGATAACTGAAAGTTGGGATGCACTGATAGAGCCAAGACTGATTGTTGAGCCTCCAGTTAACGGATCCAGCACTGAAAATGGAACAATCTAAGATGTGAACAAATATAAATAATTGTACGGACTTGTTTTGTGAAATGCTGCCTTCTAGTTCTGAGGGCAGCAGATGCACTGGTGGATATTTTTAATAAATGCTTTTAAAAAGACTATGCCAAAAGAAAAAGAAACATTTGTTTCTTAGGATGTGTTTTTATGTAATATTTTGTTTATTATAGGAAGTCTTTAATATAGATCTGTTGGGGTTTTTTTCTTAATAGAAGCTTATTAACAATTTTTATATCCTACTGCTGCAAGCTGCAGAACGGAATAGTTTGATCAAAAAGATAAAATACGACCTTGTACTGTCAGTAACTCCATTTTAATTGTCTGGGTTTGGCTAGAGCCGTGTAACTGCCATACAGAGGTAGCTTGCTGTAAGGATAAAAATAACATTTAAAAATGAAATACAGATCTTGTTGATGTGCACCTCTCTTCCTCTACAGCTGTAGAGTACCATACAAATGCCAAGATCTTGCCGTTGTTTACAGGGTTCACCTGAACATGCCAAGAAAAGCTTGTGGGTTTCAAGCTTCTGTAACTTTTAGAGAGGCAGATAAATAGTATTGGTAACTGTCAACTTTGCCTAGAACCAGTGGAATATAACATGAATCCCTGGCAAAATTGTGTCCCGGTGTGTTAATCTGGGTAGGCTCTGAAAACCTGTTTGTTTGTTTTAAAGCAAACCCTTTTGCCCTTTAAGTGCTGAAGTTTCTGAGCTGCGGTTCTTGTTTCCTTCTCAATAGCAGAATGGGTCACCGGGTGGTGGCAATGTGCTTCACTGTCATCTCTGCTAATTATTAGCATTGAGGTAGCACCTTGTACCCACCTAGTACTTGCATCTTGGCAAATCTTACAGTTTAAGATAATCCTAGACCCAGGCAGTTGACTTGTAAACAGAAGACATGGAAAAAAAGCCCAACCCTAGATACAAACACCTGAAAAATTGTACATCGTGGTTTAGCTAACATGTACTCGGATTAGTGCATGATTACATTAAAATATTGCGCACCTTTGCATTGTCCCTATTAAAATGTCTTGTTTGTGAAGGAATCATTTTTATATGAGTAAAACTAATTTGTGTATTGCAGTTCTCTTTAGTTGCCATTATTATATGTTAGAATTTGTTTTTTAAATGGACAGAGGCATGTGTGGATATTCTTTCAAACTGAACAAAAAGAAAATTCCAGATGCTCTAGCAGTCATGCTGACACAGTTGCAATTAATAGAAAGATCTTTTTTCTAAAGGAAATCAGTTTTGAATTATGAAATTGCAAAAGCTAAATGCAAATATTTCACAGCATTTTAGAGCAGCATTCACTTCTTGTTCCATTGCCTGCAGTCCATTTTGGCTACAAATTAAATGGATACAGAGTTAAACAAATGATGGTTCAAAACAAATACACCCAGAGAGAAGAAGTTTTGAAGATACAATCTTGAGTCTTATTTATCCATTGTTAACAAGTTTGGGTGAAACTACTGTCTTGATGCACAACTGAAATCAAACCAAGTAACTGCAGTCTGACGGAGCTGGCTGACTGCCCTCCCTGTCGCACCCACACACCTTCTCTTGGCAGAGCCACACCCAAGGTTCCTCATACCTGGGGAGCCAGGGCAGGGCTGGGGCGTGAAATGGGTGAGAAACGTGGAACAGGACAGAAAATGCACGTGAATCCCAGAGGGAGCTGGTGATGCTCCGAACAAACCCTTATCGCTTGCTCTCTGTCTCTTGAGTTTTGGGGTCTCTTGCGAGCCCCTTCGCTGGGGCAGCCCCAGCTGCCAGTCATGGGGTCCCCTTGCCACCCTCTTCTATGAAATTTAGCATTACGGGTTTGTTTAAAAATTCTGTTAACGTTTTTTGAAAATTCTAGTCTCGTGACTCAAGCTGCGAGGATGTGTTTGAGCTAGCAAGCTATAGTCACACATGCACAACAATGCTGTAGGCCTACAGACACGATGAGGACCTGCAGCTAGAGGCTGCTGAAGAGATCTTAAAGACCTGAAAGTTTGCTGCTGTGACTACAGACCTTGCAAAAATACATCATCAGTATCAGCTCTTCGTGAATTTGGGGTTATTTATAATTTTGATGGGACAATTGTACCTACTTAAACCACTTAGAATATTAAATCCCAAAAAGTCAAAGAGTATCAGGACACCCGTCTCGATATTTGCTCAGCCACAAGTACACAAGGAACAATTTATTCTGCTGTGCTTCTAACTTCCTGCTCAGACTCCGAGTGGCACTTTGAATCTGCAACATCTGGGCAAAGGGTTAGATACAGTTTGGAACCACATGAAGAAGTTCTCAAGTAATTGCAAGGAAGGAAAGAGAGCAGTAACTTCAGTAACTATGTAAATGGTAAAATTCTTCAGTAATTTTTGATGTTAAACATTTTTTTTTAGACAACAGGAGTATCTGGGCTTACTCAAAACAGAATTTCAAGCTCTCTTTGACAAGGGAGAACGTAAATTGCTCATGTGAGCTCTATACATCCTGTGTTCTGCTCCAGAAGGAAAAGCTACAATTGTGAGGGTGTACATTTACCCTTTATATTTGCCTACCTTTGTCTGCATCAGTAGACACCAGATGAGTGCTACAGAAAATACAGTGAAGGTGCTGAGCTTTTGAAAGATGACAGTGGCTCAGTCCAGGTAAGGCCAGGAAAAAGTGCTTTGTTCACCTATAGAAAAATAAGAAATGTAATCAATAGCAGCTGCTCTTTGTTCTCATCTCTGGTAACACATACAACACAGCTCTGTAAGAACGTTCCTTTGCAGTCTCTGTCAGCCACTGCCTCTCAGGTACCCTCAGGTGTTCCCATCCCCTCTGGCAGCAGCGACAAAGTTCTGATTAGCATATCCCAACAACGCTGTAAGTAAGCAGAGTCTTCTAGAAACTCTTCCACCCTCAAGATTACATACTTGATCCCTGAACTTTTGCTCCTCTCTCTTAAAGCCATTGCAGCTCTGAATGCCTCCTGTTCTCCTTTCTGCACCATTACTAAGCAGAGAATCAGAGCCTGTGACACACAACCCCTCCATAGTTTGTCCTGAAGGAGTATTACGAGACTGGAGCAGATTAAAGGGGAAAAGCTTTTTAGCAGGGCCTGTAGCAACAGGACTAGGGGAAATG
Organism: Sagittarius serpentarius; assembly: GCA_034782735.1. Classification (NCBI taxonomy): domain Eukaryota; kingdom Metazoa; phylum Chordata; class Aves; order Accipitriformes; family Sagittariidae; genus Sagittarius; species Sagittarius serpentarius. The sequence continues at coordinate 33,448,758 of JAVKLA010000002.1, read as the reverse complement.
GCATTAAACTGAAAGAGGGTGGATTTAGACTAGATATAAAGAAGAAATTTTTTACAATGAGGGTGGTGAAACACTGGCCCAGGTTGCCCAGGGAGGTGGTAGAAGCCCCGTCCCTGGGAACATTCCAGGCCGGGCTGGACGGGGCTCTGAGCAACCTGATGGAGGTGAGGGTGTCCCTGCTCACCGCAGCGGGGTTGGACTGGATGGCCTTTGGTGGTCCCTTCCAGCCCAAGCCGTTCTGTGATTCTATGATTATTGATGCAGGTAGAAGTCAACGTTATCTGTATAATGTAGGTTTGCAATGACAATTCAGGTTTAATTTAGTCTTCCAAAATAACTGGCTAGGAACTCCTTTCAAAGCGCTAATTATAACAGACAAACCACTAGTGCCTCTTTTGAGTGCTTTATATGATTCCTGAACATTTTTTGAAGTCTCCAAGGGCTAATGCCGACACAGAAACCCCACAGTTGCCTGCCAATACTTTTTTTAAGGCTATTAAAAGAAACATCTGCAGTGCTCCACACTAGGTGTCCTTTGGCCACCGGAAATGCAGTTGAGAGCAGAGGGCTGCTTCTGCTGCAGACCACCAGGCTCTGTTTAAATTCTTGGCGGGGAGGAGGGGGGGGGAACACAGATTTGTGCCAGGCTGCTCCATTTCATCCATGCTGCCAGTGTCAGTGGAGAAGTACGGAGGGCACCGAGGAAGTCCCTGGGACAGACACCAGCAGACAGGGCGGAAGAGGAAGCAGGAAGAGGCCAATGGAAGAGTTTGGAGTCGTTAGTTGTCACAGGAACAGTCGCACACATTGCTATTCAGCATCCAGTGTTTCCGTTGGAAACAACAATTATTCCACAGTTAGACTGAGGGGAAAAAAAGAAAATCTGAGGAAGTATCTTCTGTTGAGATGGTTTCCCCATTCACAGTGCAGTAACCTGTCTGCGCTAAGAACGCTGTATCGACAACAGCTTGTTTGACCTTCAACAGCAGCTTAACCGCCCCGCCCAGAGGAAAGCGGCCGGGGCTGGCGGCAGGCCGGCCCTGTGCAGGCTGGCACCTGGGTTCACACGTTTACTTGGCCTCAAGCACACGCTGGGGGGCAGCGGCGACCGAGGCAGGCAGCTGGCACAGCGCCCGGAGCTGCTGGGTTCGTGGCCAGTTTGGGGACGGCCGCGCTCCCCGCCGCGGTGGGGGCCGGCACTCCGGGTGGGCCTTCGCGTCCGATGTTCCTCCCTCCGGTTTAGAAACCAACGCCGGGACCTCCCGGGCACAGCGGCTGCGCTGAGTGCGGCTGCACCGGCCTCCCCCCCGCCCCGGCCCGGGACCTCCAGCGGGAGGGGGGCACCGCCGGGCAG
>JAVKLA010000002.1:33423648-33447304 GCA_034782735.1 Sagittarius serpentarius | reverse complement strand
GGGAGCGATCCCTGGGGGGGGGCTGACCGGCCGGCGCCGGGAGGCGACGCAGCCGCCACGCTGGCGGCCCCAGGAGCGGGCGGGTCCCGCGGCTGCCGCCCCTCCCGCGGGGGGCGGCGACCGTAGATTCCCGGAAAGCCGCAGCCCGAGTTTCGTTTCTGGAGTCGCGGGGCGGCGGCGGCTGGGGCGATGGCGGCGCTGGCCCGGTCGCCGTCGGAGCCGGGCCTGGCGGCGCTGGAGGAGGAACTGACCTGCTCCATCTGCCTCTGCCTCTTCAGCAGCCCCGTGACGGTGCCCTGCGGGCACAACTTCTGCGCCTCCTGCCTGGAGCTCTCCTGGGCCGGGCTGTCGGGGCACTTCAGCTGCCCGCAGTGCCGGGCCACCTTCGCGGGCCGCCCGCAGCTGCAGAAGAACACGGTGCTGTGCCGGGTGGTGGAGCAGCTCCAGGGCTGCGCCGGGGCCGGGGCCGGGGCCGAGGCGGCGGCGGAGGGGGAGGAGGAGGAGGAAGCAGCGGCGGGGTGCAGGGTGGAGGCGCCCCCCGTCTACTGCGACAGCTGCCTGCAGGCGCCGGCCGTGCAGACCTGCCTGACCTGCACCGCCTCCTTCTGCTCCGAGCACCTGCGGCCGCACCAGGACAGCCCGGCCTTCCGCGACCACCAGCTCTGCCCGCCCCTGCGCGACCTCCAGCAGCGCAAGTGCCCGCAGCACAACAAGCTCTTCGAGTTCTTCTGCAGCCAGCACGGCAGCTGCATCTGCTCCCTCTGCCTCCTCGGGCACAAGCTGTGTCACACCAGCCCCCTGCAGCTGGCCAAAGCCAACGCCGAGGTGAGCGGGTGGGCTCCGGGGCTGGAGCACCCTCCGAGGGGCACCCTGGAGCTCCCCTTTGCTCCCCCGGGGCCTGGCGGGTCCCTGGGTGCTGGGGTCGTGGGCTGTGGAGTGTCAGGGGGAGGCTGGACCAAGACTTGGGCTGTAAATCTCGTGCCTGGCCTTGGCAAACCATTATCTGCCCTCCGAGGCGCGCTCAAGCGTGTCTTCAGAGTCGTTCCTCGCGTTTTCCTCCTCTCTCCAAGGTGGTGCTCCAAGGGTCTGGGAAGGCACTGTCATGGAATTGATTGCCAGCTCCTGTCTTAGGGTGGGCAGACCGGCAAGGTCCCTCTGCCTCGGTGGGTGTCACCCGCAACTCCGAGCCTCCTCTGCTACTCACTGCATGGGGTTCGCTGCGTGGCCTTGCCGCAGGCTGACTGAGGGACTGTAGACAGACATTGCTGTGTGTATGTTCTTAAGAAGCGAAGAACTATAAAAGTAGCCTAGGGAGATCTGTAGCATGTAGATAAAAGCCAGGAGGAGGTTCACACAGGGGAAAGGAAGGAAACCTGGCCTTCGTATCTTAGAGCGCAGCTGAAAATCAAAGGGTAGATGAGTAAAGCACACTTGAAAAGTTTAGGTGGCCAAAATCCCATCTGTTTGGCGAGCGTGTATACGGCTTACCCCCAGAAGTCCTCCCTGATAGAGCTTAGCAGCATCTTGAACTAAAGGAATAGGTAATTCACATCCGAGCAATGAAGTTCTCAATTAAAATGAGGGGGGTGAACAGTAGCATTAACCTAGTGCCCAAAGTCCAACCTGAGAGCTAACGTAAAGTCTATTCTTAGCACTAGGAACTGCTGTGCTGATGAAAGCACTCAGTCGTTATCAAGAGTGAGTCAACAGCATGCATCTTGCTGTTGGGAGAGGTGGAGCTGCGGGGAGGATGCCAGCTCCACACGCCACACGTGCAGGAGAGTACTTTTAACATCCTATAAGGTTTAAGGAGCAGTAGGTTTTAAACCAATAGTACTGAATGCTTACAATGGTTATTTAAAACTTTCTGTAAACACAATTCTTATTCCAGTAAGCATGACCTGACTGAGAACAGATATGGCAACTACTTCTCTGAAATACTTTCTGATCTTTCCCATTGCAGTTGGCGCTGAAGAAGAGACTTGTGGAGCTGCATAATCAGAGTGAAAGAGCTGCTCGGGCGATGAACAGTGTGAAAACAAACCAAAGCCAAGCTGCTGTAAGTGGGTAACTGTTCAAAATGCTGTCAGGTTGCTTGGCATACGCTGGCTGCTGCGTGTTGTTGATGCTTGTATTCCTGTGCCAACAGCTGTAGTATTGAGATTGCATTGGCAGGAGAAGACATTATTGGGAACATACAGAAAAGAGGCGTTTTGGCAGAGCCAGGCAGCTCCATGGGAGATGGGAGTAAACCAACCACTGTGTAAGGGCTTTATACCCACATGTGCTGACACACCTGGCCCATAATGGGGCTCAAACCCATCCTTTCCTGTTGCACCTGAAAGCACGTGTCCATGCAGCCCAAGCTAAAGGATTAGTGAGCTGTAACGGCTGCACCAGTGCAGAAATTTGGGATGGCTCTTCCCTGTAAGTTACCACCACTAATCCTTGCTCTTAGCTGTTGGTCAGGGTTGCTGTTTGTGCTGATGGCTGGATTGGGTACGTCTCACTTGTGCCACCCTTTCTGAACCGAGAGGCAGAGACCAAGAAACTGAAAAGCTGCCAGGGTAGCACTTCTGTGCTCCTCTGGAACGTCTCTTGGAGGATCAGGAATAACTTTGTATTAACCAGAGATGCCACATCTTGGCAGAAACAGCTACAGCCATGCGAGTGGATGTGCGGTGTCCAAGCTCGCAGCGGCGCAGCCCCATCCCAGTGCTGGTAACTGCTAGATGGCGCAGCTGGCCTGGCCTCTGCCCAGCAGCCCCAGCAGCAGGGATCTGGAGACAGAGAATTATCCCAGTTCCTTGGGAGTAAATGAGTTTTGTTTCCAAATTGCATTGAAATACATAGCTTTTCTATTGCCTGTTTCAAGTAATTGAAGCCTACACGTTCCTCAAAGGCTTCTTGTAGTAGTAGTAAGCAGTACTTTGTCCACAAACCGTTCTTTTGCAAACCAGTGTCTGTCTGTTCTTGTCTGCTCCAGGAGACAGCTTCCAAAAAGAAAGATTTGATCAAAAGTGAGTTTTCAGAAATTAAAGCTTTAATTGAAGAAAGAGAAAATCAGACTTTGAAAGCAATTGCAGATGAAGAAAAGCGAGTTTGCAATAAATTTGATTATATTTACGGTATTCTGGGAAGTAAGAAGAAGGAAATTCAGTCTCTCAGAGATCAGATTGAGATGGCACTGACTGAAGGTGATGACATTCTGTTTTTGAAGGTAATATGTCCTTTAAATGCTAATCCAATTCTTCATGTTTCTAGAATGCAGAATCACAAAAACCTGCTGTGGTAGTCCTGCTCTCTAGACACTTTCAGTCAAATGGTAATGCAGTCGTGTGCAAGAACCTGTTATAAAAGGATGTACTGATAAGTATGCAAATACCAGTGAAAGAGTGCTGAAATGAAGTGGTGTCTGATAACTTGCCCCAATTCCTCTGCCGCAAGCGCAGAGGCCAGCGGGTGAGAGGACTCATCTCCATGGGGTGTTGCAGCTCCGTGCTGTGACACCGTCTAGTAGAGCTTTCTCGCTGCTTCAGATAACAGTTGAGAATTAACGCATGTGGGTTGCTGTTCATTTTTGCCATGGGTCATGTCTGACTGTAGCCTTTGCTCCTTTGAATTTGAGATGCATGCACAAACCCCACCCCATTTAAAGTAATATGGTGGTATTTTTCTATGTCTGCTCACAAGGTGGCCTGCGTGATATCTTCCATTTGTCATTTCAGAGAGCAGCAGCACTGCAACAAACATCAACAAAAGATGCTTTCGTTCCTGTAATTGAAATGGATCAAAACTTGATACATTCCAGTTACCAGTCTGCCATTAACCTTAAAGATATTGTGAAACTTTCAGTGACTCAGTGTAGGGAGAAAAGAGTGGAAGGTACTGTATCACTGGGAGAACTGGCATTTTCTACCTTGGCTTTGAGCTCAGATGAGGGATCTTCCCCCTCCAATCCAAATATTAAAAAAAAAATAGTGCAGCAAATACAGTTGGTTAATATAAATTGTGTCTTCCAACTTCTGCGGTCCTCTGTTTCCACATAAAAATGGCTACAGTCTGGGCTAAACTAGGAGAAAAAAGGTGCCAGTCTCTTCACTTTTATCTGTTCTTGGATAAGCTGATGAGTATTGTGATACTATGCCCTTCTGGCACAGCTCAGCCTTTATTCCTTACAGTTGTTTATGTTTTTATTATGTAGCAGGGTTGGATGCAGTTAGGATGTGGATTTGAGGGGAGACATAAAACGCTTTAGAGTGACAGGACTATGGTTACCCAGCTGTAAAGGTGCTGATCGTGTAAGTGTTGTAGAACAAAGCCCTACTTACTGGGTTAAGCAGAAGTATCTTTTGGGCTGGGGCATGGGTATCTTCTATGCAGTTTCCATCTCTGTTGAGTATCACTTAAGTTCTATTTGCGTAACTGAAAAATAAGATTGAAAAACTGTCCTTGCTAATGCATTACTATTCCTGGCAATACAAACTATAATGTAAAATATTACCATTGCAGCAAAACTAACACCTGGCAAAACTAAGCCCCCTCCAGTGGCTTCTCTAAACAGAACCTTTGTTGGAAAAAAGCCTCCGGGACCACGTAAGTACTTGAGAACATAATCTTCTCCTAGCTGTGGTTTTACCATTAAATAAGAATTCAAGCAGTTACCCAGGAGCTGTTGGCTGTAGTGGTGATGCAGTGATTATCTGTAGCAAGCACTTTGGCATGGGAAGGGGCAATGTTTTGGGCTATTTAGTGATGGATACCTTGTGAGCTGTAAAGCAGCAAACTGCACAGATACAGTGGTGCATTAGCCTCAGCGTGTGCCTGTGGTGTCAGCGCAGGCTGCAAAGCACCCCTGGTTCTTGCAGGTTTTTTTCATTTGCACTAAACATCTGTTGGCTTCTTTGATGGATTTGTATGTATTCAATCCTGCTTATAAGCTGTTCATGTTCTGGTTTTTTTCTCCCTGCCCCCCCCGGCTAAGAGCATACCCGCAAAGAGAAAATCCTTCACCAGGCTCAAGCCACTTTGCAGGTGGAGGCAGATACCAGTAAGTGGTGATTAAGAGCAGCCTCAGACACTTTGCTGGCCACATCTTGCCTGCAGTCTAAAGCTGGGGTGATGGAGACAGTCTTCGTGGCAGGTTATACTGGGGCCTTTCAGTGTTGTTTTGTCCAGATGCTGTTATTAATGCGGCACTCTAGCCTGTTTGGAAGATCTTCTTTATTCTCTTTTTGAAATAAATCCAAGTGTTAAGAAACTACTTCTGTTATTTCCACTGAGCTCTTGACACGTGGTCCTTTCCATTCACAAATCCTGTGCGTGGAGCACTCAGCGGGGTCTGTCGGGGATGCTGGAGTTGAATGGACTAGTAGCTCCTGTTGCTGCACTAGAAGTTCTGTTGTAAAAAGAAAATAGGTCTATGTGCCTCATGGGAACAGGCTTATTACCACTTGCCCTAATATGCTGCATGCTGGAGTAGAGGTGAAGCTCCTTCCAGGCTTATGACCCTGTGAAATAGGAAGCAAATAGTAGGTTGTGCTTCTTGTGTAGCTTTCCAGTATGGGTATATTTGTACATGGCTTCAACATGCTGGACTGTCAGCTTTATCTACCGCTGCAGCTTCAGAAGAGCCATGATGATGGTGTTACAGCTGGCATAGTCTGTCAGTGGCTTTTCAGTCTCAGTAGAACTCACAGTTCACTTTTTTTTTTTTTTTCCCCTCCAGAAGAGAAAAAGAAACCTGTTAAAGTCGGTGAGTCTAAACTTTCAGCATACTTATTCTAATTTTCATTGACTGCTCCTAAAATTTTAAGTAGATGGTCACTAGTGTTGGTACCTTAAGCAAAAGTTCAGCTCTTGCTCTGAGAAGGCTCTTACTAGTCACTGTGAGAGTGATCAATCACTGAAAGAGGTTGCCCAGAGATGACAGGGGATTTTCGAAACTTGACAGGACAGTGAGCAACCTGAGCTAATATTGAAGTTAACCCTGCGTGGAGCAGGAGGCTAAACCAGATAACGTCTTGAGGTCTGCTCCAACCTGAGCGTGTCTGTGATGGTGTGCTAAGCATGCAGGGTTTCTTCCCAGCGGCCCAAACTCTCTTTTCTTCTGTTGACACAGCACCAACCACGGGAACACTAAGTGCTGCCGCTGCCGTTTCAACTAAAGAGCTTATTGACAGCTTTCTGAAGAAATCCAGAGAGGAGCTTTTGCAGTGTAAGACACCCAACGTTACACTACTTAAAGATGAACTTTCTGCACTTACTGCACTGGTTTTATGTGCCCTCTGTAGTTATCTGACAAAAATACTTTCGAGGGGTTTTAGCTAGCTTAGTAGGTTATCAACTGGTTATTACAAATGAAGGAAACTTTTGGAGGAAAAGGGGGCAGGAGGTTTCCAGGTGGTTCTTTTGCCAGATGAATCAAATCTGGTTTTGGTATTAATGTATCTTTACGAAGGTAAATGCAGTTTTCTCAGTAATGGCTTTGGTTTCCCCCCAGATGACTGCATTAGGGTAGCCTAGAAATACGATTTAACACACTGGATTTTTCTTTGAAATGAAGTGCAGGTTTTTATGCGAGCCCATGACGGCTTGCTTAAGATGCTATACCAGATGGCATACAATATGGTATACCTTTTGCTGCCGGATCAGCAATCCCCTTCTATTTGGGTGGGGAAGGAATCCCATGGGGATGCAGGAAGGAAGGAAACTTGCCCTCCATTTGCCTGCTGTGTAACACAGAGCTGCAGTTGAACCCAGCGGCTACTACTGTGGCCCTTAGAACTGCCTGCGCTGTGGAGGAGAGCAGAGCAGGGATATAAACACGCAGAGGAAGAAGTGCTTAGGCAGGACAGTATAAATAAAAGTGCTTTGCTCTTCAGTACCTTCAAACAATTCATGTCATTGCAGATGCTGCTAACATCACACTGGATTACAACACAGCTCATAACAAAGTGATTCTGTCTGAGAGATACACCAGGATGTCTGTCTCGGACACCCCTCAGAATTATAACCACCACCCTCAGCGCTTCACTGATTGTTTCCAAGTGCTGGGGTTCCAGTGTTTCAAGAGAGGCACCCACTACTGGGAAGTGGAACTGCAGCAGAACAACTTCTGCGGCATTGGCATCTGCTACGGCAGCATGGACCGGCAGGGACCAGAGAGCCGGCTGGGGAGGAACAGCAGCTCTTGGTGTATTGAGTGGTTTAATTCCAAAATATCATCCTGGCATAATGATGTTGAGAAGTGCTTACCCAATGTGAAGGCTACCAAGATTGGCGTGCTGCTGCACTGTGAGGGAGGGTTTGTGATTTTCATGGCTGTTGGGGAGAAGCATAACTTGATCTATAAATTCAAAACCCAGTTTACTGAAGCCTTGTACCCTGCCTTCTGGTTGTTTTCTAGTGGCACTGTGCTCTCTCTCTGCCAAGTGAAACAGTAAGGTCTCGTATCTTAATTTAGTCTGCCTAAGTACTTACATGCAGATAGTTCTGCAGCAACTGTTTGTATGTCTTAACCTAAGAGGTCTCAAAGATTGTTTGTTTGAGACAAAAATTATTAGCTGCTGATTCTTTGGTCTGAATTGCTAAAGCCTTTAGATAGTGACTTAGTAACATGTTGATGATGGTGAAAACTACAATGAAAAGTTTTGCAAAGACCTTGATTGTCCTTCTAAAAGTAAAGTTATGATATGAACCACTGTTAAATGTCTTCAGTAGCTGCTGTGGCTTCTATGGTTTGCTGTAAAGGATCCCCAGCATTAATTTTCAGGTCTAAATGCGTTTCACAGGTAGCAGTAACCCTTTTGAGAATGAAACAGGAAGAATTCTGTGACAAATTCAGGTTCCAGGCTTTGAGGTAGGTCTCAGTGTTGCCTTTTTCTCTATACACAGACTGTTCTCCGTAGTCAGGATTTGCAATACGTGTGTTCTCATGAGATGGTACAGAATGAACTATTAAAATCAGTAAGTTTAGGTCTTATGATGCTAAGTTATGAAAGGCAATATGACAGATCTCATCAGAATGGAAACAGAGAGACTTCTAGAGTTGATGGGTAAGAAATGGTGTCAGATTCACCAGGAAATAAATTACATCGACTCAGAGACTGGGAATATGCCAGAGAGTCTTCAGGAAGACATCCTGCACAGCAGTAGTGTGCACCCTGTAATAATACAGTTTGGGGGATGAAGCATTCTGTCTCATGTTCTGACCCAGAACGTGCTTCACATCTTCAAACTGAAGGCTCTTCAGTGGTTTTTTTAACGTGCTGAGGAGTTCAGGGAGTGCATTTTTGGCTTGCATAGGGAGCATAAACATGCTGTTCATTTAAAGCAGGGTCTCCTATCATAAAGCTTTTCCTCTTTGTGAGGCAGGATATTCTCTGCTGGCGCCTCTTTAGTTGTTCAGGTGGTAGAAACTGGATTTCCTACGTGTTATTGGGACTCTGATTTGAAGAATCTCAAGATGCTGTGCACAGTACCTAGAAAATGCATGCACCCTGCAAGCAGACGGGTGAGTCTTTTGAAACATACAGGGAATTAGCTCAAAGGAGAATATACATCCATTCCCACAGGGATGGATTTTTAATTCTCCTGGCGTTCTTTGCTTTGGGTTGTGGTATGTCTTCAGAATTCTTCGCCATGTACACAGGAATCTGTACTTCTGCATTTCTTATAACTTTAAAACAAACAGTAGGCAATCAAGGTATTTGGATCTCATAGGTTTTGGGCCTGTATCTTGTTGATGCCTCTGGACTTACTGTGCTAGTGCTTACTTCTTGTGGTAGCCCATGAAGAACAGGGAAGCTCACACAGGAGAATTCCTGGACTTTGTAAAACTCCCCTGTATGGGTCTTGGTGAAATAAAACACCTGGCAATTTGGAAGGGAATTGCTAGAAGGCTCAAAAGAACCTCCGTGACTACATTTCACATTAGCCCAAGTGCTTTAGAGAAGGACTTGCAGGAATTCAGGCTTGGTGTCTCTATTTTTACTTGGTTTGCAAACTCCTAGTACTTTGTCAAGGATAGCGTACGTCTGGTAAGATGCTTCCATTTCTTTGGCCAGAATAACATATAGAATTGGTGGTGGGCCCAAAAGTGCTATGACTGTCTTTGGAGTAGTTGTACTATCTCAACGGTCCCAGCTTTCCAAAGCATGGTCAGCACTGGAACTACCAAACTAAGCAGAACGCTTAAAAAGGTGCAGAAGGGGGCTGTGTCCTGCTGGGAGCCACCAGTGAACGCAAAACTTTTTTCTGCACTTCCAGTTTTTCAGCAGTGAGGGACAAGAGCAGTTTCCTCTGAGAAATCCCGTCCCTTTAGCTGCTTGGCTGTGCCACAGGGCTGCAGACCCACTCAGTGGGGTGCTGAAGGAGTACTCTGCCCCCTTCTTCATAGGGGGGAAAAAGGTGCTTGGGCGGTTTCTGCAGTGGAGAAAGTCCACGTTTTCCGTTGCTTGCTTCTTGACTTTAAAGGGGTGTTAATATTAACCTCTAAGTCTATGGGCTTCTTTAGCCATAGTCTGGAGTGATACGCAAGCAAAGTAAAGAAGAGCTCTTATTCCACCACGTTGGACAAGGTTGGATTCTTTAGATGTGACATTGGTGTATGACCAACAGTATGTAACACATAAGGTGTTCTGGATTACCATAGGCAGTGAAACAAGCCTGCCGCTGTATTCCTGATTCTCTTTTTTGTTTTTCTTTTGTGCTGTGAATGACTAGAAATGATAGAATTGAGTTTCTGTTAATTTGGAGTGAAATAAGAAATGCGTAACAATTGCTGCACTTCTGAAAACTTACTTTGGTTGGCTTCAGGTATCTTGGATATATCGAAACATTGGGGTGATACTAATTACAGCATGATAAATAATGGTTCAAAAGCCTCTTCAGCACAACTGAAGTGTTTTTACTCAGCCAGTGACTATCACAGCTGTACTGGTTTTAAACAAAATGTAGATACAAGCATGTGTTTTAATTATACTTCTCTTTCTAATATGATAAAGAACCCAACTTATCCGGTCTAGAAAAAGGACTAATTCTGGTGTTGTTAAAGCCACGAGGATGTGGAATGATTTTCATATTAATGTACAAATGCCTACTGAAAATACATTAATCTGTTTAAATTTAATCCTTTCTTCAGTTAAACACATCAGTAAAATACTGGTTAGAAAAATAAATGCTTATGTAATTATAAACCTCTTGATTGTACTGATAGTATACATACTGAAGTACATGGCTGATATATGTGATTTCATATAGATGTGTCAGCTGGACATCCTTGTCAAGACAATGGACATAGATTTTTATGCCATCTGTTTTATGACTGTGCCTGTAACTGTTTTAGAGGTTGACTGTCGTTGGTCTTTCCAGCTGTAAAGTGAATGAATTGTGATCTTTTGAATTCAATAAATATTCATGGTAAACCCTAACTCTAAGTGTTTTGTTCTGTGTTCAAAGTTGAAGCAAGCAGTAAGGAAGGCAGAAATAAAGATGCTATAGTGTACAAATAACAGGTCTTGTGCTGCATAACTCACCAAGTTATACAAGAACTGGGGAAGAGAGTCCTCTGGACTGTCAAATACCGTCCTAAACTTCTCCTTCACCTGAGCTATGCCCCCTTTACCAGTCATGTTGCATCCTCGCCAAGGATGAGAGGAACTTCATATCCAGTAAATGAAACTGGAGACCTTTTTGGGTAAGCAAAAGTGTGGTCATTAGCTATAGGAAGATGAACGGCTAAGGCCTTGGTATGTGCAATGGGATTGCTTAAAAAAGCCTTGGGTGATGCCCAGCATCTGCCATCTTAAGTTACATATGGAAGCAGCAATGGGTGATGATTCCTAACGTTACCCAGTGAAATCAAACTAAACAGCTTGTGGTTTGCAATCTGCTGCCTCCCCGTGTGGCCAGTGGAAAGTAGCTCAACAGGGAGCTGCCCTGGTGGCTCAATAGACTTTTTAAAAATTAGCCAAAACAAAGACACCCACAAAACAAGTTACAAACTGACTTTTCCACTTAAAGTTCTACAGGTGAGTTAGGCTGATGAAGGTTTTGGGGAATAAACTCTCCAAAGAGCTCCCAGAGAGTCAGACTGGTATTGCTTGATCAGCAGTGACAGGTAGTACAGAAACCAGGGAAAAAAAAAATTCCTGATTTTCACTCACTACTTGTCCCATGATGTCCCTGGCATTAAGAGGTCAATTAGGTCTGCCAAAGAAAGACAAATAGATACTTCAAGCCTGCGTAAGCTTGACTGTGACTGCCTTGGTCTTGAGCAGGTACTGAAACCCCAGAGAAGTCAGCATGCTCTTTACTCATACAAGGTCTGTTTTCTTACTTGCTAATGTAATTTCCTCTTGATTTAGCTTTGTGATCACTTTTTCACAGCAAAAGGAATAATAGACTTGGACTCCAAATCATATTCTCTGGGAACATATATGAAAACATTTATCAGATGTTTTCTAATACTTGTTTCTCTTCCTAAAATAAAATTTTATTTGGCTAGTGTTTAACAGACTCTGTTTCTATACCCAGTTCTGACTTCCTCCCATCTCTTCCCTACTTCCCAATTCCTTCCCAACAGAGTGGCTGCTACTTCTCAAATAATATGTCAGTTAAAAACATGTCACAGTGTGGTCACTGTATGACTCCTATTCAAAGTTCATGTCATTTAGACTTTCATTGGCAGCTATTTTGTCCGATTAAAAAGTTCAAGAGAGCAATTTGTGAACCTTGCTCAGCCAAGTAGAACTGTGGAAAAAAAGGGAGTTATTTCAAAAGTCAATTAATTATGGTCTGTCAGAGTGCTCCTCATTCAGTTTTTTTTCCAGGCCTTGTCATGGGCTTACATCTGTCAGGCCCATGTTTCTCAGGCTGCTATCAGATGCCGTTACATTGAAAAGAATGGGTTTATTCACACCGTTTATTGGACTTTGTGTGGTAGACACATATGTATATCATTTTATGGTGTAACAATTCAATTTACATAAAATATAGGCAATTATGTGAGTCCAGCCAAAGCACTAAGGGAGGGTGGGAGGGGCCACCATTAAAATAATAAAAGCTAATTGAAGAGAGGCAGATAATTTAGGTGAAAATACCATCGCAAGCAATTCTTGATCCAAAATTAGTTCAACAGAACTTTAAGGAGGCAAGTTAATTGTATTTTGTCTGTGTTTGTATTAAATTCCTTAATGTTTTTCACTGTAAGAAAAGAATTTGTACTTTTTACAGCACCTACATTCCATTTTAAAAATCAATTAGTTCTTGGTGGAGGAAGAAAGAGGTTTTTTGCTCTAGGGTTAGGTTTTTCCCCCCAATTCAGAGTGAGTTTCCTCATTTGACTAAGGGAATGTTGTGCCCTAGAAGCCCGATTCTGCAAATCCTACTTTTATTCTCCTGACTGCAACAAGGTAATTCGCGTATGGTGCCATTTACATCAAGCTGAAAATAAAGTTTTCGATCAAATTATCAGTAACGCTTTTCAATGAAGTGTAACAGTTTCTCTTCTGGAGTCAGGAACATCATTCTTGCAAAAGTAAATCTCCTAGGATTCAAGTCGAGCATTCATTTTGCGTGAAACTGATAAGCAGTTTGGGTATCCTTAATCTTGGCACTGTAACAGGTAAGGAAGTTACAATTTTGCTGTAACTTCTCAAGTTCATAGTGAAGAGGGCTGTTGCTCTGTGGCATGCGGCAATGATTGATCTGACAGCAGACCTGGAGCCCCCACATTCCCTGTTGGCCCCTGATTCATTTCAGGTACTTGCCTATGGATGACAGTGAGAGTATTCCTTTAACTAGTGAGATATTACTTCCCTGAAGATAGGAGCAATGGCGCTCTCAAACATTACTAGGATTATATCCTGAGACAAAATTATAAATATGCTAAGTATGACTGTACTGATTACAGGAGCATGAATTACATATCTCTAACATCACTGCAGTGTACTGAAACTAAAACTCATCATTTTGAAATGAAGAAAAGTATTTAGAAAAACTATAAATACTCTTAACTCTGACTCTCCATGTCTATTTTGGAAGCCTTGCGAGATTTCAACAGAATGAGATCAAGACCATTAAAAAGGGAGAAGACAGACTCTTGGTCAAGGACAGAAAAAAAAAAATTATTATTCCCATGTTGAAGTTAAGCATTCAAATCTCAGTGCAGAATGAGCTCCTAGGAAAGGTGGTAAAACATGGGCGCTCTCACTGACAGCTGAAGGTATTAGATACTTGAGTCGGGGGCAAAGCTCAGCATAAACCCCCGATTCCAAGACTTTGGCATGCAGCTCCTGTGCCTTCCCGCTAGGACTCTCAAGATCTCTGAAGCCACCACTTTGCCATTTCATACTGTGACAGAAGACCTATCGTCCTACTCTGTTAGGCAAACAGGGTTCTTACCCTTTTGTTTGAGACAAAAGCTGAGCTTCCACTTCAGTGAAAAATATTGAAACATTTGCCTTAAAAATAGTAATAGAATTGGAGAAAGTGAGTGAATGAGTCAAACCTCTAACAAAGGGAATAAGCCTGTATTCATGTAATTAATTTCCTACAGAATGGTGTGTTGAAAATTCAGTGCATTTGAAACTGCACAGAAAAGGCAAGGTAGACATGAGGAAAAGACCAGCTGCATTCAAAAAGGGCCAAACCCACTCTGGTGTAAGCAAGCAAAACCTCATTCAAATCAGTAAACAAGACTTAGCCCACAGTGTCTATTCACAAACCTCTACTTCATGGTGTTGGTCCAGTCAAAGACTCATTAGAGATTCTTGCAGCTCTTTTGTCTTTCAATGAACGGGGGAAATACCCTGTCCCTCTTTTGATTCTCTACACATCAGGCACAAGTCCAGCAAAGAACAAATGATTAAGTGCATAAAGAGCCCTGCTGCTTTATGAAAAGTTACAGATCAGAAGCATTATGGAAAAGGCTTCACTTCCTTCCTGGAAGAGGCTGAAAAGCTTAAGCTTGCAGTGCCAAAGAGGAAAACGTTCAACATGCTTTCCGCAGTAAAGATAATTTATTGGGTTAAATTCAACTACTGTAAAGAAAGAAGATCACTTGTTTGCTTGCAGTTGTTCACAAATGTGTTTTGACTATAACTTAGGTCCCCCCTTCCTCATACCAGGCCTAACTCAAATCTTAAAGCTGGTACCCAAATTCCACCAAGAACTGTCTCTCATTGCTTCAACTCTCCATATGTGGAACAGTGGCAGTATTTAACCCCTTCTGACCCAATTTTCCTGTATGCAGAGTTGGAGAAATTGATTCCTGAAGACTGAAAAAAACCCCATGAAGATGAACGTGAAGATGCTTTTGGCACCCTTACTTTGGTTTTAGGTACTTATTCCCTGAATACATGCATCACTGTGCTTTCGTAAGGCTGCCTGGCCCTATTTACCCATCCTGAAAGGAGGAAAATCCACAGAGTTTTTGAGAAACAACTGAACGAAGAGACTGTTTAGTGCCATAAAAGATGCTTTCTCTCCTATATAGTTCTTGAACATAGAATGACAAACTCCTGGGATGCAGAACTTCCTGTAATAGATCTCTGGAACCATACTGATTAAGTCTCCTTTAGGACATCTGGGACTTTTTTGGAAGGTTTTATCATCTACAGAGAGAACAAGCAACAGAACAGATCTTCCATGTAAGATGGCTGCTTTATAGAAGATGCTGGCTCTAACCATTAAGCAAGAATTATGGTCAGCTGTAGCTTAAACCCCTTGTTGCTGTTCTTCACCTCCCAGTCTTTATAAATTGGCTTCATTTTTGCTGGTTTGAATGCTTCGTGCCCTCAATACAATTGGTCTCTACCTGTTCTTTTGCAAGGAGGGCAAATAAAGCAGTGTGGGTGAATTTCGGACACACTCAGTGACATATATAACGAAGCAGTGGGCATTACAAACTGCTTGCATAGTATGTTTTGTCTCTCTCTGTTCAACCTCTTGTCCGAGAAGACTAAAATGAGCACATAAATGCAACCGTTGGCTCCTATTATATGTAAATGTAACACAGCCAGTGCAAGGAAGATTATTCCCCTTTAGCTGTTATTCTACTGTGGCTAAAGAAAGGATTTTGTGGTTCTGTTAGAAACTATATGAGGTAAGATACCAGGGGAAGAAACACTGCTTGCTTCCCATGAAACTAAGTACTTGGAAAACCCACAATATCACCCTAGGCTGACAGAGCTTAAAACACCAGGAGACAAAATTAAAATGCCCTGACCCAGCCACAGTTCCTTGCTGTGATAATAGCTGTTCCACATTGTCACACTAATAAAGTCACTGAAATTAAAGAGTGTATGACCTGATCTTATGTTGTTCTTCAGCTACTTTACTGCTCTTCCACTGATCCAAATTTTCTCTCTTATCCCAATGGAAACACTAGCTGCTTTGCCCCACTGTTACTCATGTTTGTATCTAAACATCCTCAGTCTTGATTTTGGAAGATATTTGGACCAAATGTAGACAGTAGTAGCACTACTGATTTTAGCACAGCAGAACTTTTTTCAAGTGTGGGCATTCTATGCATTACATGTTTTCCCAGAACAGTCAGAATATTTGTTTTAAAATCTGAAACAAATGACAACAAAAATATTTTCTCCAAAAAAGCTTTTTACACCACCACTTAGAAACATCCAGGTACCTCTACTAGTTACTGGTACCATGATAGTTATCTCAATTCTATGCAATATGGGGAAATTACAGTCAAATAGAACTAATATTTCCAACACCACATAAGCTCTTCATTATTCTCACTGATTGCAAGGATTTCAGGTTGCTCACTGCAAGGCTGACAAGTCCACAGAGCTGTGGATTACATCACCTATCACATGAGTTTTTAAGTATGTTGTTTCACTTCACACTGGGTTATTTTAATTTTTCAACCACTCATTCGCTGAACTACTTATTTGCTTTAAAAAGAACACATGATTTTAAAGGAATTACGCTCTGTGAAAGCAAATATTAATTATTACATTAATGCTACAAGAAATGGCTAAGGCCCTGTCGTGGTTTAACCCCAGCCAGCAACTCAGCACCACGCAGCCACTCACTCGCTTCCCCCCCACCCAGTAGGATGGGGGAGAGAATCGGAAAATAAAGTAAACCTCGTGGGTTGAGATAAGAGCAGTTTAATAGAACAGAAAGGAAGAAACTAACAATGACACTAATAACAACAAAGTGACAACAAAAGGATTCGAATACACAAAACAAGTGATGCACAATGCAATTTCTTACCACTCGCCAATCAATGCCCAGTTAGTTCCTGAGCAGCACTCCTCCCCTGGCCAACTCCCCCAGTTTATGTACTGGGCATGATGTCCCATGGTACGGAATACCCCTTTGGCCAGTTTGGGGCAGCTGTCCTGGCTGCGTACCCTCCCAACTTCCCTGTGCCCCTCCAGCCTTCTTGCTGGCTGGGCGTGAGAAACCAAAAAGTCCTTGACTTAGTCTAAACACAACTGAGCAACAACTGAAAACATCAGGGTGTTATCAACATTCTTCTCATACTCAACCCAAAGCACAGTGCTGTACCAGCTACTAGGAAGACAATTAACTCTATCCCAGCCGAAACCAGGACAGGCCCCTTTAAGAGGCAAAACCCCACACAAGTCTGACATATACAAATATACGAAACAAGAAACGTAGTACCTCTGATCTATACTAAAAGAACGTATTTTTATCTCATATTTACAGCGCAAATACCAACCAAAGAAGAGTATTCCATTTAAAATTTAAATGTAGCATTGATCTCCAGCTCTCAAAACCCAAGTACTCGGATATCCCTGTACATCCTCCAATACTTTACAACGGCCAGTCTGCTTAAGTCTTTCCTGTTTTGCACTAAACAGTAACTAGAGCTAGTTGTGGGCCCAGTACTATGAATACCAAATATTACATTCTCATACAGACTATGCTACAACTAAAACCTCTGATTATTTCAATGAATTTTCCAAACACCTTTTTTCATCTGGTAGTGATACAGTGTTAGTGTTCATATTAGCTAAAGTGCAGTATCCCTCATTGGCCTGTCTGCATGGGGAACAAAACCAGACACTGTCAACTGTGCAGAAATCAACAGACCGCTCCAGAATTATATCAGCTGTGATTTTGCCCCAGAGGGTTAATCTCTCTGCTAACACACGGAAGGCAAAAAACCTGGCAAATCTGCCAACTGCCTGACGGTTTAGTAACTACGGCTAAGACTATAGTTAGAATTCATTAAAAAAAAAAAAAAAAAAAGAAAAAAAAAGAGCCATTTGGAAGGGAAATCAAGTAGAGATCAGGGAGGAGAGAAAAAAATCTAGACAAAAAGCACTCAGTATGTACACAGAGCAAAAGACATTAGAATTTTGTAATACTGAGCACAAGCTGCTTTCTAACTACAAAAAAGAACAACCTTTTCAAAATTCAGAGTTATTTTGTGAGGTAAAGAAAATGTGAAGAAGGAGAAATTAATGCAACTAATGCAAATGTGGATTAAAAGTCAGAGTTTACAGGGCTCACAGAGCCATTATCTTCAGGAAATTCCCCAGGCCCCAGTTTTGGCGAATTTGTTAGCTTTAGTCCTTGGTTTTAACCCTACTTCAGACTCAGTATCCAAAAACTGAGCTGAAATTTTTCAACTTTCAATGCCAGTGTCACTCCTGTCAGTTGAGCTGAAACTCACACGGGTTGGCTCCTCTTTCTCTGGCAGCCCGGTAAATGAACATGAAATCTTTAAACCGAGGAGCACAGCCCAACCAAGCTTCGCCAAAATGTTCATTTCCAGTGAAAAGGAAATCTCCACCTCCCTTCTTCACCTTGCATTGCAGCAGGGTTCGTACAGGGCCTCGCCATTCACCACTTGCTTCGTCCTGCTGGAAAATTCTGTTTTTCTGCCTGTAGACTTTCTGGACGCTGACATCAACCTGTGACATGTGGTTCTCTGAATCGTGGGAAACATTTCGGATAGAGCCTTTCACCACTAGATGTGAAGAAGACAGGAGTTGGTTATGGAGCAGCAGGTAAGTAGTTCAGGTACTAGGAGCTCACTGAACGAAATAATTGGAGAAACAGATTTTTTTTGTACAGTTGGTGTGCCTACCACCTACAGGTGAACACATTTCTGAGATTACATTGCATCCTTTACAGAGAGGATCCCTGCACAAACAGTGCTATGTGCTTGGAAGCATGCTTTATGACTATGCAAATCAGCTACATTTGAGGGAAAAGCATATAACTTGCTCAGTAACGCAAAGCTGTAGTAAAGGATAAAAAAGCACATGAAGAGAGGTCAGCTCACGGATTCAGTTTTTTATGTCTATGTTCCAAGACAATGACTGCCACAGACTACCTCCTTCCTGACTCCGGGGGACTCTGAAGTTTTTGTTTGACAGCAGTAACAGAGGTTGATCCAAGAAGAATTAGAATATGATTTGATTGGAGAAAGTTAAGAGCTTGTTAAATGTTTTTCATTTAAAGGTTTGGGCTTTTCTTCCTCAGAAAATGGCATTCATCTGTCCACCAAAAGACACTTTGGGAGCTGATTAACAAATAACATGCAGAACTTTTAAAGCAGCTTTACCTGAAGCCTTATTTAAAATCACATAGCATACATGTACCTCGTTTTCCCAAAGTGATCCTAGCTGTTTTCTGGGAATGAAAGCATAATAAGCCATAGTCTTTCTGACTGAAAGCATCCTTCGCATCAACTGTACAGAGAATGAAACATCCCATCTGACAGGTGTTTGCCATCCTGAAGCCGTCTTCCTCATTCTCACTGCCCTCATTTTTCACAACAATCAATTATTTGTCTATTAACTAAATGAATCTCAATCCCACACCCAGAGAAGGCTCAGAAAGAAACATGCCACCATTTGAGCCAAGAGCTCTTGAGCAAATGAGAGGTTATCAATGCAATGGGAGCATAACCATGCTTCTGCCACAAAACT
The DNA here is from genome assembly GCA_034782735.1 of Sagittarius serpentarius. Lineage (NCBI taxonomy): Eukaryota > Metazoa > Chordata > Aves > Accipitriformes > Sagittariidae > Sagittarius > Sagittarius serpentarius. Next base: position 33,428,363 of record JAVKLA010000002.1, on the reverse strand, counting down.
CTTCCATTCAAGTGCAGAGAACTCAACAACCCAAGAGGCAGAAAAAGCTTATTTCTGAAGTTTCTGAGAAGTTCCTCATTTAATTCAATTTCCAAGGGAATCCAGAATTTTGTGTAACAGATGTCTCTTGCTCTCCCTCTCCCTCTTTGTGAGATCTTTTTCAATCGGATGCAGTCAAGTCTATTGACAAGCTATAATGCACTTGTTCCTGGAGCTCCAAGTTGCTCCTGTGCTGCTCAGGGCCTCGTGACTGAAGATCTCCATCTTAAGAATAACTATAAAGCCCCTATTCACTCCCAGTGTCATTTACACTTTCATTAGCAGCTATTTTCTCTAATCAAAAAAGTTGATGATAGCGATTTGTGAGCTTAGGGCAAGGAAGTCAGGCCATAAATAGAGTCAGTTCAAAGGGCTATTTCTTCTGGTCTGTTGCTGCTCTAAGTGTAAGTGCCCCCCATTGTGTGCCTGGGCCCCCACATCTGTCAGTCTCTGGTCTTTCAGGCAGTGCAGAGGGACAGTGCCTCGCATGGGAACTGATAACTTCATCAGACAGAAACAACGGGCTGGATTGCAACAATTAATTTAGAAGAAGAAGAAAAATCACCAGCTAAGGAGCGCTCTCAGGTAAGCATGTGCTACGCTCTGGTTTTGTATTAGCACAATGCTGCTGGCATTTGATTTTATCAATAGCCTTGAAGTATGGCAACCCCTAGTAGGAAAGCAGTAATTTGGTGGGTTTTTTTAAACACTGAATAGGGGTAAACATAGTTCGTAGTTTTATTTCTTCACATAGGTACATTTACAGCAATATAACTGTGGCTACGTGGAGAGGCAGCTCTATCGCTTTAGCTATTGGACACAGAGAGGTACGAACTTTCATGTGCAAATGTATGGGAATAAAATGAACAAATCGTGATAGAGAGAAAAAGAAAACAGTTATATTGCATTATTAAGTAAAGAAAATGGAAAAAGCTTTCAATGTACCATTGAACCAGTATTTCTTAATATTCCATAAGATAAGAAATAATAACTTATCTGTTTTCTCATAAAGCATGAAACCTAACGAGCATGGCACTGAAAGAAGTTTAAATCACCTGAAATCCTTAGCTAAGTTAAAACAACTCACTACCTCTGTAGAAAAAGAACCAGGAAGCATGCAGATTTTGAGGGAAGAGAGAGGGCATATTCATCATTGGAAAAAAACCAGAAACAACAGATTAAGGTAATAAAAAGGAACATACGAAGCGTGTATAACCTGTGTGTGTGTCTACATGCATGTGACTTTGCTACGTGCGAGAGTCAGCCGCACACTTTTGAGAAATACTTTCAGTCCAGTTTTAGATTGTAACCCTTCTGCCTGCAGGAAATGAGGACCTTGAAAGAAAGCTTCTCCCTTCTAGGTTTCATTTCCCCCCTCCATTCAAATTCACTTTCACACAGCTCGTTTCTTTCTCAGATTCGAGAGCACAGTCATGCCATTATTTTACGAAACGAAGCAAATAAATCCAAATAATCAATACATAATTAAAGGCAGAATGACTTCTCTTTAGTCAGCTTACCAAAATCACTGCTGCAAATGGCCATAAGAAGTTCCACGTCGTCACAAGGACGGCACATAGCTAGAAAAAACAGAACAGTTAGTTACTTGTAATACTACACTGTCCCATTGCTAAAGGAGTAGTGAATTATGAGAGGAAATGGGGCAGAACTACCACCTTAAAGAGCATTGTGATCAGATGCAAACCGAAATTTGTTATGCAAATACAACCGAAGCAAAGAAATAAGCACAGAGGGTTTGTAAGAGTCATTGAGCAACAGCAGGGTCTGATAGCATATGACCCCTTGAACCACTCATGAAGCATGCAAAAAATATACCAGAAAACGCAGCACCTGGCACACATGTCCCCTCCATCATTTTTCAGCCTTTTCAAATTTGGTTCTGTTGCGACAGAAAGAGGGGAAGATTCTCCTGTATTACTTGTGGATTACAAAAGACAAGAATAAAGACAAGCATCTATGTGTGTGCTGGGAGCTACGATGACTCCAGACAATGTGCAGCTCCGCAGCCAGGGAACGCTCCAGTATTGCCTACTGAAACATTAGTAATCCAGTGCGGATGTGGCCCCAAGTGTGGGGGAGCAGCATATGTCATTCAATGTGAAAACACCCCACACCACATCTGCAAGGCTTCATGAGTCTAACACCAGGTCATAGGTTCACTTAATCAGTCAGGCTCTGTTCCCCCATAAATGTAATTTGTTATCCATACACTTGGTATACACCCTGCTCGTTATCAAAAGCGCCTGTCTTGACCAGTGGGCAATCAGGCCAGTGATCCTATTAAGCACTTCCTAAAATAAGCATGTTCCCTGAGTTCCCTGAGCCACGAAGCTCCAGCAAACAGCAAAGTGGCACCTTGGACAGGTTAACAAAGAGGAGAGGAGAGGACAACCCAAAAGTACTACAGTTGCACTTTTTATTTAACCTCTCCATTTTAAGGGCAGCTTCCTGCCATTCCAACATGGCTTGAATACTCCCCTTTTTAACAGGAGGTTTGCCCAAGGTATTCTTTATTGGGGCAGCAGGGATACAACAGCAGCAGTAGGTGGGTCCTGATTTTTCAGAACTGGGATGGTAAAAGCCCTCTTCAACCTCAGTGCTTCTTGGATACATAAATGTGTGTGCATGTGTGGGTAAGCATTATTAGGTGCAGGATTATGTTGGTGTAAGAACAGGAAAGAAAGGTAAAAGAAGTTTCAAGCAATTTCGATAGCTCATCTCGTTTCCAAAAGATCATTCTGATTTCCAGCAACCATCTTGAGGCCTTGGGTTCCTGATGAATTTAAATCCCTTCTGAACATGGGATTTAGGCTCCTGTAACCCACTCAGGTGTTCTCAGCGATGGTACTGCCAGGGGCTGGGGACACCCACGATCACAGTGCCAGGACCAAGCTGGCTACTAATGGAGAGACTTTCTCTCTAGAGTTTCTCTTTACATTGCAGTGTTCCCTCCTGTGCCCACAGGATGTCCCTCACAGCAGAAATCTGAAGACGCACTGCACCCACTGAACAGTCAGCGAGCCGGCAAAAAGACCTCCTTTGCAATGACAAACCCCTCAGCCCAAAACAGCTTCTGTCACTGGGGACGCACTGGCAAGGTCAATGGATATCAGATGCCACCTTGGATCTCTGCTACAGCGGAGCCCCGAGGCTGGCCCTGCTCCTACCTTCAACCAGTGCCATCTTTTTGAATTCGGGGCCAGCAGCGCTCTGGTTGCTCAGCAGCTCATACTGGAAGCTGGCCATCCGGCGCCTGATGTCCCTCTGCGGGCTGGCCTGCAGGAAGAGGGCCACTCGTTGCGGCGTGTGGGCACTGAAGCAAGACACGTGGTGGAGTCGAGCTCCTTCTGCCTCGCTTACCACCAGATGCAGCTGCCCAGCACGTTCCACGTAGATGCTGGCACCCTGGAAGTCACTGGCAGGCTTGATGCAGACAGCGGTGTGCCGGACACCGGAGAGGTTGGGCTCCAGAACGACGCGCAGGGCTCGTGCCGGGTACATCCATTCCAGGGAGCCCTCGGTGCAGCGCAGATGGACCTGCTCCACAGCGCGGGAACGGGGCTCCCAGCTCAAACCGCTGCGAAGACAATACCACCAGTCCGTCACCAACGACACCCACGGCAGAGGAAGAGCCCAGCAGCCGCTGCCGCGCTGGCTGCCCACAGATACCGGTCCTACTCCCAACTCTGACTCTGCCCTAACGACTCTTTAAGTTAAGTTCCTCCAGCTGCGCTGCTTTCCCTCCCTCACCTCCCACCACAGCTGCGGTGCCATGGGGAAGGGAGGGGGATTGCTCGCACCTGGTGCTGCACCGGGGTGCACGGAAAGGAGCCTCAGCCCCTTCTGCCTACCAGCAAATCCACGCTTGGATGCCTGCGGCACCCAGAAAAACGAGAGAGGGAAACTTTTATCTGGTAAATAGCAGCAAAAACTTTCTGTGTGGTAGGACGGGCCAGTGCTCGGCTCTCTGGAAAATCCTGCCTGCAGGTGGGTAGCAGTCAGAGCCGCTGACTCGCAGCAGGAGCGGTCCTGAGAGTACATCTGACAAATTTGGCTCAAAAGCCTAAATTGCTAAAATTATTTTTAGTGTTTCCCCTACGAATTAACGAAGAAAATGTTTCCAACCAAAGCGGGCCGCGCTGGCCCTGCTCCTGAGCTCTTCCTCAAGCCGGTGCAACTTCACCGCTTTCAGAAAAGTCACTGTTGCCTGCGTCACTCAGGAAAACCAAATCCGTAGCGGCAGAATCAGTTAAAAGACAAGACGACAAAACGCAGAGGAAAGGGATATAATTTCTGAGGAAGCTTTTCAAAGTCACAAAAGAAAAACCGCCGGCAAGGCGGAGCTGCCCACCCCGGCTGGCGGTAGCCGGCCGTTCCCTTTCCGAACGCAACGCCTCAGACACCCCCCGCGGCGGCCCACTGTTAACGGGAGGGGCCCGGTCGGAGCACCCCCCAACCCCCCCCCGCCCCGGGCCGTTACCCGCCTACCTGCCCCTCCAGCTGCAGTAGTCGGCGGCGCCCGGCCGCTGCCCGCCGCCCGCCAGCAGCACCAGCAGCCGCAGGACGGCGGGGAGGGAGGGGGAGCCCCGCGCCGCGGCCATGCCGGGACCGACCGCCGCGGGGAGGCGGCCGCCGGCCGGGCTATAAGGGCGGGC